>QLNU02015360.1:78507458-78520592 GCA_006491805.2 Dysdera silvatica
CTATTATTCAATGGAACTGTCGTGATTTCTGATGCAACATAGAGGATATTAAACACCTTACTAACACCTATCAACCTGCCTGCCTTTCTGTTCAAGACTCTGCTTAAAAATAACAATACGATTTCTATAAGAAATTATATGATCATTCGAAAAGACAACATAGACAATAACACAGCTTGTGGAGGAGTTGCAGGTGTTATCAATAACCAATTATCCTTCACAAGTATTAACGTCAATACATCACTACAAGCAATAGCCATTCGCCTCTCAATAGCAGCTGAAATCACAATATGTTCTACATACCTTCCACCAAATCAGAATATCAATTTGAACTTCCTCATTTTTTCACTTCCTCCTTTATTTGATTAATCAGTTACCAACCCAATTTCTCTTTCTTGGGGATTTTAACTCTCACAACATTTTATGGGGCTTCGAGAACACTAATCAAAGAGGACGTGCAATAGAAGCCTTCGTTTACAATGACTCACTAACGATAATGAATACTGGAACACACACATACATTCTGCAAACCAAAGTTTCTCAGGAATAGACCTTTCAATTTGTTCACCATCTCTTCTTCCGGTATGGACATGGGAAGCCAAGCAAGATCCGTTTGGCAGTGACCATTTCCTCATTGTCCTGAAATATACTGGGCGGGGCTCCTCTATGCCATCACAGAACCCAAAACGGATAATTGAAAAGACTGACTGGGAATTTTTTATAGGCTATCAAACATCAATAGCTCTATGGTAAACACCCCTAATATCAACGAAGCAGTTAAAATAGTCACCGATCAAATTCTGTAGGCAGCAAAATATTCAGTTCCAAAAACCTCGACACCCTTCCCAAAAATACAAAAACCCTGGTCGAACCACGACTGTAAAATTGCACATAAAGAACAAAAAAAGGTATGGGGTATATTTCGCCGGTACCCCATGCAAACAAATTTAATTATGTTCAAAAGAGCCAGAGCCAAGGCGAGATCCATCCGACAAAAATCAAAGAAGGAATCTTGGAAAAGGTATATTTCTGGCAAAGCATCAGAAACAAATTCAAAGGTAATCTGGGATAAAATTAAAAAAATAAATGGAAATTAGATATCACATTCACCCTATATTTTAGAGAGTAATGGTATAAAAACCAATGATTTCTAGGAAGTATCCAATACACTGGCCACTGCTTTTTCTAACGTCTCAAGCAGTGCCAATTACATTTCATCATTCCAAACCATAAAAACCCATCAAGAAAAACAAAATTCTTAATTTCCTGGAAAACATAGCATCTCCGTGCGTGTAATATCCCTTTTACCTATTTTGAATTAAAATGTGCATTACATAGGACCAAAAATACCGCCCCTAGACCTAATCAAATACACTATGCAATAATCAGGGACCTGTCTATCAAATCCCTTGAAAATCGTGTTGATCTATTCAATAGGATTTGGACAGAGCAGTTATTCCCAGAGGCATGGCTCAAAGCTATTATTATACCTTTTCCTAAACCAGACAAAGATCCAAAGAATCTTTCCAATTACCGACCTATTGCCTTAACTAATTGCATTTGCAAACTATTAGAAAGGGTGGTCTGCAATAGGTTGATGTATTATCTAGAAAACAGAAACCATTTACCACAATGTCAAAGTGGTTTCAGTAGGATGAGATCACCAGTAGATAACCTACTGGATTTAGAAACCTCCATAAGAGAGGCCTTTGTGAAAAGGGAACACCTTGTATCTATATTTTTCGATATAGAAAAGGCATACGATCGGATTTGGAAATATGGCATCCTTAGAGATCTCCATCAGTGTGGCCTTAGAAGTAATATGCCAATGTTCATAAAAAACTTTTTGAACAACAGAACTTTCCAAGTACGTATCGGAGCCACACCCTCTCATACTGTCCCGCAAGAACAAGGTGTTCCACAGGGCTGCGTTTTAAGCCCTATTTGTTTTATCCTAAGGTTCAGTGGTGTGGTCAAGTATCTCCCTAGCACTCTAAAGAGTTCCTTATATGTCTATGACCTGCAAATTTCTTGCAGAGCAGGCAATATGAACCTTGTTGAGAGACATGTTAGCTCAAAACAAAATAATGGAATGGATAGCTAATAACGGGTTTAATTTATCAGTACAAAAACCCTTTTGCGTGCATTTTTGTCGAAAACGTGGTTTACATTTAGATCCGGAGCTCCGAATGGGAAATGATGTTATCCGAGTGGTTCAGAAGACAAAATTCCTCGGGATAATTTTTGACCACTCTCTAACATTTCAATCCCATATCAAACATCTGCGGGATAAATATTTTAGAGCCCTCACTATCCTTAAAGTTCTGTCTCACACATCCTGGGGGAAGACCGATGTTCATTGCTGAGACTCCATAAGTCATTAATCCTTTCTAAATTAGATTATGGCTGTCCGATTTACGGCACAGCATGCCAATCATTATTCAAACAACTTGACCCCATACATCGTTAGGATCTACGACTCTGCACTGGGGCCTTTCGGACTTCCCCAGTCACTAGTTTATATGCTGAAGCCGTAGAATCTCCATTAAGTTTACGTCGCCAATCTTTATCTCTTAACTAGAACCTTAAAATCCTGTCACTAAAAGACAATCCTACATCATCACTTCATCAACCTTGTTTCATTTCACCTTTTAATGCTTGTCCTTCAAGTATCCCAACCTATGGCATGAGGATGGAAAATGCTGCAAACTAATTGAGCATTATAAAAGCCATGGTAACGGAATCTATGCCAAACATCATTCCTCCATGGTTTGATATTGGCACAGACATCTGTTTGAATCTATCCAAAAGACAATACCCCAGACATTGCCTATCGGCAGGCATTCGCTGATCTGTCTACCACGTATGAAGGCTGCTTCTTTACTTTCACAGATGGATCAAAAGTGGATGACTATGTGGGTGCGGCTTTTGTCTGTGGAAATACCACACATAATCAACAACTGCCAATATTCTGCTCCATTTTCACGGCAGAAATCCACACCATTGCGTTAGCTTTACAATACATCTTGAATAATTCCGTATCTCCAACTGTTATCTGTACAGATTCACTCAGCGTTCTGCAAAGCCTGACTTCATTCAACGTCTCGCATCACACTGGAATCCACAGAGTTTACAAACATCTCGTGGATATAAAAAACGCACAGTATATTGCGAAATTCTGTTGGGTTCTAGGCCATGTTGGTATCGCCAGCAATGAGTGGGCTGACAAAGCTGCAAAGACAGCAGCTGTAGAATCTGTGTCTGAGCATTCCATTTGGAGATTTTAACACTCATGTCTTATCCCATCTGTACAAAAAATGGCAGTTGGAATGGGACAAGCAAGTTTTTAATAAGCTTCACCACATTAAACTTCTTATTGAGGTGTGGAAATCTAGCTATAGAAGTGACCGTCGTAAAGAGGTCACTCTGGCTAGACTTCGCATCGGGCATATACGCTTCTTCCATCAACATCTCTTAAAGGGAGAAGATGCCCCGATGTGTGCCACATGTGGTGAAGCATTAAATGTTTTACATATTTTATGTATTTGCCCTAAATTTTAACCGTCATCTTTTACTAACCTTTAACCAAAACAATTTTACCCTTCGTGACATTTTATGCAATTCTTTTAATCATGAAATCATTTTTAATTTTTTTTATCTAATATTGGTTTCTCCCATATCATATGATTTTTTATGTCGTTTCGTTTGTTAAATTTAATACATTACATACAATATATATTTACCATTTTCGTTTTATATCGTAAGTACGATCGTATCTTGATTATGCAGAATGACCATTGCTGTCCTTTGCGCCATAAAACAACAATCAACCAACCAACCAACCAACCAACCCCTTCACTACCAGGCACACCAGGTATGTTGCTTAAGTCGTTCACTAACGGGCACTCTGTGCCCGGTAATGAACGGCAAAACATACAGAGATGCTAATATAATAGCATTTTGAGAAGCAGCCATAAAAGTATATAGAACAAGTTGAAGGCAATGCTTCAGTTATCGCAACTTCATCTTCAGTGCGAAAATTGTTGAAATGCTAGAATATTATTTGAGTGTTAAATATTCTGCGGGTAGATCGTGGAATTCATTCTCAAGTAATATTCCAGCATTTCACCAATTTTCGCACTGAAGATGAAGCTGCGATAGCTTCGAAACGTTTGCTTCAACTTGTGCTATATACTTTTAATGGCTGCTTCTCAAAATGCTAATGTATTTGTTTCTAACACCAGTCGTAATTTATTTAATTTATTTCGCATTAAATACAGAGACACATGGATTGGCAAGTCCTTTGATTGACACCAGACTTTAATCTTACAGAGCAGTTTTGAGACACTCTAAATCGATGAATTCTTTTCTGCTCCATTCCTCCATGAATTATATAGAAGTCACGTTGTGCTTTTTGGAAGCAAATCGCATAATCCTTTAGTCTTTTTAACAACCTTATTCTGACCATAAAACCGTTGAACTTGCAGTACTTCATCAATGAACGCGCTCTACTTTAATGGCTGCAGTAACCTTTTTCTTCTTCTGATATATGGAATACCCTTTCCGGCCATATATAATGAATTTCTTTAGCACAGAGAATATTTTAATTTAATGTATGCATGTTATTACTGCGATCAAGCGTGATATACCTTCTTGGTCTGTATAACATAACATATATAAGGTTTGTATCACTATCTTCAATGATTTGACTGTTAACTAAATTCATAAATTTGTTGATTAAATTTTATGTACTAGTGCATGTTGCACATAAATAATTTGATGTACAGATCAAATTGTCACGACAATAGTAATTTATGACTGTTTGATTCGATATTTTAACATATTTCTTTGTTATGCCTATAGCTTCATTGCCACATTTGTTTGAACCAAGGAATTACATGTTTTACTGTTTGGTTACAAAAGCATTGATTGATCGTTTAAATATTGTTAACCCTCTGACTGCTTATCCCGTGATTTCCACGGGCAATATGAAAGTAACAAAATTTTCCTTTCGAACGGTTTTCGCGGGTATGAAATTTTTCCATCTTTCATCTGTCATCATCTTTGGTTACAAAAATATGCTCCATATTTTAACTCTCAATTACATGTAGATTTGAAATATATAATAAAAAAATATGAAATTTTTAAAGCAATTTTGATAAAAAGGAAAAAAATTGAGCAGTCAGAGAGTTAACAGACACAAACAAAATTTAACAAATTGTTAACGAACTTTAAATTATGTGAATTTTAACATTTCCTTTTCTTAACGTTCTTCGCAAAATATAAATTAAACATAAAACTTTTCGAGCATAAAATGAAAACCATTTTACTTTTGTCGAAATTCCTTGAGAGTCGGCGGACAAAACCTTTTTCCTTATCGAATGTGCTATTGGAATAATATGTATTTTTATAATTATGTATTTTTATAATTATATATTTTTATAATTATGTATTTAAAGGTTATTGGAAACATAAATCACCTCTATCACGTTTCGTGGTTTATTTTACATTATTTCCATATTAATTGGATTAATATTATTTTATTTTAAATTTCCTCTGTTAGCTGAAATAAACGGAATTTATCTAGATTTAGAGGACTTAATAAATTTAATCATTCGACATAGCGCTACAGAGAAATTTAACCAGCGGGTTTTAAACACATGGTAATAATATCCATTCCATGATTTTGCATAAAGATGATGAATTTTCATTTTAGTCCGCCATGCTGCAATGCATGGGGGTACTGACGAGTCTATCGGGAGGCAGCTGAATTTGAAAATATCGATCATAATGCGTATTAACAGAAGTTTTACATTAATTAATGAATGCGTTAATATTCATTGAAGTCGACTGCGGCCGTCATTAGCTAATTAAATTTTAAACAGAAACATTAGAAATAGGTAAACAGCATCTTCGTTAGCAATTTTGTGTTGGTGCTTCGAATTCCAAATTATTTGGAATAGCAATGCTTTAGGTAATCAAATTACTTTCGCCAAAATTAATTAGCCCTATTTTAGGCTGTATTGATGGTTATGTCAGAATATACAAATCCATATTAATCTCACCTCTATATGTAATCCATATCTGTGTATAATATAATTCGAGAGTAAATTAATGGTTTAAATATATGAATAATTGAAACTTTAAAATATGAACGTTGCCTTTGTATTTTAAAGATGGAAATTTTGGATATGAATACGTGGAAGGGCCCAAAGGAATTTCCACATGATATAAGCAATCCCTGGCTTAAGATCGATAAAGGGATCAAAGACATAGAAAGAGTTCTGCGACAACGATGATGATGATGAGAACGATCTACGTCTCTAAATGGTCTGCCGGCCACCCTCAAGTGCTTTGTCTGAGACCGGCTCTCTATTTCTCTATTTTTCTCCTTTCTTTCCTCTACGCTAACCAAAATCGCCGATCCTCATACCCAGAGATACTCTTAGAAGCCAAATATTTATCCAAAATCCCCTTAGCATTCGTTGCGTTAAAAATAGCTGAAGTAGAAATAAATGGATCAGAAATAGCTTAAATATTTTAAATACCAATCTTGAGACTGGAATTAAAAATTTAATGTTTAATGACTCAAATTATGCTGGAGCCAAAATTAAAGCAGTAAACATAAAATGAATTAATTTGTTGGTTCAATTCGGAACATCTGTGTAAAGGTTAAAATGACATTCCTATATACAATTGTGCATATAAGCACAAATATATATAAACGTATAAATGTATATAAATTTGTATCAAAATGCATATAAATGCGTATCAAAATGTATATAAATATGTATCAAAATGTATATAAATGTGCATCAATATGTATATTAAGGTGTATCAAAATGTATATAAATATGTCAGTGGACCATATTCAAGTATTAAGATAACTATTTGAAAGAACACATGAATATGAACTTCCATTGTGTATGATGTTTGTTGGCTATGAGAAGGCCTTTGACTCTATTAAAACATCAGCAGACATTAACACTTTAAAATAAAAAGACGTGGATGATGTGTACATTGACACGATGAAACGCGTGTATAAAAATGCAAATGCAAAATTTCGGTTATATAAAGAAACCAAAACTACTAAAATTGGTAAAGGTGTGAGGCAGGGAGATAACATTTCTCCAAAACTTTTTACTTAAGCTTTACAGATGATTTTCAGCTGATAAACTGAAATAATAAAGAGTTAAAATGAATGGTGAATATTTAAATCATCTGCGCTTTGCTGATAACATAGTTATTTTTTCAAGGAATCCATAAGTACTCTAAGACATAGTATAGGACCTTTCAGCTAGAAGTGGAGCATTTGGACTCAAGATGAACCTACAACAAACTAAAATCGTGTTCAATAATTTCGCAGAGAAAACAAAAATACAGGTTGAAAACATTGAGCCAAAAATTTCTGATTCATACATTTACCTTGGCCAACTGATTTCAATGGAAGGCAACATTGTAAAAGAACTCAACACACATGCTAAACTTGGCTGTAGTGATTTCGGAAGAAACAATTTTATCCTGAAGAGAAAATTACCTTTATGTCTAAAAAGAAAAATGTTCAACCAATGTGCATTGCAGTCCCCTCTTATGGCTCAGAGACATGAAGTCTAACAAGTGCAACAATACAGAAGTTACAGACTATACAAAGGAGAATGGAGAGGTGTATCCTTGTAATAACTAGGGGAGATCGAAAAAGAAACATTTGAGTAAGAGAGAGCAAACAGGAGTATAGGACATCACTGTTAAAGTAAAAAGGTTGAAATTGCGACGGGCTGGGCATATCGCTAGATGAACCGATCAGCAATGGAAAACTGAAATTCTCAACTAGATTCCAAGAGACTATCGAAGACCTAGAAAACGTCCTCAGATGGATAGATGAAATAAGAAAAAAGGTTGGGGTGACATGAAAGCGGATTGCTCAGGATGGACTTGTGTGGAAAGCATTTGGAGAGACCTTTATCCAACAATAGATAAATAAATGTTGAATAGGATGATGATGACATAACTGTTATTTTATCACATCTGTGATTCACACACGGATGCTCTAATTTGAGAAGCAATAAACCTAATTTGAAGCATTTGCGTAAATGTTAAAATAAAGTTAGTCTGCTTATTTGTCGCATGCTTCCGTAAATAAGTGTATGTTTCGTGTTATTGCATCAATCACATTTAGCTGTAACGAAATGAGTTTAATTAAAGAAATGCACGTATTCTGATTTTGATAACTTGGCCCGAATATAGTTTACAAACTGCAAAGAATTTATAATTTCTTAAACCATGCGCATTTAGCGCATTAATTGCTTTTCACAGTTATAACGCATTTAAGTATATGCATTAATAATGCATTTATAATGCTTTAGTTTTAAATTAACTATGCATTTATAATGCTTTAGTTTTAAATTAACTATGCATTTATAATGCTTTAGTTTTAAATTAACTATGCATTTATAATACTTTAATTTTAAATTAACTATGCATTTATAATGCATTAAGTTACTATGCATTAAGTTATATTTATCTGCATTTTTAATTTAATAAAACAATATAAATATTATATTAACTAACATATTTAAATTTTAATATGCATTTAATTGATTAGCACTCAGATACGACAATTATATATGATTGGCCTAATGACGCAATATAAATATTTATTTATAAGCACATGTGATACATATGTACATAAACATTATTTTAACATCTCTATTTGTGTAGATGCTGTTTCAAAATCTGCACAGATGCTTTAAATTAAAGAAATAAACACACACCAAAATCCATTTTGTGTTTATTGTTTTAATAATTGTGGCATCGGTGCCATCTAAATCATTAGATGGAATATTTTTAATTTGAAATTTTCTTATTTATCTATCTATCTATCTATCTAATCACGATTTTTGCCAATCAAGTACCACCATAAGGACTGTTGATGTTCTCTGCTTTTGCATATTGTTCAGCAAAGGTTTAATTGCATATAATGATTGGATATTTGAGTATCTCGGCTACTGTTGTTCTACCTCCACCGTAGCATATGGCTGCATTATAAATGGGAAGCAGTAATCGCATAACACATATTGGCAGTTTGAGTCTTAAATTTCCACGAAAAATATTCACAAATAGTATGATGATTTGACTGGAAATTAAAAGTACAGTAATAACCTAGGTAGAATTAAGTAAGAAGCAGCTATGGGAACCTTCATTAGAACCTGCATCTAGTGATAATTGGGAAATTTTTTATTTGGTTGGATTTAAATTGCAATTATTGCAAAAAATATTGATTTGTCGCAAATATGAATGTCAATTTCCTGTATTGAAAATTTTCAAGGAATGCCACTATATAATTTGTTTTGAGGACTGTAGAGATATGTGGATGTCGAAATTGGAAAGAAATTATATTGTATAGTTTGACAAGTTTTTTTTTTTCAATTTAAAACGTATGTAAACGGGTTAAAGTGTCGAGAGTCCATAACGTGCAAGTGAGGTCCACATCATGCAAAGGGCCTGCTTAATTTTTTAAAGAGAGGTCTCACAGAGATAAATATTTATCATATTTAAAACTGAAGGTAAGGGAAAGGCCCAAAAACAGTGCCCAGCTGTGAGATTTAGAGATACATTTATTGGTAAAAATTGCAACCAACACTGCATATGCAAGTTTCAAATTTACCTTGAGAAAATTCTAATTACTTCAGTAACCCTAAATGATATTATTATATTTCTGTACAAGGTCCTTCCTTAATTTCTGGAGACTTTCAAGTAAACGACCAGCTTCATTATCATATTTCTGTGAATTTGGGATCTGTATGCCATTAATCCTTGGTATGATTAGTACTTCATTTGTTTTACAATTATGAGTGGCAAACATAGTAATACCAGATTTTAAATAATTAATTGCGTGTAACGTATTTTGAGTATTTAAAAAACTTATTAATTTGGTTGTTTTAAAAAACATGTATTTTCCAATTCTGTTTCGTGCTATAAAGGGTGGTTAGTAAAGTCCTTATACACGCAGATAACTGTCGAACGGAGAGAGCTATATGTACGAACGTGATGTGTAGGTATAGTAAAGTGACTATGCGCTACAAGATGAGACTGCGTGCAGCGCCCCTAGCGGAATAATTGAGAACTTAAAGCTGCTATCTCGAAAACTATTCAAGATACGGGGAAAAGTCAATCATAAAGTTGTTAAGCACCAGCTAGTTAGTTAGTAAGAAAAATTTCTTTTTTACCACCTTAATAGGGCGAAAATCGTGATTCAGGAAGTTTAAGGGGTACAGGATGCCCCTGCGTGACAGCTTTCCCTTCGTACAGCTATGCATAGAGGGGAAGCTTTGGGTAGGGGCGATTCTTTCATTGCACACACACGGTTTTTAATGTGGTTTAGTAAAGTCATTATACACGCTGATAACTGTCACACTGCGAGAGATAGATGCATGAATATGATGTATATGTACGTACTGTATACGTAGTGAAGTGACTATGCGCTACAAGGTGAGACTGCGTGCAGCGTACAAATACAAATTTTATTTTCATGCCATTTTTACATCTATATTTTCCATTCTAACATCATCAGTTGACATTACATACCTAGCGGAAAAATTCAGAACGTAGAGCTGCTATCTCGAAAACTATTCAAGAAACGGAAAAAAAAAAGTTAATTACAAAGTTGTCTCGTATCACTGATGCAGTACGAAATGATACATGAATTGCGGGAATAGAACACGTCAAACGCTAATATGTGAGTATTTGGTTCGGCAAATGTGAACAGCGTATTACTGTATGTCATTATGTGTGCTCATTACGTGTGGCCACCGTCGGCCACAATACGCGTTTGTATCCTATAGAGCATTTATTCTCGCACATTCAGTAGCATTGCAGACGTGACGCTTGTACAGGCATTGGTAATGCGACTGCCGACATTGTCCACAGTCGTCGGTTAGGTGTGATAGACCTGTCTTTTGATATAACCCCAAAGGAAAAAGTCCAATGGGGTAAGGTCCGGTGACCGTACAGCCAGCTCACACTACCACCCTAGCCAATGACCTGTTGGCGGAAGGTTTGGGATAATAATAATTGTACTTCTGTTGGATGGTGAGGAGGAGCGCCGTCATGTTGGAACCACATGGTTCTCCGCTTACTCAATGGAACATCATGCAAAATATCCGATAGTACGCCATGTAGCAGCTGCAAATATCGACGTCCCGTTAATGTGCCCTCGTAGAACACAGGTGCAATGAGTCTGTTGTTCAAAATACCGCACCACACATTAACAGACCACCACCACACCTGATGTCGGACTGGTCGTCCCCCCATGAAGAATTTTCGAGCACCCAATAATGTCCGTTGTGTCTATTTAACACCCCGTTGCGGGTGAATTTTGACTCTTCCGTCCAAAGGACATTCGCTAAAAAATTCGGCTGCATATCTAAGGTGTTCATAACAAAGTTGCATCAACAAAAACGTCGCTCAGCATCCCCTGGAACTAGTGACTGCAGCAGTATTCCATAGTAGGGGTGAGCTCCCACTTGCTGCAAGATTTGCCGCACACGACGGCCTGTTAGGCCACACATCATACGAACTTCTCTTGAACTGCACTGTGGGTGGGCCAGAACGTAAACTCTGGTTTCACCGCCTGACTTACACCTGCGGGGCGACCCGAACGGGGCCGAGATGTAACGCTACCCTTCTCTTTTAGCCGTCGAACCACATTAGTGATGGTCATTGCAGTCGGATGGGGTCCCAAAATAAAACGTACGACATATTGTTGTGCACTTTCTCTTGCATTACGACCACATTCCCCATATAACAGCGCCATCTCGCAATACTCGTTGTTGGAATATTTCACAATGTACTATGTAACTACAGACGTTTAACGCACGGTTTCACTTCTCACACTGTCTTACACTCCTTGCCTGGCCACTATTTTATGCTTACCGATAACGTATGACGTAGCGTACACATTTGCATATCATGCGCTTTGTGACGAGATTATGCGTGCGATGAAAGTATCGCCCCGACCCGAAGTTTCTCCTCCACGCAGAGCTGTACGAAGGGAAAGCTGTCACGCAGGGGCGTCCTGTATCCCTTAAACTTCCTAAATCACGATTTTTGCCCTATTAAGGTGGTGAAAAAAAAAAAAATCGTTTCGTACTAATTAGCTGGTGCTTAACAACTTTGTAATTGACCTTTTTCCCCATATCTTGAATAGTTTTCGAGATATCAGCTCTAAGTTCTGAATTTTTCCTCTAGGGGCGCTGCACGTAATCTCATCTTGTAGCGCATAGTCACTTTACTTTACCTATACATCACACTAATACACATAGCTCTCTTCGTTCGACAGTTATCTGCGTATGTAAGGACTTTACTAACCACCCTATATGCTAGCCGTATATATATTTGTAATTTCCATTATTTAGAATCTTCCATCCAGTTTTAGGGCCAAATCCAGTTTAGCTCTACGCGTTAGGACAAACCAGTCTAGGCCACTGAGTTTGGTCTGCTATATATATATATGCGGGTACCACGAGGGCAGTACATGCTTTTTAACATGTTTGTGTGCATTTGAAACCATCGTGTGACATGTGATATATGCCCCCTCTACCGCCAATATAGCTAATTGTTTAAAAAGTGTATTTTTTTATATCAGAAGATCAAATATATCACATAGAGATTTATTTTTTTAACGTTATTTAAAAGTCTTTTATCTTCCCTCTTACAACGGAATTTAACATATGTGCACAGACATGTTAGTCTGAAGGAGAAGTTAACAAACACAATGAAATTTCCTTGATTAGTGCTACAATCAAACATTCGGTTGGTACGGGTCAAGGATTCGCTCGCTGCAGTTATATGAAAATGTGTACATCCAAAAAATGTTTCTGTAGAAAAAAATCATTACTTTGTAATTCATAGAGCCATAGCAGCTTGCAATAATAAATAAGAACGTATAAATGTGCCAGTAGCTTTATAATGTGTAATAAGTCATAAACAAAACGATGCTTATTACTGATAAATTGTTTTTTGTTAATTTGCTTGCCATCCTGTCATAAAAGGATTAACTTATAGCTAATTGTCAGGTTTCACTTATGAAAGAAATATTTAAGTAGACTGATCCACAAAAAGGAAAATTATTTTTAA
>QLNU02015360.1:78524114-78538690 GCA_006491805.2 Dysdera silvatica
CATTGGCGTACGCAGCGGGGTGTCGATGGGGTTTGTAACCTCGCATTGTAATGAAATTTTGTGATAATTGTTGATGTATTTAATTAATGGTTTGCATCCATTAATTCTACCAATAAAGGAATGACTCTGAACCTCCATTCTCCTTTTGACTGAAAAGAACTAGCTATATGCAGCGGTTTTCTTTTGGATTCTTTCAGATTAGCACACGGTTGACAACATGCCGATTTGGCATCACAATGAGAATGTTACCATTTACGCATAATATTGTCAAACCTCAGCTGTGTGGTAACAATGACTGCAAAAATAAGGTGAAATGGCTATACAGCTATCACCAGAAATCTAAAGTAGGGAAGAACCAGACTTAAAAACAAAATGAGGACAGGTGTCTTGGTATGTAACGATGACCGTGCGTATTTAGATGTACGACTGTCGCATGAAGAGAAAAACATACTAAATGCTAATAGTTTCCTCGTGTTAATTATTCTTAATCACTGTATGGAAGCATCCCAGCTTTTGCTGCAGGAAATCAAGTTATCAGTAAATTAAACTGCAAACGTCTGAAACTGACAGAAAACCTCTCGGTAGATTATTTCTTAATGACGTGCATATACAGCTAAATAACAACTCTAATCTCTGCACCAAGACGTTCGTTTTAATTGAAGTGTGTAAACCATAATATGATTCGTGAATATAATACACATTTTTAGGTTTAAAATGAGAGTATCTTAGTCGAAGTCAATCCTAATGCGCGTAAAAGCAAATATGGATTTAGCATTTCTCTAGCAAATTGAATTCTATACTTCTGTCACAAAATAATGTAAGACGATTAAATTCGCAATATCTTACAGTATAAGATACTGATTAATTAATGCATCATTATCAATTGTGAATAGGGGCGTGATACAATAGGAGTCTTTAGAGAGATTTGCCGAAATTTAATTAATTTAATTACGGCCAGGGGAATCCGACGCTACAGTAATCACACGGATGGAAGTCTCTAATTTTTTCGAGATTTTTTTTCCTTTTCTTCTTGCCCCTTTTTCATTAGATCCCTTCGATTTTTTTTATTCATGAACTGAATCTCGAAATTTGGTACGAAAATGGGATCATGAAAAAAAAAATGTCATTATCCACATAGTTCCTGAAGAAGCGATCCTATCTAGCATTTCAAGGTAATAACATTTCTGTCAGCCACGGAAAGTGTCGTTGCCTTTGGCGGAAATTGATACCTCGGTGTTTCATAACGGGATGGCGATAAACTTTTGTTTGCCGGAACCCCTTACCGTAAGGCCCGGCAAGCTCTAATAACTTAGGAATTGAGGTGCTCAAGTGTTTGATTATGGCAATTTTGAGACATGAAATATGTCATTTTCGAGCGTCTATTTCAGTGAGCTTTACAGAAGACGACGTAATAACTATGATTTAATTCTAGTCAAAACATGCTTGAATGCACTAGCTTCGTGAAAAGTCCTCGAAGTTATTTACCGATATAACTACCAATAACGAATTAAGCTAAACTGCCTAGCAATTAATTTCATGTTTAAAAAAACATAGGGATGAATAGAAAACTTGAGGAGATAAGAATTCCTTTTTCAGTTGAAATGAAATGATTTCTTCTCTTTCTGTCTACATATACACAATGTAGCCAAATTATTCAGACGCCAAACGTTAAAAAGAAACAATATCATACGTCAGCTGAAATTAGTGCATTATCAGCCATGTACGTGCAAAACACATGAACAGATACTTACCGAAATATTATTCCATTTCTATTATAAAGCTTCTATCAGAGCTACCTTTATAGAAGGCCGTAATCGGATTTCGCATTCTGGTCCATTCCCCAAACTTCGTATTGAACAGAATATTCATGGGCAAAAGAATATCTGTAGAACGAACTAAATCCTTCCATCTGTAAACTGCAAGCCTTTCCGTTACGTCAGATTTATATTTTTGTATCTTTACAACACAAGAACAGCAAAGGACATACTGTTCCTGGGCCACATTTTTTCGAGGAACCAACCTCTGCTATTAAGGGGACCAAAACCAGAACTACTTTGAGCAGAAAAGGAGTATTACAATACCACTCCGAGCTGAATCCAAATTAGTACCACAATAGACGAATGCCTTATTTCTAAGCTATCGTCGCACAGTGGGATTTTTTGACCTAAAAAGCTGGCCAAAATTATTTATCCACATTTTTCTTTCAGAATGTCTTGATTTATTTTTTTAATGAGGTTATATGGGGATTAAAGTAATTTTTAGTAATAAAAATCACTTTTCTGAAGGCTATACTTCAATAATTAAGAAGTAATTAATTTTTTCAAGAGAGATGCGCATTTTTTGTATCTAGTTAAGAAGTAATAAATTAAAAACCAGTTCCTTTTGATAGTTTCAACTGCAATTCACATGCAGTGATGATAAATTGATCGATTGAGAGTCTTTGGTGCAAGGAAAGCAAATGTTCTGCTGCGCCAAACGAGGTATATTGATGATTAAAGCCAAATACATATTTTCCTTTAAATCAATTTCTAGGAATTGGTCCTAATTTAAAAAGAAATTCCATATTTCGTGTAAAATTTTTTGTCTTATTTGCAGTTAAAGGATGAACTACTTTTTGGAATAATAAAATTTTTGTGAATTTATATTTATACATGTTTTTATTTACATAGAAACTTTCCTACAATTTCAAACAGAATTGGTGGTTTTCCATAACTCTTCATCAGAACTTTCTTCTGTTTCACTTTCATCTTCCATGTTTGAATTTTCGAAACCCGCAAAGAGTCCCAAAGTCTCTTCCAAAAAAGGCTTAGTGTTTGTTTTTTTTGGTTTTTTTTTTTGTTCGGTTTGTCTTATAGCAGACAAAAAAGGGTCTGACGTCAAGTGAAACTTGTCCAAAACATCGACATTGCATGAGCCTCTGGAAAATTTTTTAGTATTGCATAAACGATAAGACAAAAAGTGTTTGTTCCACTCTTCAGCCGCTTCATCGGAAAGTTGTCCAATAGGCAAAAGGCAGTTTTTATATTACAATGACACCATAAATTAGAATATTATGCAACGTTGGAGTAATTGGGTGCCATGGATATAGTTCTACATACAATTTTGCTGCTTCCATGGCGTTAGCAGCAAACATACCAGTGTCAATTTTGTGTACAGATGCCATTGTTTCCAGAATAACTTGTAAACGAAAAATGAGTTTGAACATCTAGGCCGGTTATTTCAGTAGTGACCTCATTGACTGCAAAAAATCTTCTGCTATTGTTCCCATCATTAGTGTTACCAAAACCAAACTTTGGAACGTCTACAATTAGGCGTAATCTGCTTTGAAACTCTTCTTGGACAGCGGCTTTTCTTCGTTTCGCAGCATTTTTATCATCTGCATTTCTGAGTTGCCATTTCTTGACTTCCAATTTGTAGGACAAGTGTAAGAATACGTTGATGTAGAAAATTATTAAGTATAAGTGTAAAAAGCTCTCACAAAATCTTATACGAACATGTATTATTGAGAGACCAAACTGGAATTTGCTTGGATCAGCTTCTCTTTCCCTGGACAAATTGATGAAATGTTTCGATGCAGCTGCACAGACATAGCGTTCCATTGTGGATGTTGTATTTGTTGCGGCATTGCACACTTTGTTATCTACTATTGTATACATCATGGTATGCTTCACGGTTTCAGCTTTTTCTTTCTTAATTCTGGTTTAATGTAAGTTGCTTATTTGGGATTTTATATAATCTATCTCTTGTCTTATTAGGTCAGAAATTTATTTAACATATCTTATGCAAATGGGCCGACAATTGCGAGGAGAAGATGGTGTTTTATTCTTCCATATAATATGTTTGCCATTGCCACAAACTAATTTCCGTGGAACCAGGGAACTTCGAAAAATATGGCTATAGGAATCGTATTGTTTGTTTGTTTGGCTTTTTTATGGCGCAAGAGCATCTGGGCTATACTGCGCCAAACATGGTAAAATCAAAGACTGTAGTAAAAGCCAGTACTTTTTAAAAATTTTAAAACGTGCGTATGGTCAGCATGGTCATTTAAAATGTCAGACAGTGATGAAGAGTTAAAAGTAAGAGTGCGGGCAAGTCTATAATAGGGGCATTGAGTTAAAATGTGTAAAACACTCATGGGTTCATTGCACACTTGGCAAATTGGTGCTGGTTTTCCTTCCAACAGATGTCTATGGGTGAGATGGGAATGCCCAATGCGAAGTCTGGCAAGGAGAACCTCCTCTTTCCGATTTTTACGGTATGAGGAGGGCCAGTTGCCAATTGTATGTTTAATATTATGCAATTTGTTATTGGTTTGATGATCCCATTCTTCCTGCCACCTTTGATTCACACAGGTCTTGATAATTGGTTTCAGGTCAGAGAAAGGAAGAAATTGGCTAGAAGCAAGTGGTGAGTTCGTTGCCTTCGCAGCTGCATCAGCAGCCTCATTCCCTTTGATACCAATGTGAGCACGGATCTAATAGAATTTAATATTGGAATGATTGTGAAGATGCTGCAGTTGTGAATGGATTTTGGATAAAATAGGATGAGGTGAATATTTAAAAGATTCCAGGGCTCTTAAAGAGCTCTGAGAATCGGTACAAATTATACAAGGAATTAAGCTATGAGTTGAAATATACGCAAGTGCCATGGAAATGGCATAAAGTTCTGCTGTGAAAATGGAGCATGAGAGGTTTTTTTTTTCTGCAATGGTGCTGTCGTTAATGACAAATGAAAAACCCATGTGTGTTCCTGTTTTACACCCAGCTGTAAAAATGAAATTAAAATCTTGAAAATTGTCTTGGTTTTCAAATCTTTGTTTGAAATTCGCCTGTTGGGATCCATCAAATCCCCATTTACATATCAATTCCAATGTACTGCACAAATTCTGACTTAGGGTTTCAATTACTTCTTCCAAATATTGCAACAACCGAATAGCAGTGAGTATATATGCATATATTGTATATGTTTATCTTGTCTATCAGTGTGGTCAGATCTTGTAGATTAAATTCAGCGAAAGTTGCTATCACCCGATAGGATTCTTGTGAAGGGTAAGCATCCTTTTTTTTTTGCATCTCAGAGTATCGAATATTGAGGGAAAATTTTCTTGTCGCCCCTGTTCTGATTACCTCATACTGCTTTCTGGATTAACCTAGAACAGGAATAAAACACAATATAATCAGAAGACATGTTTGTAAATTTTAAACAAAAATGTTTGTTAGCTTAAATATTAATGAAGAATAATAACCGATCTTAGCTGCTTCGACAAATATAGAAAGAGCTTGGTGAGGAGACAATTGCTTTCTTCTTTTGAATTTTCGATAAACGTTTTCCTATATCTTGTTGCACTTTTTGGAGATGCACCAAAATCTTTTACAACTTTTGAAGCATTCGTTTTTCCAGAGGCTCTTTGCTTCATCTGTGTGGCATATATAAGTTCCTCGGTTTTAGGTGATTTCCGTAGTTCTTCAGCCTTCCTTCTTTCTTTTGTTTCACTCACTGGAGTCGTCGAAAGATTTGTTATGCCGACCAACTCCAGGTTTAAAATTAGCTGTACCTTTGGGTACTCCAAAAGTTCAGTCTAGCCATTTACCAGAGGTTCTTCTAAAACTCTCGTCCTTTCTCTGAGCAGCTAATTATTTTTCTTTAAAGTGCTCTTTAAAGTACTAGACTCTTTGTTTGAAATTCTTTTCTTCATCTTCAGTATATCTCTCCTGTCTTAATAATACGTTTTCCGGATATGCAAGTTTTTTTTTCCAAATTTAATCCTTGTTGTTTTGGATCATGTCATATAATTGTCTCTGTAACATAACTTTCACTTTTGATAACCCTAATCGAAAAAAAGAATTAAATAATGTTGACAACAAATTTGAAAAAAAAGTAAGTTAACAGTATTGAAAAAAAATACAAAAGAAATCCGAGGCGCAAAAGGCTCAACATTTTCTTCTTTTTCTATAATATAAAAGACTCGCTCTTCAAAACTTCATAAATTAAGCAGTGGAGAAGCTCTTAGAAGTATAACTTAACCTCTTTTGAATATTTACCATTTGGCAAAAAATATTCAAATTGTTACATATATTCAAGGACGAATAACTATTTATCGACTAGCTTTATAAACATCAAAAATTAATAAAATAATGCACATACCTTATTTTGAAGCTTCCAAAATAAAACAGTTGCCAAAAAAATTCATAGAACTGAATATAACGCAAACTAACATGTGGTCCCATAGCTTGCGCTAAGAAAAGTTAAACGTGGCACGAATGATCATCAATTTTCGACTGATACTGCCAACAAAAGATTGCACCTGCAAGAGAAACAACTACATATTATTATAGCCTCATCATTCATCTATTTTAGGAAAAATATCTTTTTAAAATTAGTCAAATTTGAAAAAGTCGAATTTTGACCAGCTTTCTAGGTCAAGAATCCCACTGTGCGTCGGGCATTAGACCTATATTTGCTTAAGAATCTAAACTTCTTACGGTCAAAAGAACTTAACCCCTGACTACAGTAAACAGTTAGTAAGTAATTAAGTTTTTTTTTTTTGGTGTTGGGAATCGAGCGCGGATTAGCAGCTGGCTATGTGAAGGCGTTACCATTTCACCAATGCGGGACCTTTGCCGGAGCTCAAATAGAAGTTTGATACAAGAATAATTTAAAGATATGATGATATATCATGGTATGCAGATATACTGCCATGTCTTGGACAATGCCTTAATGATATCGCTAAAGCCATTACGAATAAATGGGAACTAGGACGTAATAATTTCGTCTAACAAATACTATTGTTAGTCTTCAATCTAATTTGCAAAATGCTTTTGCCTACATAGTATACAAGGAATTTCCATCTATTGCATAGGGTTTACAGTAAATACTTCCTAAAAAGTAATATCCCTAGCAGTTTATTAAAACATTTCCTGATAAAACGCAGACTCGGGGATATCACAGATTCCCCTTTTTTTTTTCATGGGCTCTTTTATTTTGCGATCCCATTCGTCAGCAGAAGAAAGAACATCGTGTAAGATCGAAGTACTTAATGACAGTAAAAATACTAGTTATAACAGGAAATCTTATCGTCTGGAACCGGAACAAATTATCTTCCATTGAAAAGAAACCTCGGTATGTTGATGGAATGCGAAAAACGTCCACTTTTGAATAAAATTAGGATTGGAGTGAGTAATTTTATTCTACATACATCCACCTTGTATTTTCCATTACGAAGACGTATTTTCAACTGTAAGCTATGTTTATGATGTAAGAATAATTAACGTCATTCTGCGTCAGAATGGGAGTTTACGAGGAATCCAAACCTTTTATATTTAAGAGGTCTCACGACCCTTAGAGCTTCAAAAATTCGATTTTGAAGTTGTTGTTTTTTTTTTACGAAAGAACAAACATTTGTGAACACTTTAGTACTAAATTTGCTAAAATATCCCAACTTTTTACGAAGATATGAATTTCTACGTGATGCACGATACTTAAATGTCCTATTAATAGAGGCGTTTTAAATGGCGACTATCGTCGAATTACAACGGAAAAACGTAGTGCTACGTCAAATTTGCAGGCACGGAGGACAAAACGAAAGACAAGTAAAAGCTGATAACGAGGCACTTAAAGACTAGGAAGGTACATCATTTGCTGCTGATGTGTTTTGAATAAAGGAAAACATTTTTAATTAAAAAAATCTATAATTAAAACTTTAAACGTTTTTTTCTGAAAACGCAATTTTGGGACTTGCGCGCAACATAAAGAAAGAACTACTTGTTCAATTAGTACAAATTTTAAAAATATTGTATGGATCCCACAGCATATTTTAAATTAAAAAATCAATATATGAGCATTATTTATGAAAAAAAAAATGTATGTATAAAAATTATAATACGTTCAAATGACGACAAATATTTTCTATTAAAAATATTTCTATTTAATATTTTTTAAAGATCCTAGAACAAAACAAATCTATGTATATAACTATTATTTTGCTATAGAAATTTATTAGTTTTGGCGAAAATAGTTTTTTTAATCATGCGCGCAAAACTTACATGAATTGAAAAAAGTGTAAATACTTAACATTAAAAAAAAGTTTATTTTTCAAATAACCAATTTAGATATTATATATATTATAACATATTCATAAAGCCAAAAGTCATATAACATTAGAGTATAATTTCGGCATGCCAAGATCAGTTGTAAGTGTTCTACAGAGGTTTGAATTTTCCTTCCAAATAATCAATTTTTGCTTTCTTAGCAATCGTGAAACCCTTTAAAAACTTAAATCCCGGGTCTGTATAAAGAAACCCATGCATATCTTGATAAGGAAATCTATGCAGATCTGTGTAAGGAAGCCTATTCAGATCTGTATAAGGAAGCCTATTCAGATCTGTAGAAGGAAACCTATGCAAATCTGTATAAGGAAACCTATGCACATCTGTAAAAGGAGACCTGTGCACCTCTGTAAAAAGTTAACCCATCTGTTGAAGGAAACTTATGTCACCTAGGGAAGCAGTAAAAAAGACCTAATAAAATTAAAATATTTGTTTAATTATTGTTTAATTGTAATATTTTGAAATAAATTGCAATTTTACATAGATTTTAAGTGTATAAATGTATGTAATACGTGCTTGGTCTTTCAATAATTTTTAAAACCCTATGCTCAATGTAATACTTTCATCTAACATGGCGACAATTGTATTTCAACTCATAACAGTGCCTCAAAAAGGACCCAACGACGCTTGTCGGCTAATTGCTCTCTATAGTCCGGGTGTATTGGTTCTCTAGTCCTTAAAAAGTTCAGATCTCGCAGAACGCATACGAGAGAATAGCCACATACTAGAATGCCCAAAGCATTAAAATGGTAAACCAAAGATTGCTGGTCATCGCTCGAGTGAGGGTGGTATATACAACTGTTGCAAACGAAAACGAAACACCATGAAGAAATTGTCTGTTTTTATTGAAATTAAATATATATCCAGCACATACGCAGGTAAGGAAATGATAAAAAAAAATCAAGAATAAAATGGGTACTTAAAATTAAAATATCAAAATTCTGTTCAGGAGGTTTATTTATATATGTACATTTTATATATCTGCCAAATTTCAAGGCAACATCTTGAATAGCTTAAAGGCCTTAGCAATTTTAAGTTGAAAAAATTGCAGAAATGAAATTCTGGGTAAATTGAATTTAAAGTTAAAAATGCCCTATTTTTATTACTACATATCATTAGTAAAAGCTTCGGCGTGATTTAACAGAGTGACAGAAATATTTTGTATAAAGTTAACTTGCGGAACAATACCAAGAACTGGTTTTAGGAAGACATTCACAGTGCATTTTAAATTATGGACGATTTTCAAATTCAAAATGGTGTGATAAAAATATTTAATGAGTTTAAATATTGAAAAAATGTATTTTTCGGTTCGTTTTTGCACATATTCTTCGAAAGCGTTCGTAGTCAATGATGCTAGCCGATTGATGAAAACGTATTTTTTGAAGTTATAAGCTTTTTTGGCGATTTGTCATTTGGCGGTTTCCGACGATATTGTATATTGGCATAAGTCAACTATCACCATTCACTGAAAACGCTTCAGAAAAAGGTTGGTAAAGACGAACCGAAACGTCAAATTTTTGAGTATTTAAGCTCATTTAATAATTTTATCATACAGTTCGAAATTCGATTTTTTTTTTTACAATAGCAAGGACTGTTTGCAAAAGAGGAATTAATTCATCATTAAAATAAATTCCAAATTGTATGATCAAATTCTGCTTTTTAAATAGTTGGATGCGACGTCTCAGTGGATATTATCCCAACTTTCAAGCCCGCTAGTATGAAATAAAAAAAATGGCTCTTTGTGCCAAAGGAGGGGTCGAATTTAAGGTTGTCTGTACTTGCCAATGGAGAATTAAAGTAAAATGCCGGAACAGTAGGAATTTCGAATAATTCTGGGAACATATTTTCAGATGTCTACTTCTTGCTGCGACAGCTGGGCTCTAAATTAAAAATGTCATCAAAAATATGTTGAGTTTTGTTTTTTAAACACAGAACTATACGTTCACCATGGCTCATCCAGCGAGGTACTGCAAAAATTAATGTTTCTGTGGTTCACAAATCTTCATGCGGTAAGAAATAATCCGGAATTTTGTGTTGCGGTAAGTCATTATTGTATAAACGCCCTCAGAAGTTAATGCTTTCGCCAATCTTTCAAAGTATGCCCAAAACGTTGGCGACTTTTTACATTATCCTGGCGAGTGCCTTCATTGGCGTTTAAATTCCCATTTTGTAATTGGTATACTGTGTGTTTTGCATTTATCTTCCTCGTAATAATGTAAACAAAATGTCGGCGATTAAATAAGAATGAAACGTGTAAATAATTCAGGCTTCAAATTGCTATTGATGACCGAAGTATTATTCAGTTTCAACCCTGCCGATAATTCCCTATAGAAAGGTAGAGGGGATGTCGGAATAGTGTTAGGATTAATTATCACAGGAAGTATCGGTCATGCTCTCAGGAAATGAAAACTTATGTCAATAACTGATAAGTGCTAACGAATAATCTACTATTGCTGTAATAATTAAACTGCTGTGTAATAGGGAAAGTTTTAATTCCATACGAGGCAATAACGATAGACTATCGCTGTTGATGAAGGCAGTTGAATTCGAATACGGTAACGAGTTAGGCAAAATTATACCATTTTCGAGATAATCATTCGAGGAGGAACCTCACGGCTATCATCGATTTTAGTAATTTTCCAGGCATATAATAATGGTTCCAGTGCTTCAATTCTGTGCCAATAGTCACGATATGGTTTCATCAATTAAATTAACGCGAGTGGAATTAGAAAGGTAAAGCCTTTCTAAATATAAATGAGTCAGTTATTGAAATTTTAAGGAAACATGCAAATTGACATATTCGCTTTATTATTAACATTGGCAGTTAAATTAAGATACCACAGCAGATCCGACTGTTTTGACTTGTCGGGTTCCTTAACAACAATCGTTAAATGAACAATCATAAAATAAACTCCCATGTCGTTGTTATAAGTTAGTATTCTGTTCTCAAAAACACTTTTTACACTGCACAATATGTAAGAAAATCAATCGAAGATGTACTGATTTTAGGAATAACGTCTTTTTATAGAGTCCATTTAAATCAACGAAAATATATTTTCTCCAATATACAGTACACTGTGTAGATTTTACAAGTTAGTAACAACGTTGTGGGGCGTGGTTTTTGCTGTTAGGTAGCGTATCGACGAGTTTTAGGCAGATGTCGTTGTCCTTCATCAGGCGTAGATTGACGTTTACTTCAAGGGAACTAAATAACGCCATTTCCTGCTGCTGTTGGTTGGTTGTCCTGCAATAACGCCGCCAACTGGGGGAAATACATAATAAGTTTAAAACTGAAAAGCAAAATAAAAAAGGAGCTATTTTATGAGTGAAGTTTAAGAGGACATTCCACGTTGCAGTGAACCTAGGAGTAAATTTATGATCATTAACCTTCAGCAATGAAATGGACTGCTAACTTATGGAAGCTGATTATCTAAAACACTCCCTTGTTTTGAGGAAGGCAACGACTTCAAAGGCTCTACAACTCTTATTAAACAGTATTTATTAATTATTATTTTTTAAGCTGTAGGCTATATTTCTTCATGTTAGTTACTTGCATCGATGAGATTAGAAAACTCAGTTTTATGATTATGTGATAAGTTTAAATCATAGTTAGTAATAAAACAAATACATAAATAAATCAAAATAACAGAATTCGAAATACAACACGCTATTCAGTATACATAAATTTCATTATACTGTCCTTATTAAAGGTTACATTTAAAATTAAGCTACGTGAAGAAGAACGTGTCTTCTGTACAACAGATGAGAAATTTTAAAATCCTATGACAAAATTAAAATCAAGGTACTTAATTTTCTTTTGAACATTCGCCCGAAAAAGGTAAGTAAGTTGTTTACAAAATGCGAAGACCATGAACTTCATTTTTAGCTAAAATTTTATAGTCAAATATAAACTCGTGTCCAAAATTAAGGATATGCTTAATGTTATTTCAGTGGGAGAGGTACATATTTTGCACATTTAAAGTCGGCTCACTCCTGTTGGGTGGGAATTTTAATGTTGAACAGTGTATACGTACATGTATAAATCTATTTTTTTTAACTAATTCTGTGCACAGTTACTTAAACTTTCACTAATTAATCCATCCTTTGATCTTGGTATTAGAAATCCTTAATCTATATAAACTCAAGTCTAAAATTAAAGTTACACTCAATGTTATTTCAATGGGAGAGGTACATATTTTGCTCTTGAACTCTCAATGTGCTTTATTTATAAAAAATCATTTTGCAGAAAATTAAAGAGTTATAAACACTTAATAGAATTACAACTGATCAAATATTTACATATAATCTACGGAGGAGAATCCACGATCAAAAATGGTACATAAATTAAAGGTAGAAAACAAAAATCAGTAAAAAACAGATTTAAGATAAAAAAAATTGCTGACATAAACATCAACAATCATTTTCTAATAATTTTGCATGTGTATGTAATAAAATTTGTTATTCTGAATTAGTTTTTTACAAATTTATCTTTTTGACTTTGAATGTTTGCATCAATTTTATTCGTGGATTCTCCTTCATAGGCTCTCTGAAAAAGTTTGATTTGATATGATTCTGTTAAGTGTTTATAGCTCTTTAATTTTCTGTAAAATGATTTTTTATAAATAAAGCACATCGAAAGATATGGAGAAAAATGTGTACCTTTCTCATCGAAATAACAGTGAGTGTAACCTTAATTTAGGACGCGAGTTTATTGTGCATTTTTGTTTATTTCAGAAAAAGGAAAAGGATCTGGTATTTTAGCTCATTGTAAATACATACTGCATTTAGTATTTAACTAAAAATAACCTTTAGTCCAAAATAAAATTAATTGGATATTTAGTAATAAACGTTAAATATTTCGAAACATCAACGAAATATAGCAAATATTGTTTAAGAGATTTGCAAAGTTGTATACGAACATATTTAAATACGAATTTCATATTTATGACGAAATCAAATTTCATGAGTATGAGGAAAGGAACTGAAGATAAAGGCGTATACACTGTCGGAAAGCCACAGATTTGTGCATGCCAATTAAACAGTTATTGTGAAAAATTACTTCTCATTAAATGAAAAGAACGGTTGTTGACTCTAATTGCAGGTCGATATAATGAGCTCTTACGCATCTCTGCGCACTAATGACGTTAACAACAAAGAAATTATTGCAAGTAATTGCACTATTAAGGCCTTGTGTTTACAATTCATAAGAAAGAACATAGCACCGAAAACTTTTTTTCCCGATGCGATGCATTACTTTTCAAAACAGCGGCAGAGAATCATAAAAAAAGGTTCAAATTTATTTTGTTTGCTTTAAATTGGCGCTGCTTTGTTTTTTATATTAATTTCGAAATCTATAATTCATGACGTAATAGATCGTTTGAATTTAATCACAAACGCAAAGTTTTAGTATGATAATTAAAACCTATCAGTTCGGCATATATTTAGCAGGCTTTAAAAGCCACAGAAGGCGCTCATAATTTGCTAATGTTATTATGTATTTTATTACTATTTTTATATATACTAATATTAAATGTCTGCAATATAACTTAAGATTAAATGAAGTAAATTTTATTTAAACTTCTTAATTCTTGGTATTGTATATGTTTACAGAATTTAAAAGGCATGAAATATATAATTAATGTTCAAAATAATTCATATAAACAAGCCATTTTTGGCAGTGAAATCGGATTAATACATTTAACATTAATGACTATATTTATTTACAAAAATTTACATTGGAAACTCTCTTGTATTGGTATATTAAAATGTATAATTTCCCTTCTCTTTACTATAAACAAGCTGAAGAAAAGTTTTAAAAAAATGATGTTACCAGAATCTTCGATCAATATCCGTCTTGAATTTATTTTTAATATCAAGGAAGAATTCTGTTGTCGTCTACAATCTTATACAAAAAATATTTTAAGACAAAATTATAAAAACATTTATTTTGAGGGTAAAAAATATTTTCTAGGGAGAGGCTGATTATATTTTCAGAAGGAGCTGGGCCCTCCTGACACCTACCTGGCTACGACCTTGCCGGGGATAAGGCAAAAGTAATTAATAATTCGATCCCAGTTGTTCTTGCCGGTAAAGTTGTTTAAAAAAATGCAACTACTTATTGAACTTTCATATGCCATCAATCTTTTAGATTCTGTATGATACGGTTTTCTTCAATCTTTGTTAGGAATTCGCACTTCTTCTAACTTTGATATGGGTTGTAGTATAGAGTTGACTACATAGAAATGACTGTAAAAGTGACTATATACGTTGGATAAATTTATCTCTATTTATTGATGCTTCGTATTCAGTTATTGATACTTCGTTTATAGTATCAAAAACTAAATAAGACGAACTTAATAAAAACAAATAATTCATTAAATGACACAATAAACAAAATAAAAATCACCATATCAATCAATTGTTCAATTTAGAGAAGAATATCAACTACTTAATATAGAAAATATACACAAA
>QLNU02015360.1:78538790-78553286 GCA_006491805.2 Dysdera silvatica
ATATATATATATATATATATACATAATGCTGAGCATGTATTTTTGTGTACGCATTCGATAATAGAAAACTGACATTCTCCAAAGTTTTGAATGGGAATACTAATATATTGCTCAGAGTATGCGCAATTAGTTACATTGCTTACTTGAAAAAAGAGTTAGACTGTGATCGAATTGTTTGCATTTAATACAGCAAAAGCGAGTGTTTCTTTGAAAGATTTTCTGAATTTTTCATAAAGAATCCTGATAGCTTCCTATAATTATATTACATCAAACGATAAAACATTCAAAATAAAAATGCAATGCCCCGTTGGTCTGTATACTTGCTAGTAAAGCCTTCTAAGATTTTTGAGAAAATGCTCAAACTTACTTCGACTTTTTTTCTAATGATAGAATTTCATACATTTTCATACCAGCGTGATATAGCAAAATGCACAAATCTATGTACGTATATAATTGCAAAAAGATGAATATATTATTGTGACTGAATTTAAAATGTTATAGCGGAATACGAAAAATTGTTCAACACTTTGGAAGAGCGTGTCATTTTTCGCAAAACTTTCTTATTAAAAGTCGACAATACCGCCAAACCATGCAATTAAGTTCCAAGCAATTATTCGTGAAGACGAAACAGGTTCTTTTGTGAACGTGGGCGAGTCTGTGAATATGGGATAACTGTTTGTGTCTAATGTGGTAAAGAATTGTACAAAAATGTAAGAATTTTCGTGAGATTAAAGTTTTCCCAAGCAGATTGGCGAAATGTGTTCCGACAACGAACCTTGAAAGTAAAAACAAATTTCAAGTGAGCTCTACAGCCATATGGTATAGTAGAGGTAACGCGATGGTGTAGTGGTAACGTACCTACCATGCCATTAGCATGGTTTCGACTCTCACTTGTGCGGTAGAACGCGTGCCTGTTTTTGCCCTCTGTAGTATGAGGTTTGGTTTCTTTGGCAACAAAGTTCGGATGGCTAGGAAACATGCAGGTCCAGATGCAACATGACCTTTGCTGTTTATGCACTGTTAAAACACAGAGGTAACGCCTTTGTCTCCCATGCGAAAACCCCGCTAAATTCGAGAGCTTACCCTTTTTTTTTCCACTGTTCCATATCCGACTTTAGAAACATCTAAGGTTCGGCTACTCCGGTAATCTGCAGGTATCGGAGATATCTGACCTTATCAGCCCTTGAGTCACAAAATACAAACAATTGAACTTCGTGAACTTTTCATGCAAAATTATAACTTTCAAATTCGTGAAATTGATATCTGCTTCGATTCTCACTGGGGTTCATTCTTTCGCCCTACTTACTATCTGAGTGTTTGCCTTCGAGCTAAAGTTTCAACTCTAATCAATTTCATCTTGAAAATTAAACTTTTATGAACAAATCACATCAGCTGAGAAGAATGTTCCTGTTCATCTAAACATATATGTAGTTCCTTTTACTGTTGGTACTTTTGCGCATTAATTTACTTTTGACAGAAATGGCTTTATTTATGTCCTAATTTTAATTGACCTTTATTAAAAAATCAAGCATATATACATCGACCATGTTTGTTTCGTATTTTCTAAAACTAACAGCAAAAGTTTGACAAATGAACTCAACATGCATATCGACATCAAAATGAATGGAAATAAACTTTTAAATCTGCATATATATATATATATAAAATGTTATATCGAAAGGTAAGCTTCACCTTCGATAAACCAATTATGAAAAGTACGATTGCAACAAGTTGTTTTCAAGCTATACTAACGTTATTAGCATAGGTGTAACTGATAGTTAAATACAAAGCGTAAACTGTGAGGGGGGGATCAAAATCCAAAATTGTGCGGGGAAAGTACGATTTTGCCTCTTTTCTAGAAAAACTGGGGTCAGGTGACACCTTTTCCCCGCCATATTACGCCCATGGTTATTAGGTTAAAGAAAGCGCAGGATTTATTTACGAAATTTTCTATAAGACATGAAGCACCATTGCAAGAGTATTTCTAACAAAATTTAAGAAAAATCTATTGTAAAGAAACTAAGAAATTGAAAAGCGGAGCCCTGTGTAGACTGTAGATTGTTTTCAGATTTAAAAATTAGAATTCTAAATTCGACCACACTTTCTCTGCTAGGGATTACGGGTGAGAGATATGTACTTCTTAATTTAAATTAAACACTTTCTTTAGAAAATTTGTTTAAAATTTTGAAGCAACTGTTTTCAAAATTTCAGAGCAAATGTTTTAAAATTTCGGCGAAAATATTTTCAAAATTTCGGCGAAAATATTATTTCTGAGCAAATGTTTTCAAAATTTCCTTATACAATTCCCCTACAATTACAGTATAATTGCTACAATGTACAGCAAATACAATTGCAAAAAGACGAAATAAATCAACTATACAAAATATAATCGTACGCACCAACCAAAATTCCCGAATGAATATACACAAAAATACTAGAAATTTGCTGAATCCGAAAACTTCTGAAACCAGAGAGAAATATGAGCGATACACTGCGCAAAAATAATATTAAAAACAAATTACACACTTTTTTCGTTTTTGATTTAGTGGCAACAAATCAGTTTGGACGAATTTTCTGACGATGGTGGACGCTTGATTTTCCACCGAAACAATTGTAAAATGTCTCTCCTGCTCAAATTAAACTGCGTTTGTGTGTAATTTGTTTTAAATATTCTGAAACCAGTTTAAATAATATTCGTTAAGAGCGAAGTTTTAAACGTACTGCTCGAAAAGGTAATTTTTATTTTGCATGAAATTAATGACTCATGATTACTAAGTAACATATTAAAAAATTAGTTGCCCAATCACAAAGAAAAGCAGAAAAATTTGAAAAATATTATTCGCAGTCTATTCGCAATAGCGAAATAATCCATTCAGTTGCTCAATATCCTAGCATCTGCTCTTTAGCAATCGTTATTTATTAATTTTATGCAAAAAAAAAATGCCCTTTCGATCAACAAGTCCGACACTTTGCTTTTAAACGTCAACAACAACCAGGAAATCATTTTTTAAACTGAAATAACGTAATACACTATGAAATATCCTAATTAAAAATTTTTCATCATAGATAAATATATCAGCAACGGAGTTCTATATGATTAATCCTAAAAACGTAGCAGAAGAAGTAAAAATCTTTATTAAACAATAAGTAATGCAATTAGGTTTCAAATCGCAGTGCGAGTTTCGAACAACGATCGTGGTTTTGCACGAATGTTTCACGAACGTTTACGTTCGAAGCTTCACATTCATACAAAATATCAAGCGTGATTACAAAATGAATGGTTGCAAATATTATTATTAATAAATATCAATATGCAGATAGGGTCAGTTCATCTCTTGCAAATTCGTATGAGGCCGATATTGACGAAAATGTATTTGATTTAGAAGATGCACACTAGAGTAGTCGTCCACATTCTCGTTCATCAGCATCAGGAAGTCAACAGCCAGACAGTTCAAATGAAGATTACGAATCGTCTCCAAAGAAAAAACGAAGAGACATAAAAATTACGGATGAACAAAAGCAAAAAGTAATCGACTTTGCATGGAAAGAAAATGGCTTTCGTAAAAAAAATTGAAACAATCAAATACTTATTCCGCTTTGTTAATTCACCGGAGCAGATATATCAATGGAAAAAAAACAGTTGCAACGAGGTAGCACTCGAGACAATCTGCTGTTTAAGACAGTAAAACGAACCATTGCTGATTTTATTGACTTTGATAAAAATGGATTTGTGATTCATGATAACGATATCGCAATTTGGGCATCAGAACATGCAAGGCAATTGAATTATCCGTTTACGTTCGAAGCTTCACATTTATGGGTGCAAAATATCAAGCGTGATTACAAAATGAATAGTCACAAAATAACTGCAGAAAACCCTTCGACAGAAAAAAAGACATTGAAAACAAAACAATGGTATTTTTATAAGAGATTCTCGAGTTGGTTGACGGCGAAATCTATTCGTATGAACATGTGTTTAATTGCGATCAGTCTGAATTTTAGCATGAAATGGAAGTTAGACGATCACTATCTTTTATTGGCTCTCACAACTTGGAAAAAGTTGTTTCATCTGAAAACGAGACAACACATTTGTACACGGTGATACCGATTGTTTCAATGCCAAGTAAACTGCATCAAAAAATGTTTAACAACTTTCAAGAGAAAACAGGTAACTTTGGTCCACTTGTTTCAAAATCAATGCTACGGCCTCCTAACTTATTTTTCCATGCGTCAAAAAGTTCAATCATGACAAACCATGGCGGCGATGTTTTTTCGAAGTTCTCTAGTGTTACATCAGAAGCAAACGAAACATTACTTCTATATGATAGTTGGGGACCGTTTGCAGATCATGTGTCTATTCAAAATTCAATTGTTAATGGACATAAATTTCTAATTAAACGGATTCCGGTGAAAGCAACAAAGTATGTCCAGCCATTGGATTGTTATGAATTTCGTCCTATGAAAGATTTTATGAGAGCTATGTGTCATCACATCAGAACAAAATCATCTCCCATTCACATTGGAAAACTCAACACACAATTCAAATTACAGTCAATTATACACAATCAACTTCCATCGCCACGATTTATTGGCATATGGCAATTTTCGTCTCACAAAGCTGGCATTCGATCTACTCCTAATGAAAATTTCGAACCACCTACAAAGTTTATTCTGAGATTTGGAAAGAAAAGTTGCATTATTGAGAATTGTCCAGCATTTGCCGTATATTGATGTGCTTGGTGCCTTAAAACATTTTGTTTTACTCACTTTTTCAATAATTCTGAACAATTCGGTTTTCATTACTGCAGTGACTATGTTGAAAATGAAATGTAAATGTAACTTTAGTCAAAAGTTCACTTTGTAAAAGAAATATTAAAGCTCAATTTTTAATCAAACCTTTTCGATCGGGCAGCTCATATTTTGGAAAATCACTCATTTGTTATAATTCATTAATTTCATGCAAAAAAAAAAAAATTGCCTTTCCGAGTAACAAGTCTAACACTTCGCTTTTTAGTGACACATTTTAAATGTATTGGTAAAATACCTGAGGCAAGAAAACTGATTTTTCTCGTTTAAAAGCAATTGGATATAAATGTAAAATCCAGGGAAGAAATATTAATTCAAAAATAACTGAAAATATATTAAAATAACTCGATTTTTTTAAAGATGAAAGCGGCCTTTTATTTATTGATAATAATAACTTCTTTGTTCCTGATTTTGTGGAAGATGCAATGGACTTCAACAAATATTTTATGATATATTTCGTGTTTATATAATGTTAGAATAATCCCTATATATAATAATCGCATACATCATAATCGACATACAGAAAACTAGTTTATTTATATTAGATTATCTCTATTTTGATACAGAGCACTGATTTATTTATTTTCATATAAACGGAACAAATTAATTTATTATCATTAAGGTGAATACAGTTTTTACTAAATAATAACCGCCTTATTACCCCATATCTGCTGCTATATAAAAATTGCCAACTGGTCTGATTTTGAATGAATGAATGAATGAATACAAAGTTTATTTATATATGCGAATGACATACATCCAAAACGTACATGAGTTAAATTACAGATTAGAATTTTTTATCACATATGTGGTTCCCAAGTAAATACTGTAGCATAACTAGCTCAAGAATCTTAATTTATAATTTCCTTTGTGCTTTCATGACGTAAGGATAGCACATGTCATGCTGGCCGGGACTTAGATTTCCAGAGGAATCCAAACATCTTAATGCCCAGGGAAGCAACACTCGGAATGTAATGAGCAGATATCCGGTCAGAGTCCTTTTTTTTCTTCTTTTATTTTGATTTTTTTGGCATAGTTTGGAGCCGAATCCCCATTAAGAGCACGCTGTGTACACGCGTTACTATTGCGTCACTGACGGACCTATGAGTCAATGAATTTCTCAGAGAATTTAACTTCCAAAAGAGTGTTTAAAGCTACAATTGATGCTGTTTAAACATTAATAACTCAAACTAGATGTAATTACCCACAACATACTTAATATTATATAAATTATTTTAGTGCATTTTTATTTATACCATACATTATGAAATGCAATATACGAGAGTGGATCAGAAATAGGTTGCAGCGCCAAACATGTAATGTAAAATAACAAGTGACGTGAAATGCAAATGGAATATAAGAATGGTAGTTACGTGCCACTTTTCCACGTAATCTGTCGATCGATTGAGGCATTTATCAAACCGTGGGATCAGCTTGTCTAAAACATTTCGGTAGAAATTATATCCCTGGTTTTGGCTGCCCGTAACGCCGTAACGTGGCACAATAACGATCAGCAAACGGCTAGGCATGTAAGCTGACGCTGTCGTCTTACTTCACGATAATGTCAAATCCCACACTGCCATTCGCACGCAACATTTGCTGAAACGCTTCAAGTGGGAGGTGTGGAGCCATCTCCCGTATAGCCCTGATTTGGTTTCTAGTGATTATACTTCCTCTTTCCCCAACTGAAAGAGCACCTACCAAGAACAAGTACTACTAAATAAATTAGAAAAATATGGAATACTAGAATATATGCTAAAATTATTAAAAAGCTACTTAACATATAGGGAACGGATAGTTAAAATTGGGGAAAAAATTTCAGAGAAGATGTAATCCAAAAAAGGTGTGCCACAGGATTCCATACTTGGACCCTTATTATTTATATTCTATATCAATGACATAATTGAAATTAACAAAGAAATTTATTTCTTTGCCAATGATATAGGATAAATTTTAGTGATAGTACGGTAAAGGAATTATTTAATGTGGCAAAAATAAAACCTAGAAATCTAGAAAATTGGTTTAATTTGAATAAATTTATAGTTGACATAGAAAATGCAAAATACACATTATTTCATAAGAATAAAAAATTTACATGACAGCATAATAAATAATAAGAAAATAAACCGAACAACACAACATTTTTAGGAATTGGCATTACAGAAAATTTGAATTGGAACCCACATATAACAAATATATGTACGAAAAAACAGAAGAGGAGCAGCTGTAATTACAATAATAAATAATTTATGTCTTATAAAATAAAAATCAACTTATATTATTCATTAATTTATAGTCACTTAACTTGTGGAAATAGTGTATGGGGATATATTAATAAAGAACAAGAAAATAAATTTAAATCAATATAAACAGTCTTAAAACATTAGGTAAATTTACAAATAAATCATTACATGAAATAAAAATTGAAACTAATATAATGAATATAAAGGAAATACATAAATTTAAAATACTAAACATGATGTATACAAGAAAAAAATTAAATAAATATCAAAAGGCGCGCGCGATACAAATAGAAGAGAAATTAAATGTCAAAAGTACAGGAAAAGTAGAAAAAGAGGAGGAAGAATAAAAGTTGAAAATGTAAGAACTAAAATGGAATCACACAATATAAATTACTATGGGTTAAAGTTATGGAATGACTTGCTGGAGAAAAAAAAAAGGAATTTGGGAAAAGACTAAAAATAGAATTATTCAAAGATCAGGATATGAGATAGAGAGTTAGCCATATTCAATAGGGACAGCTGTCTTAACTTTTAGTTTGATATCTGCCCCTTTCATGCCACATGAATTGATAACGGTTAAATATTGTATAAGATTTCATTTATTTTAATAATATATGTGCACATTTAAAAATAAAATTATTTGTATTTATTTGTTTTGTTAAGTTTAGATTCCGACGATAAAGTTCAAATAGCTGCCAGCAACTGGCTACATGACCAGGGACATGACTTCAACCGATATGGTTTAGACAAGGTGCTGCGATCTGATAAATACTTCAATCGATTGGAAGATTACGTGGAACAGTGATATGTAACTACCATTGATATTTAATTCCATTTACATTTCATTCCAGTTAATTCATATTTTTTATTTGGTGATGTAACCTATTTTCTGATACATTTACGTATGTTTTAATTATGTTGTTAGATAATGGATAGAAAAAGCTACATAGTTCTAGCTTTAGTCAAAAGCAGCTTTAGGTATGAATTTTAAAAATTAGCAACACTACTACGATTTCGTAGAAATTATAAAATCTTTTCAGCCAAAATTTGCATTCTTAAATAAACAAAATGACAAAATATTTATTAAGTAGGCTATTAAGTAGACTAAAATCTTTTTAACTCGCGCAATTAATTAAGTACTTATTTTCATTAATTACAAAAAGGCAAAAATTTCTAAATTTAGCTAAAGATTAATTAGATCAGCAACCTCAATGGGGAGCTGCTTATTTATGGACATCCTGATTTTAAATTTTGCTATTTAATAATTTCTCTGCCAAATAAAAACAACGCATAATTCAGAAAACGTCTCTTTAACTTTAAACGATTATTATTTCTTGGTGCAACTTATTATTTGAGATATAAATTCAAAATTTTATCAATGACAAAAACCAACATTTCATCGATAATTAATGTTTTATCAATATTCTTTAAGATAATAACGAATCAAATTTATATCGATAATCAAGGTTTTTTCAATATTCTTTGAGATAGTAACAAATCAAAGTTTTATCGATAGTCAATGTTTTATCACCATCCTTTGAGATAATAACAAATCAAAGTTTTGTCGATAATGAAGGCTTTGTCAACATTCTTTGAGATAATAACAAATCAAACTTTATCGATAATCAATGTTTTATCCACATTCCTTGAGATAATAACAAATCAGTTTTATCATAACAAACTCAAGCTTAAAAAACAACCAACGTCATTTGATAAAATTTAATGATAAGCGTTGTGAAAATCTTACTTTGAATATGTGTTTTGCAAACAAAAAAAAAGACAATGAGAAAATATTTATCGCCATTATCGCCTCAGCTGTGGGGTCCCAAGCTTGTTATATGATGTTGATATTCTCTCAAGAGCTGTTTTGTCTGGTCGCGTTGTCATTTATTATAAACCTATCAAATTTGCTATACTGCAATTTGAGTGATGATAAAACAATTGTACTAAAGAAGAATAAATAAAGTATTATTATTATTAAATATTAATTTAATTCCAGAATTTAAACTTTTAAATGGTTCAGTCGCTGGTTGGTCGCGGTTTAGGTCTTGCTTCCCAGGTCACGTGCATATTTTGAAACTCTAGATGCTTATTGTAACCACGGATGATTCAACCAATCGGTAGTGATCTCGGGGGTGGGGTTAACTCTGACGTTAAATTTTAGTCTTCCATAACTCTCATTTAGTACATGTTGCTTAATTCAAATTTTGCCACACTCTGAATTTTAATTTAAAAGATTTAGGGCATTTAAAAAAAGAAAATAGCTTTCTCAGGTGAACACGAAAACATCGTGGATTTCTCGAAACTCTGCAACTCCTGAGAAATCAATGTTTTTGGAAAATCTGCAAAGTTATGAAACATGCCTGACGTCAAAATCTGACGTCAGAGTTAACCCCGCCCTTGAAATTTTTGCCGATTGATTGAATCATACCTGGTTGCAAGGAGCATGTAGAGATTTTCAAAATATGATCCCAGGTTTTATAGGTTTACGAGGAATTCGATCTTGTGTTCCACGAGAAACCATACCCTGGACTGAGATGGCTAGAAAAAGCGCATATGTTTCATTGGAATCAAACTCGAGTTAATGGTACGTTAGACAAACGTCATTTTCTACGTATTTTCATTCTACGTTATTTTCATAACGTACATTTTCGTAAAACAAACATGTATATTCATGAAGATAGAAATGTTTCTTTAAGAAAATTCAAATTTTGTCACAATTTTTTTGCTTATAATATCCACAATTTTCAGTCAAATTTCACGAAACTTACAGAACATTTGTCAACGTACAAGAAAAATATTATACTTAAATTAGAAATTAATATATTGAATACACGATGAGATATGAGTATTTGAAGAAAATAATTTTTTACTGCGCATGCGCGAAAGATATGAGTAGAGTCTGGGTGTGGAGAATGCTGGGTGAACGCTTTTTATATGACTGTATTGTGCCGCAAGTTAAATTTGGTGGTGGAAGCATAATGGTTTGGGGCTGTTTATCATGGTTCGGGCTGAGCCCTCTGCTTCCTATGAAGGGAATTCTGAAGATGGAAGGCTATCTCGACATTTTAGGCAGTTCCATGTTGTCTACATTGTGACAACAGTTTGGAGTAGGTTCATTCTTGTTTCAACAAGATCATGCTCCTATCCACACAGCACAGGCTGTATAGAGCTGGTTTGCTGACATGGATGTTGAGGAATTGGACTGGCATGCTCAGAGCCCAGACCTAAATCCCATAGAACACCTATTGGATGAATTAGAACGTCGACTGCGAGTTAGGCTAAAACGCTCCACATCGGCAGAAAAGCTGACTAATGTTCTTTTGCAAGAATGGCATGCAATTCCCACTGAAAAATTCCAGAAACTAGTAGATAGCCTCCCAGATAGAGTGGTAGCCGTCATTGCAGCAAAATATGGCCCCACTTCATACTAATTTTTGACTTCTTGTTGGTTTGTTGTATTTTTATGGCGCAAGGACAACAATGGTCATTCTGCACCAAGCAAGGTTTTTGACTTCTGTAAAGGAGAAGCAAAACATGCAGGTGTACGGATACTTTTGATCCTTATTTGCATAAATCTGGAATATTTCATTTTCAGAACAGGGGTGTTTGGTAATTTGGAATATGACAATTTGTGGAAAACCCCCTTATCATCTAGCTACTTTCAGAGAATTAGAGAAATACGGCTCACTCATCAATTCAAGAATTAGAAGAAGAACTTGACAAGATCAAATGGGACATTGTAGGACTCAGTGAAGTTAGAAGAAAAGGTGAAGAGTTGGTGGAACTGAAAAGCGGACATTTGTTTTATTATAGAGGAACGGAAACTGGAAGAACAAGTGGTGTTGGCTTCTTAATCAACAAAAGAATTAAAGACTACCTTCTTGAAGTCGAAAGCACGTCAGATCGAGCAGCGAGGCTCGTTGTTCAACTAACCCAGCGATACCAACTTCAGATAGTAAGTAAGGTAAAGTACATTTCGACACAAGGTACATCAGAGACCAAACGGTTTGCTTGGAAATGGCATATGCACCAACATCAAGCCATACCGACGAAGAGGTTGAAGAATTTTATGAAGAAATCAAAGAGTTACACACCAAAGGGAAACAACATATCAAGCTCATCATGGGGGATTTCAATGCAAGAATTGGACAACAGGAACAAGGAGAGACATCGGTTGGTAAATACGGATATGGGGAAAGGAATGAACGTGGCGATCAACTCATCGAATTTGCAGAAGCTGAAAATCTTAGCATCATGAATTCATTTTTTAAGAAGAAACCGCAAAGAAAATGGACATGGAAACACCCAAATGGGGGAACTAGTGAAATTGACTATATCCTGGCAAACAAGAAATCAATTATTGAAGATTGCAGTGTACTGAACAGATTTAATACTGGAAGTGATCATCGAATGGTGAGATGTAAAGTGCACTTAAATACTAAATTAGAACGACAGAAGCTCATTAGGAAACAAGTAAGTAAGAGGGTGGATTTAAAGAAATTAAAAGAAAATACCGAGGCATTCAAGTTGGAATTAAAAAATCGCTTTTCTGCACTGGAAGGACTTATTGATGAAAGTGATATCTCAGAAGCAAATGAAAACATTGTTAAGACAATAGTTGAAACTGCTGGGGAAATTGGTGGTGTAACCTGTAAAAAGCACAATAGCAAATTATCTGAGAAGACGAAACAGCTCATGAAAAGGCGAAGAGATATGAAGGTGGACAATCAAAATACCAGTTCCAGGATTGAGTACATAGAACTTTGTAAAACTCTGCGCAAAAGCATGAAAGAAGACATAAGAAAATTCAACTGTGAGCTAGTAAGGAAAGCCATTGAAAATAACAAGAGCCTTAGGGTTGTTAAAGGAAGTTTATCTGTTGGGAAGAAACACATCATTGCATTAAAAGGAGAGGATGGCACCGTAACAAGAAATAGGGAAGAAATACTTAGAAGAGTTGAAGAATTCTACAAAAATCTATACGAAAGTAACAGTGGATTAAACGAAGACATTGAAATAGTCGAAGGAACAGCTCCTAAAATCTTAAAAGAAGAAGTTTCATTTGCAATAAAAAGTATGAAGAAAGGAAGAGCCCCTGGTGATGATGGTATTACATTAGATATCCTAAAAGAAGCTGGAGAATATGTAGAAGACATACTTGCAAAATTCTTTACCAAATGTCTTAACAGCGGTAACATACCAAACCAATGGGATTCTGCAACAGTAATTCTTTTGCATAAAAAAGGTGATAAAGAGGATTTGAAAAATTACCGACCAATTAGCTTGTTACCTGCTATTTATAAAATCTTCACAAAAGTGCTAACACATCGCCTGCAGAAAAAATTAGATGCAGCTCAACCAAGAGAACAAGCTGGATTTCGAAGTGGATTCAGTACAGTGGACCATATTCAAGTATTAAGAGAATTAATTGAAAGAACACATGAATATGAACTTCCATTGTGTGTTGCATTTATTGACTATGAGAAGGCCTTTGACTCTATAAAAACATCAGCAGTCATCAACTCTTTAAGATCAACAGACATTGAGGATGTGTACATTGACATGGTGAAACGTGTGTATAAAAATGCAAGTGCAAAATTTCGGTTACATAAAGATACCAAAACTATCAAAATTGGTAAAGGTGTGAGGCAGGGAGATACCATTTCTCCAAAACTTTTTACTTCAGCTTTACAGATGATTTTTCAGCAGATAAATTGGAATAACAGGGGAATAAAAATAAATGGTGAATATTTAAATCATTTGCGGTTTGCTGATGACATTGTTATTTTTTCAACGAACCCATCAGAACTCCAAGACATGGTACAGGAGCTCTCAACTAGAAGTAAAGAAGTTGGACTCAAGATGAACCTACAAAAAACTAAGATCATGTTCAATAATTTCGTAGAGGAAACAAAAATACAAGTTGACAACATTGAGCTAGAAATTGCTGATTCATATATTTACCTTGGCCAGCTGATTTCAATGGATGGCAACATTATGAAAGAACTCAACAGACGTATTAAACTTGGCTGGAGTGCATTTGGAAGAAACAGTTTTATCCTGAAGGGGAAATTGCCTTTGTGTCTAAAAAGAAAGGTCTTCAACCAGTGTGTATTGCCAGTCCTCTCTTATGGATCAGAGACATGGAGTCTAACAGTTGGAGCAATACGAAAGTTACAGACAACGCAAAGGAGCATGGAGAGGTGCATGCTTGGAATAACTAGGAGAGATCGAAAAAGAAACACTTGGGTGAGAGAGCAAACTAGAGTAGAGGACATCATTGTTAAAGTAAAAGGGCTGAAATGGCGATGGGCTGGGCATATTGCAAGAAGAACTGATCAACGATGGACAACAGAAATTCTGAACTGGATTCCAAGAGACCACCGAAGACCTAGAAAACGTCCTCAAACTAGATGGGTGGATGAAATAAGAAAACAGGTTGGGGTGACGTGGAAGCGAATTGCTCAGGATAGACTTGTGTGGAAAGCATTTGGAGAGACCTTCATCCAGCAGTGGATAGATAATGGTTGAATATGATGATGATGATGATATATATATATATATATATATATATATATATATATATATATATTTTTTTTTTTTATATATATATAAAAAGTTTTCCTCGCCCATTCTTGGCGGAAACAGGCTTTGGGACGGGCAGAGCGCCATGTTCCCAAGCCTCTTTTTACATCACTTCTTAATGTGCCATGTCTAGAAACTTCCTGACAATGTGACACGTGTTTAGGATTGTGGCTTTTTGTATTTCAATGTAGGTGTTTGGGTCAATGTTGAGTATCTCCAAATTCGTCGCAAGCGTTTTTGGTACTATCCCTGTTGCTGAGATGACTAACGGGATGATGAGGATCTTTTCCATACCCCATATATCTCGTACTTCATGTCTGAGATCTTGGTACTTGGTGATTTTCGTTGTGTAGGTTGTCTGTATGTTATTGGTGTTGGGTACTGCTATGTCGATTAAGTACGTGGTCTTATTCGATTTATCGACGAGGGTTATGTCAGGACGGTTATGTGGGACTGTCTTGTCTGTTATGATTGCTCTATCCCAGTAAAGCTTGTGTGTTTCGTTCTCATGCACGGTCTCTGGCTCATATTTGTAGTACGGGCATTTTTCTGTCAGAAAGCCAGCATTCGCTGCCAATTTCTGGTGGACTATTTTCGCTACTTGATCGTGTCTATGTTTGTAGTCTGACTGCGCAAGGATCTTGCATCCTGCCATCACGTGTTGGATTGTCTCCGATGCCGCATGACAGTGTCTGCATTTGTCGCTTTCTATGTCTTTTCTCTGGATGAATTTCTGATTGTTCCTTGTTGCGATCACTTGGTCTTGGATGGCTAGCATGAATCCTTCTGTCTCTGGCTGGAGAGTGCCTTTGGCCAGCCAAGAATTTGATGCCTTTTTGTCAACGTGTGGTTGTTGCAG
>QLNU02015360.1:78553386-78584097 GCA_006491805.2 Dysdera silvatica
ATTTATGCAAATTTGTAATGGCTTGTTAATGGCTTACCATATAAAAAATGCGACCTTGAAAATATATGCAAATTCGCAGTATATGTAATATGGTTTTCCTCTATAAAGTTTTACATCTTAGACAGAGCCTTTAGTTGTTGCAAGTCAACGATGCTTTCATATCTTTGAAATATCGGGCTTTACTAGTGAAATGCCATTATTAATATGATAGAAATGAACGACATGTAATGAAACAATATCGAACTTTGACAGAATTACGAAATTGGTGAAGAAATGTGAAGCCAAAGGTAAGTTATCCGTTGTATCTAGACTGGGGAAGAATCCTCTTCCTGTAGGAACTCAGGAACCTGTTGCATTGGTAATGGAGGAAACAGCCATGAAAAACACAAATGGGAGTTGTAAATTGGAGTTGTTTTTGACAAATTGGACAAATGGGTTTTGTTGTTGACGAAATGGATGGGAATTTTTTTGTTGACGTAAAAGAGCATGCGTTCTCTTTTACGTCAAATGAAAATACCAATCAGTACTGTGAATATAATCGTTCGTAAAATGCTGTATCACTACTCTTACAAAATCTGATGTGTTCAGCAAGGTCAACTTACTGATTCTGCTCATGGTGAAGATTTCGTAAACTCGTGTTTATAAAAATTGCAACACCATGAAGGACTCTCCCGAATTGAATGAAATTTAATGTACAAACGACCTGTGTTGATACAAATAAACGATTAAAATTACAAAGCAAAAAAAACAATATTACATGTCGAAAATCAGTATTTGGTGAAGCCACCACGCGCTGCAATATGATCTTTTCCGATCTTGAACAGCGCGGCATCTTAGGAAGCACGATTTTTTTTATATAATGGGGACCCACCTCATATTGATAGATGTGTGAAATGGTTACTTAGATAACAGTTTACGGACGACAGGATTATTGGTTGACACTTTCCCTACCATGGCCCCACGGTCACCAGACCTCAACCCATGTGAATTTTGGTTATAGGATTACCTAAAACGCACAGTTTACTGTGATATCAGAAATTTGTCGGAGCTAAAAACTGCGATTCATCGACGAATTCGTAACTGTTGAAAGCACGATATTACGCTTGAACCTGGTTTCAGGAAATGGTGGACAGCACATTGAACATGCAATACCCTGATTTATTTGGAAAATATTTTATGAAATCGATACCAAGATCAAACTTGATTTCGCCTAGTGGTGACTTTTTGATTTGTTTTTCAGAATATAAAATCTCATGACCTCCTTCATAATACTTCTAAAATTTAATAACTTTTGTTCCAGTAGTTCTTATTTCCTAGGGCTTTCAAAGTGAAAATTTAATTATGATTACCCTGTATATACTTAGTATAAAAATATACGTAATCGCTGAATATGCCAATCGCTCCGGTTGATATACATCTCGTTAATCTCTAACCTCCTCTGCTAAGCAAATGTTCAACCATACTGAACGTAATTTCTAATGCTATGAACGTTCAACAGTCACTCAGCGTAAGATGTTAGGAATATGTTACGTCTATATCCATAGGTATTAATGCGACATATTTGTCTTAGTTGCTGGCATATCCGTACTACATTACGCCAGGGTCGGATTTAGGGTACGAAGCGCCCTGAGCCCAACGATTTTTGTCACCCCCCCCCTGTATTGACGTAACTAAGGGGCTAACCCCTAGAAAATTTCTTCTAAGCATTGAATTATACGGTTCAGCCGCCACCTAGAAAAAAGTTAGCCGCCTAGACTTCGAAGCTAGTTACGCCCATAACCCCGGTGCTTACAGAAATAAATAAAATTTTGTCGTTCCGCCCCCTCAAATGCAGCGGAAAATCTCGGAGGATAGGGAAGGGGCGACATTTATGATTAGCCTACCTTATGTGCATTATTATAAGATATAATAATGATATTTTTATAAATATAGTTTATTTGTCGACCATTTTTTTAAATATTGAGGGGGCAAAGGGATGCAGAATAAAAATTATGGGAGGGCGCAAAGCTTGAAAATTCACTTGTAAGTTTAGTTTTAAGTGATTTTTACATAAAAATTATAATTTTTAATGTTAATTTCTTGTTCACAGTTGCCTCTTGCCTAGATACGACCTGGGAGGCCAGGGGTGGTTTTACGCAGTTTTTCAGAATTTCAGATTTAGAAAAAAAGGTGGAGGGCGCCTTCTCGGGGAGAGCTGATCGACAGAATTCTACGGTAAATAAATTGCAATTAAAAAAACATCCGCTGCCTCTTGCATCCCTAGAGATTTTGCACCCTGAGCAAGTGCCCAGCGTGCCCATTTATAAATCCGGCACTGCAGTACTTCAACAACCGGAATTGTTAGGAAGATCCTTCAAAGAACTTAACTTGCGTTCAAACTTATAACTAAAGGAATCCCTAACGCTTTGCATACATAGGCTTCAACATCATCACTTCTTTATACCATGAACTACAATTCGAAGACTCAACTCTACTTGTTACGCTGTGCACACCTGCACTCACACGAGCGAACTCGCTACGTGAAACACTATATTCAGTGAATCTAATTTTTCAACTAGAACTAAAGTTAAGGAGAGGGATGGTTTCCTTCGCTTAACCCTCTGACTGCTTATCCCGCGATTTCCACGGGCAACATGAAAGTAACAAAATTTGCTCATCCCGCGATTTCCGCGGGTATGAAATTTTTCCATCTATTTAAAAGCGCATCCCGCTTCTCCACCGTTTAACTGTCGGTAATGCATTTTCTACAATATTTAGACTTCTAGTCGTAGTTTGGTCAACAAATGGCGTTATTGTCGCCTAAATTTTCGTATTTGCGTGGAGTTCACTAACTGATTTTGCAAGCGCTCCCTTTGTTATCGTTTTTTATATCCAGAATATGGCTTGTAGGAAACGTTCAGCGAGTGATTTTTATTAGTATACATGCTTTATATTTGTATTCTATAAAGTAAACCGTAATTTAATCAAAATTCATTTTCAGAATTTTTGAATTTAAACGATTACTCTTAAAATTGATTTTTATGAAAGCCTGTTCTTATGCACGAAATTTATATTAAAAAAATCTTGTTTACAAAAATGTGCTACATATTTTAACTCTCAAATACATGTAGATTTGAAATATGTAATAAAAATATATGCAATTTTTGAAGCGACTTTGATAAAAATAAAATTGAGTAGTCAGAGGGTTATGTGCTTTTATTGCTTACGTCACTGGTCATGCGATATATCCTACATGCATAGCTATTAACCTACTCCAATAAGTGTAAATCTTGCAGGCCACATTTATTTCTTCACTTAGTCGTCTAATTTAAGGCCTTTCGCGAACGTAAGTTCGCGTGCCGGATTTATGTATAAAGCCAAGTAGACCCCGGCCTAGCGCCCAACGATTTTGGGGCCCGGCAGAGGCCCGGTATTTAAGTTTTAATATTACTATAACCCTGTTTATTTATAATTGTCCCTTAAATTTTATGTATCGATAAACCTATACATTACAATAATGAACTTCAAAGAACAATGCGTGATTTATTGACTGAACATTGCAACGGCAACAGTTTTTGGGGCCCATTCCATCCTGCCGGTCTATGGTTTATAAAGTCTTAATTCAGCACTGAAAGTTCCATCAACAACAGAATAGAAGAGGACCCGTTATATAGTAACCAAGATGAGACTAAAATTTTAAAAAAAGAAAGTCCTGCCATATTTATATATGGTGTTTATGATAAATAATTTTGACATTCACGTGGTGTTTATATGATGTTTACTAACGATGGAATGAAAATTGCATAACAGTAAGACCAGAAGCATCTCACAACATACATAGTGAAAGAAAACTCTAAGAAATCACTACTTTTGAACTAATTGCACTTCAAATCCAGTCCATTATGATCAAATTCAACTATTGTGTGTCTCCACTCGCATCATCATTATAAATGGAAACACTGATGCAGGAAAGGAGGCTCAAGCCCATTGGATAGCAAAATATATTCTTCTTTTTAAGGTGCTGTTGCAGGGCGGTCACCTTTCTCAATCTGTCTCCTACTGCACAACAACAACGGGGCATCACAAATTCTTCTTAAAAATTACTGAGGCGTCCTTCTTCCCTGCTATAATTTTTTGAAAACAAATCACCAATAATCCGATGGTGACGCCAAAAGATGTGGCCTCCGCATATGGATCAAAAGCACAAATGAAATGTGGTAGATAATTAAAAGAATAATAAACAAACAGTCGAAAAGAATAGTATTACAAGCCCTGGACAAACGTATTGAATATTTATATTTTTTATTTAGTTTTACAAACGAGAGCCTGTTTTAACCCCGTTTTGATCGGCTATTTGCAATCAAACAAAATGCATTCTAGGCATGGATTAATCGGATATAAATTACAATGTAAATTCCATTTTCAAAAGTTCATTTAATCAAAAGTTGCATCAAAATTCCAGAAGCTGTGCAGGGACAAAAGTATGGAATACATTAAACCTTGGGTCAAAAGTATGGAATAATGGCACTCAGTACTTCTTAGGCCCTGCTTTTGCTTTAACTACGTCCATAATTCTCTTTGGCAATGATGAAATAAGCCTTTCGCATGCATAGGGATCAATTTTCCTCCAACTTCCTTGCACAGCAGCCTTCGATTCATCAATGGTCGTTGATTTTTCTTGCTTACGTTTTTTTTAGTGCGAGGCAAATATTTCCTATAGGATTGATGTCAGGACTATTGGCAGGCCAGTCTAAACGTGTAATACCCTTTCCTGCATAGTAAGCTTTGATTATTTTGGCCATGTGAGATGATGCGTTATCATTTTGGTGTATGTAGTCATCATCATCACCAAAGTGTTCTTCTGTAGTTTTCGTCACAAAATTTCCAAATATGTATCAAAGTTTACACTTCCTTTTAGGATAGCCATCTCACCTGCACCTTTCGCTGTTATTGAGCCCCAAATCATGATGCCTTTTGGAAATTTTGATGATCCTCAAAGACAGTTTTGATGAAATCTTTCATTGTTTTGCCTGTAAACGTGTAAGGGTATGGAGATAACTGTGTATGGAAATAACTGTGTCCACAGTTATCTCCATACCCGAGACAAATCCTCAACTCATCTGTGAACATGATTCCAATCACTTATGGACCAATTCTTGTGTTTTTCGCCCATGTAAGACAAACCGTCTTGTGCTCGTGGATAGTGGAAAGTGGGACAAGTTGACGACCGTTTTAATTAAAAAGATGTAATTTTAAGGAACAGTTTTTGCTTTGTGAACATATTTGAGTTATTATAACTTGGGTTTATGACAGATCTGACGGACAACTTACATTAAAATAAGAAAACTACAGCTACATAATATAAAAAAAAGAAAAAAAAATCGTTGTCTTTCCCCATACAGGGGCATGATGACGAACCATAAGCGTTTAACAGTGATCGCAAATGTAATCGCCCAACTGCTCATAAGTTGTGCAGAGATCGTGCCACCATTTTCGGCATACTTTACACTGAATGCAGTCTTCCTGCGGAGGATAAGTGTAGCTCTCATTGCATCCAGAATAATTAAATGAATTTTCAGCAGATGAGCTTTTGTGCATATTTTTTACAGTTTTCCTTTTAACAGCTTTTACGAAATTTAACTTTCTCTTTGCAAGCGTTATTTTCTAATTGGCAGCTAGCTGTTTGGACTTTTTTAACAGCAAAATCTCTTTCTGAGGAATTACTTTTAAAATTGTCTTCGATTTTGCTGTGCGGTTTTGTTTCAGGTTTGCTCACTGAGCAATCGGAGGGGGGGGGCAAACTGCCCAGGAAAATGCCGCAAGTTGTTGAATAATCGTAACAGAGGCATTTTCTTGCAATCTTTCTTCGTCTGAATCAATCTGCTCTGAGATTGGATCACACACTTCTTGAATGTATTCTTCCTTACGTTCTTCGGTCCTTTCTGTAGTAATTGTGGCTGAAAAATCAGCATCACTGAAAATGTGTCTATTGAATGGTGTAATTCATATCCATTTGTTGCTATTCCCACTGATGCTGCCTTAGAATAGGCTAACATGAAATAATGTAATAAGGAAAATAAGAATATAAATTAATATAATAATAAATATAATTACCTAATAATAAATAAGTTATTAATTAAAAACATAATAATTATTTACTCTAAGTATCGGAAACCGGGACAATGCCCCAACATTAATATAATGGGACAAGATGATGAATTCGTCAAGTTGCCCCAATATTCATATAATGAGGCAAGATGGCGAATTCGCCAAGTTACTCCTAACTGTGCCTCTTAGTATTTCACATTAGTAACTTTTTCTTATTGACCAAAATGATAAAAAATGTGCAAGTTTCAATACTACTCAGCTAATATTACACTTAAAATCATTTTACAATTATCGCATAAATCTATAGCTTATCTTCAACTTTCCAGAAGGTTAACAGAAAACTTTGAAGCATGTAAAAACTATAATCTTCACTCACATCAAAACGACGAGTGGTAAGAAGGTTGCCATTTCTCAGGACATAAAGAAGTTCTTCTTCTTCGACTACGCGGTGCTAGGGCTACCATATAGTGATAAATATTTAAAATAAATGCAATTCGTCATCTTACCCAGCTCGTTAACTTGCCCCACTTTCCCCTATATATGACTTCGTTTGATCTTTACGAAACCTGCAACCTTTTTCTTTTAGTCTCCTCTTTGCTGTATTATCAGAAACATCCGCTCCTTTATTATTCCAAGCTGAATTAATCTCTTATGATGAAGAAAGTCCCTGTTTTCTGACAATCTTTATCAAATTTCTATCATCTTACTCGGTTGTTTTTCTTGGCCGTCCACTTTTAACTTGGTTTTTGATCCAGTCGCTTTAAACTTAGCTATAATCTTAGAAACAGTGCCTTATGAGCAATTAAAGACAATAGCAATTTTTTGTTGTGTTTCTCCCTTACTAAACTTATCAATAGTGCTGTCATGGCTTGCGTTAATTCTCTCTTAGGTGCGACTGAAATGAAAGTATCGTGGCGCTGGTGTTGAATTATGTTGCTGTAATTTACATATCCGTAAACATGTCATGACGATAAATGAAATTACTACAAAATTTGAGAGGTAGAATCGCGATGAAGTGGTTAGTTTTGTAGTTTTCTTCTTTTATTCCATACTTTTGACCAAAGGTTTAATGTATACTACAGTTTAGATATTACAGTTCGTTCAAAACGAATAGTCCTACGTGAATTTTACCCAGAAATACTAGGAATTTTGCAACGCTTTCTTTAAAATCGATATAACAATATCCAATAGCTTACAAATCAAAACCAATTTCTATTCACTAGAACTCGGCGAACCTAAATGCGAGCGGACAGTTAAAGGAATTTTATGAATTATTTTGGTAATTCTCAAACTGCTACGAAGAGAGAGAGAGAGAGTGCCAACATGAAATTTGTTTCATCAAATTAAGGAATGATATAGAGATGATGTGAAATAGAATATCAATATGTCTATTCATCTATGAAACATGACGTGTGACTTTTAGTTATAATTTTTCGCTCTAACATTTTAGTCCGGCATCTCATTATATACTTTAGAGCAAAACAGAGATATGAAAAGCAACGGCGTCGTGAATAACCTAAGTCCACACACAAAATGCTAATCGGCTGATTGATGGTGTAGTGTCAAATATTTAAAACCATAGTCTAAGCCAGTGGTTCCCAATAAGTTTTAATCGCGGGCCACTTAGAGTATATTTTTTTTTTCGGTCAGCGGGACAGAAGATGTGAAAGCAAAATTATCTTACAAGCTATATGGATATTGGTGTAACTATGAGGGGCTTTTGGGGGATTATTCTCCCTACAAATTTTCTGATTCAATGAAATAGCATTGAGGTAAGAGCTTTAGCTCCCTCTGGAAAAGAAAATAGCCCCCTTAGAAAAAAAAATTTCAGTTTCTTATATTTTGTAGTCGGGTCAATTTTTACTGTTCGCTGGCCATATCTGGCACGCGGGCCGCCTATTGAGAATCACTGGTCAAAGCGGATATGTAGTCGTATAATTTAATATTGGTCATAAATGAAAATCATAGCATGAACGGTTTATTTTAAAACGAATGTTGCCCTACACTGTAATACATATTAAACTTTTTTCTTTGTGCCAATTAATGATAATGTTTTCACAAGCATTTGAAATGTTCCCATGAAGTTTTAAATATATTCTGGATGTGCAAATATTAAGCATATAGGCATATATCTTCAAGCATATGTAAATTTGTCCTGCTTATCTACAAATAAATTTATGACTACGAATTCATTTTCAGTAGATTGATATAAACGTTATAAAATATAATAATTTACACATATTTAGCCAGACTTAACTTTGTATTCGTCTTTCGATGTCTGATGTAGATTATAAGAAGATTTTGAATTTGAAGTACAACTTTCTTAGAAAATACTGATATATATCCTCCTTTTGCATAATTTACATCATCTTTCAGGTAGTTTTGTAAGTTGCATACAATAACTTATTTTCACTTCAGTTGAACAATGATTCTTGGGAGTAAGTAATTATTGTGATAGTTAAATAATATTTATTTACAAAGTTATCGAGTTAGGGAGTTATAAAATTCCATTGATATGGCTAAGATTTCAATAAACTAGATGAGAAAAAGCTCTGATTGGAAGTATTAGCTTAGCTAAAGCGAGGCTTCTTTTCAAGAGGAATTACATACACGTAGCTGATACTCAGTTCGAGTTTCGTTTTTATGAAAGTACTATATTTTTTTATCTATACACTATGCTATTCATCAACACAAATTATTATTGTTGCTCAATTTATAACTGACTTCAAATTTTTAATTTTGGATAAATTAGCGAAAATAAATGTACTTAATTTATTGCAACTAATCTTAACAATTATTTTATGTATTTTATTAAAGAATTCGAAGGGTCCTATTCTAAAAAATTTACTTCCAATTTTCAATTTGGAACTAATGATATTAGAAATTTTTTACCAAAGCATGCAAATTGATTACGCGCCCATCTGAGATATTTCCTTAGAGGACGGCGAAACATTAAAGATCAACAGCGACGGTCGGAATTTCTATTTTTCGAGGAATATATTAATATTATCGTGTGGTTACTTTTTTAGAGAAAGTGATAAACATGGAGCAAACAAGATACAATAAATCCGATCTGTAGCTTCCTTTCCTTTTCTAGTTTAGAGAATATATTGCATGCAGCAAGGAAAAGATGAATATGAGGTAGCGAGAAATAGTTCTAGTACTTGAAATTTTAGAAAATTTTTGCAGGAGTTTTGAGTTAAAGGAAAGATTTTTTAGGCAAGATTCTTTAGCCCGAGGATTTTATTTTTTACGTGAAGAAATTCTTCTAGTCTGAAATATAACGCTAACATGAGTGAGACGCAATATGTACAAAATTACACACAGTTATCTAAATATGTATTTCTTCTATGGGGGATGATGTTTTTAGCCACATATTTTTAGTATGACATTTAAAAGTAATCATTAAACACTTATGTAGGGTATTTTGGTTTAGCTTTAGGGAATATTGATAAGGAATTTAGTGAAATTTTGATAGTAAACATAAATAAACATGTCGTTTTTCAACTATACGTCTTATTTTTAGTAGACCAAACGCTTCCTGATTCTCTCATGAGTATTTCTAATTTCAAGTTCTGAGACGTTCAAAAGAAGTAGTCTATACCAAAGGGCCAAAATTGTGATTTTTTACTTCACCCCAATGACGTCACAGCCCATACTTCTCCTTTTGTGATACACACACATCCGGGTTAAACATTAGATCACACAAGTGCGCCAGCCTCTGTACTCTAACTCCTATAACATTTTTTATTAGCACAATTCAATTTGATGTTAAAAGGTAAAAGGTTTCAGGACGTAAAAAGCATTGGGCAAAATGCGACGTTGCAGATGAATGCAATCAATAAAAAGGGCTTTCGAAAATGCTTATAAAGGCACAGTCATAGAAAGGGACAATTTTGATGGAGACTATTGCCGAGATTTTTGTAGCTAAATGCTGAGATTTTTGTGGTTAGTTTTACATTGCAAATTTAGTTACAATACTTTTTAATCACAATACCATGCGGTACGTAAGTTTCAAATGGGACTAATGTATGTTTTATCTAAAAAAGGCACGTAAATCTGGAACAGTGGTTTGAAAAATAATATGGAAATATAAAATACAATATTTTTTGTGATATTTTGTATCCTGGAATATACCCAAAGTATGTTTGAAATTGGAGATACGTATACAAGCTTCGATATGAAATTGGGCATAGACATACGGGTTTAGTAATTAGTATTGCAATGGAGATAATACACCACACTGGGTATACCGCAGCATGCCGGGTAAGTCTTTATTCAAAATTCATCACTATAAAGTTATTTGTAGAAATTATATAGAAATGACTTGACACCATTCCCCTTTTTAGGAACATTAAAATATTTCTCCACATATTTAATTGCATTTCATTTTTTCATTATTTTACTCGATATATTTTTGCATTAAATCTGGTAAGTTAATTACACGATAAATTTAAATGATGACTGAAATCCTCCATTCATCATTTTTCTCATCATTTATCAAGTAATTACAAAAATATTCTCCATTAGTAAAAAGTGATGCGTTTTTTTAAAGTTTACATATTCCTTTCGTATTCAGACAAGCGCATAGTTTAAAAATCCATCAGCACCAACTTGAGGAGAGAAAAAACGCAAACGGAGTGAAGATCCTTTGCAAATCGATATTTTTCTTTTGTCTTGGTCCAAGTGGTAAAACAAAAAAAAAAAAAAAGACGGCGCAATCCTCTCATTTTATCACGGCGAGTAGATATTGCGGCGTTACCAGACTTTCGACCTTTGTGGGACTTGTTGCAAAAACAAATGTCATGACCAAAAAAAAAAAAAAAAAAATCCGAATACGGAAAAGAGAAAACAAGAAAAACTGTTCCGATGAAGAAAATTCTTATTTCTCCCCTTGATTGTTTTCCCTTTTTCCCTTCTCATTTTTGGATCTAGCGAGGATTGGATAGGAAGGGAGGCTAAAGGGGGTGTCAAGTTCGAAGACTCTGGGGACTGTCGGATCTCAGAAATGGAGGGATTTGGAAATACTAGCGCGCATCGTCGATCCGCTGGGACAAACAAGACGGATGACGGAGTCAATATTTTCGAGAAGGTTTATTTTTCCCCCCAAGGTGGCATCTTTTTCTTGTATAAGTACTTGATCTGATCCAGTTTATACGGTCTGGATATTGTATTTTATCTGATTTTAATGCTGATGAAAATGCATGAATAATAAAAATAATATTAAAATCTGCAATCATCGTACTGATCGAGAGATACTTTGTTTTCAGGAATAACATATAGATTTTGGACCGGTTAGAAAGAAAGCCATTTTGACTAATTTTGAGCAGAGATACCAAAAAAATTTATGTACAAGTATAATTTGCAGAAAAGAGTATATCCTGAAATTTTGGTAAAATTTATGAAGACTTACAACTGGTGAATCAGAAAAGCATCTTTGCAATGCAAGCCTCCGAGATTTCATTCCTCATACTGGGAAAATTACGTTCATCAATAGGAAATCTGAAGAAGAAATATCAGAATGTAAACGTGTTCACACAGTATTAGAATTACACCTTTTCACATACGCAAATTATAAAGAAATAATGTGCAATAGAGAAAAAACAAATGCTTTGAAATTAGCAAATTAATCTAAAGCTTCAGTTATAGAGCGCGTGAAGATAGGTTGTATGTTTCTCGGCTCCTTAATTTGCTTACTGCAGCACAATTAAAAGTTGTTTTTGAAGATGCTTTAAGCGAGGACTGCGGCACTGGCCTACTGTTTATCTTTTTTAAATTTAATTGTAAAGTACCTGTGAGAGTGTGTCTGTAGTGCTTTTATAGTGTTTTATTGGTTATTTTCAAGTTTCTCGAATCTACTGATAGATTTTCTTATTTGCTTTGAGACGTGAGTGAAAATTGCAATCATTGTGGGTCTCATATCTTGGTTAAAATGGAGGGTAGCCGATGTTCTAGAGGTGAATAACTGGCTATGTACTGCTTGCAGAAAATTACCCCCGGTTATCATACCTGGTGAGCATTCGGTTCCATTGCCTAATCTCAAAGTATGGTCCGCTAATCTAGAGTTTTTTATTGAAATCCATTATAAACTTGATTTTATGACTAGGCAAATGGATGAAATTAGCGTGGTAAGACAGACGGTTGAAACTTTCTCGGACCAACGATCGAAGATTTTACGTCGTCTCGAAAAGTCGGAGCAGTTTAACCTTATTTGGTTCACAGGGCTCCTGAACTCGAAACCAGGTGTGCTCATCAGCTGGACATGATAAACGAACTAGAGATCTATTATAATAGGATTGATCAGTTTCAAGAAGTCAGAAGATCGAAATCCATGGCGTACAACTTCCTCAGCCTAATGGAGCACAGACCATTCCCCTTAAAGAGATCATACTTGAAATCGGCTAAAAGCTTGAAATTACTTCTATTGTACTAAATGACATGGATATTGTTCATCCATTGCCAACCAGACATTCATTTGATACTCCTTCTTTTATTGTTTAGTTCACCTCTCGTTATATGCGAGACATATTCATCAAGTTTGAGGACGTTTCCTAGGTCTTCGGTGGTCTCTTGGAATCCAGTGCAGAATTTCTGTTGTCCATCGTTGGTCAATTCGTCTTGCAATATGCCCAGCACTTCGCCATTTCAGCCCTTTTACTTTAACAATGATGTCCTCCACTCTAGTTTGCTCTCTCACCCAAGTGTTCCTTTTTCGATCTCTCCTAGTTATTCCAAGCATGCACCTCTCCATGCTCCTTTGCGTTGTCTGTAACTTTCGTATTGCTCCAACTGTTAGACTCCATGTCTCTGATCCATAAGAGAGGACTGGCAATACACACTGGTTGAAGACCTTTCTTTTTAGACACAAAGGCAATTTCCCCTTCAGGATAAAACTGTTTCTTCCAAATGCACTCCAGCCAAGTTTAATACGTCTGTTGAGTTCTTTCATAATGTTGCCATCCATTGAAATCAGCTGGCCAAGGTAAATATATGAATCAGCAATTTCTAGCTCAGTGTTGTCAACTTGTATTTTTGTTTCCTCTACAAAATTATTGAACATGATCTTAGTTTTTTGTAGGTTCATCTTGAGTCCAACTTCTTCACTTCTAGTTGAGAGCTCTTGTACCATGTCTTGGAGTTCTAATGGGTCCGTTGAAAAAATAACAATGTCATCAGCAAACCGCAGATGATTTAAATATTCACCATTTATTTTTATTCCCTTGTTATTCCAATTTATCAGCTGAAAAATCATCTGTAAAGCAGAAGTAAAAAGTTTTGGAGAAATGGTATCTCCCTGCCTCACCCCTTTGCCAAGTTTGATAGTTTTGGTATCTTTATGTAACCGAAATTTTGCACTTGCATTTTTATACACACGTTTCACCATGTCAATGTACACTTCCTCGATGTCTGTTGATCTTAAAGAGTTGATGACTGCTGATGTTTTAATAGAGTCAAAGGCCTTCTCATAGTCAATAAATGCCACACACAATGGAAGTTCATATTCATGTGTTCTTTCAATTAATTCTCTTAATACTTGAATATGGTCCACTGTACTGAATCCACTTCGAAATCCAGCTTGTTCTCTTGGTTGAGCTGCATCTAATTTTTTCTGCAGGCGATGTGTTAGCACTTTTGTGAAGATTTTAAGTAACAAGCTAATTAGTCGGAAATTTTTCAAATCCTCTTTATCACCTTTTTTAATCAAAAGAATTACTGTTGCAGTATCCCATTGTGATTTACCACTGTTAAGACATTTGGTAAAATTTTGCAAAATATATGTCTTTTGCATGTTCTCCAGCTTCTTTTAAAATATCTAATGAAATGCCATCATCCCCAGGGGCTCTTTCTTGTCTTGTGTAAAATAGTGTTAGAGCTGGTAAAACAAGTAAATTGTTCCGTTATGCGCTTAGCATGTAGTTTCCCTGGGGTTTAGAGCAAGAGAGTGAATGGTATTTTCTGGGTCTCCTACCTCCTGATATTTTTTTTATTTGTGTTTTTTATTACTGAGGCGATCTGTGCCAAGATAGAAAATTGAGGGTACAGGAACTGCTCATCAACTTTTGAAGTACAAACCAAATTGCAGAAGTCCTTCATGTTCATTTCGTCATATCGAGTCAATAACGATTGGATGTGCCAAAACTCTTCTTTTAAGTCATCTACAAGCCCTACAGCAGAAGAGGAAGCATTGCAAAAATGCGCCATGATATTTTTTAAGGAATCTAGTTTAGATCCTTGGGAAATGCTCTTTGGATTCAATAAATAATCAAAATCCGTAAGCAATTTCATTTTCTCAAGATTGAATCTGTCATCTAAGTTAGCTAAAAGTGCTTCCAAAAATTCCATCTTTGCATTTTCAAATTCCTTTTTGGATGTTGCACGAATAGACAACTTGATGTCGTGGAAATCTCCATTCTTGTCATTCATGCATTTTAGAAACTCCGACAGATGTGCCCCAGGACATTGTTCCTTCTTTCATGCCTTTGATTCGATTAATAGTTGAATAAAGTTCATTAATGACTGTTCAAAAGTTGATGTCATCATATGAAATATTTTACTTAATCGATCGATTATGCATAATACGTCTCTTAACAAACACAGAGCAGCCACAAAACTATATTTAGTTTTATTTTCTAGATATTATTGGGGCCTTTAAACAAACAACACAAAAAAAATCCAGAATGGAAGTTATCGACATATTTATTTGGATATTTTGAAATCTACAAACATATAACACATTCTTAAACTCCACCAACAATTAGTAGCCGCGGGTGACTCGCGAGAAGGGGAAGGCTCTCTCTAAGACCTACAACAACAATATCAGTCACCTGACTGAACGCAAAGTGTCATGGCTCTCTCCACACAAACACACGAGCGCGCTTGCGCGTTGTTAAATCAGGAAGAAGTAATATATCCTATACGGCATACGTTTTTTAGCAAACTATATCTCTTGCGGCGCCAGAGACAAGGGAGGAAGGGGAAAAATGCCTATGGTCCCCAGCATGGGAACATTTCCGTTTTTCTTTTAATAATTTATTTTATTATTAGCTTATGAAGACCCGCCTTTTCTCTAGCTGGTTCCCCTCCTCTCTTTGAAAGCCAGTTTTCACGTCATCATAATATTACCACAGGGGCTACAATCAAATCCTGCCGAGAGTCTGCTATACTAATTAGAAACAGTGCATTTGAAGTTTTTGGCGCTATACTGCGAAAACAAAGGAAGAAAACGAAACATAATGAAACAATTCACTGTACAAATTTTCTGTAGAAGTTCATAATAATAATAAATATATTTATTGAGCTAAATTGCACATACATTTACAGATATTTTGAATTAGCATCATATGCAGGTCTTCGGCAGGATACCGAGAAAAAATCCGATGGAAGAACGTTTCAACGAGTCTTGACCCTCTATTTTATATTTTTTGCATTAATCACACTGCGATATTCAGCGTTTATTATATACAAAACAAAGATAATAATGGTCATTGGCAAAATCACATCAAATCCGAACAAAAATATAATCCAAATATTTTAAAAAAGAAAAAGTCATAATATAATACATTACCATATGTAATCATTAATTACCATATCTATGATAATGCAACATGTACTAATCGTAAATTATATCCATTTATCGCATGCGATAGTAATTATATTTTATATTTTCATTATTATACACAATCGTTAATTATATCTGTAACCCACAGCCAATGCCACACGTCATCAATTAAATAGTTTTAGTTTTAAAATAAATCCAAGTTAATAATAACCCTTAGGGCAAGTGGCGATGAATTCCAAACTTAGGGACACTACAGACTCAATGTGCTAATGCAAGTAATTATTTCTAGACACACACTACACACACAACAGGTGAGAATTCATGACTTTTTCTAGGTGGATATACATTTGTTTTGCATTGTAATCTAACAATATTATTGTATAGCTTATAATGTATTTTCTGATAAATTATAATTGAAATAAAATATTTAACTTGTTTATGAAATGGTAAAATACGAAAGAGTTCCCAAGTCCATTAATTATAAGTCCAGATCTAACCACTAATATATCAACCATTCTTTTTTGAATACGCTGTGTCTAATTTATCTTAGTAGAACCCAAAAGAAACCAAATACAAATGAAATATATCAGTTGAGGTAACATCATTGTGAGATATATAAGTTTAACAATTTTAGTAGTCACACAAAACAAATTTAATTTTACGAGTAACTCCAAGTAATCTATTTAGTCTAGACATAACGGTATCGAAGTGGTCGTTCCATGTTAGTTTCGTATGTAATGTAACTCCCAAAAATTTCAAAGTGTTAGAATAAGGAATTAGAACCACTATCATTAATTTCGGGCATATTAAGTATTTTCTTTTTTCGGGTATATTAAGTATTTCAATTTTTTATTTTCCTTTTATTTTTTTTTAATTTATTTTTCCTTTTTAAGTACTTTCCTTTACATTTTATTATGAAACACGATACACTTCATTTCTGCCTCGTTTACTTTTAACCTAATTTCCCATAGTATTACATAACAAAGGTTTTAAGTTTGATTATCACTCATTCTTTACAAATTAAGTAGGAAGGCTCAACCTCATTTGCCTCCCTGGTGATCCCCTCCTGCCAATAATCTGCAAATCATTATTACTTTGACAGCGTTGCGATAATTTAATTAGGTGATAATTATTAGCTGGTTCATCGAATGCGTACAAATATGTGAATCTTATTATTTTAATGCTAGCTTTAAATACTGATGACGATACCATAAGTGAACTATTTCAATAAACTGTCATATTTAACTTACAGTAGTCGAAAACGCAAATTTTTAGTTTTCAAAAATACTCTAAATAGAATATTTTTAAGGAGTATTGGTTACGTTGTTTGCTTCCTATCACTGCAGCTTCGATTAATACACATTTCCCACGTACAATAATCAGATACAAGAAATTGCATTAGTCGAAGGTTATTAAATAAGTATGGGGAGCGCGTTAACACTATAGAAGATCCAAAATTCACTGAAATTAAAAACAAATATCATTTGAAAACAATCAACATTTCAATTTGAATATCTCCCCCATAACGATATTATTAATAATTTAATAAGAGGTATTTATTGTAAAGAAAATCTCTTTCCTCTCTTGGCGCGTTCTATTATATTTCCAATTGATTTACTATTTACAGCACAAAGCACTTCTTTTTCAGGGAAAGTAAATAACTGTTATACGAGTCCCAACTGCCGTTTCGATCTTGAGACTCCATGCCTCTTGTTCCCCTTTCAGATACAGCCTGTGATTTTGAGCTCTAAACCGGCGTCCAACAAAACGAAAACACTGATTCTTGTCATCGGAGGTCGCCCTCCGTCATCGAAGCAAGCAGAATAACACAGGAAACAACAAAAGAACCCATATCTAATGTGTTTAAAAGAAGAAAAAAGGTTCTTTCAAGAAAAGGTTTCCTTTCTACCACCCACAAAGTGAACGGCAATTGAATGATTTAAAATGGTTTTGCAGATGCTTCGGGTTATTTTGACTTCGATTCTCTAAACTTACTCTTGAATGATTGCTGAAATATTATTTCATTCCAGTTCAAATGATTTCCAATATTGAATTATTGAGATCGCTACATCAATTTCTCCTGATTTCACTAACTCCTTTGGTACATTTCACTTGATTAAAGTATACCTAATCTAACTCATTGTTCTCATAGATCCACAATAGGATGAAAAACTCTCCCATACTTCCCGGGTTTTCCTGTATTTCAGAGAAAATTTTCAGATTCTCCCGGTCCCCGTATGTTTCAGAAATCACCAAACACCAATTATCTATGTCTATAGCTCCAACGGGTTTTTATAATTTGCTCAAGAAAATAAAACAATGATTAGTTCTGCAGCTCCGCTTAGAACTACGAAACATGTAAATATAAACGAGGAAAAATAAGTGCAAAATTTTAGGCGTAGAAGAATTTATTTGACAAAAGCAACGTAATTTTCGAATTTTTGGCCGTCCAAAAGTTTATACTGGTTTTTGTTAAATAAATTATACTACACTTAAAACGTTGAATTTATTTACTTCATTTACATGTAAATTTGGATTCTATACTGTGATCTGTATATTGTCACTCCTTTTATCAACAATATTTTATGCGACATATAACAATATGATATAAAATATAAATTAATTTCTTTGCTTAATATCATCCATTTCATGAATATTTGCAGGAGTGAATCTGATCTGCTCAAAAAAAAATAATAAATAAATAAATGTCCAAAATTTGTCTCCTTCCTTAATTTAGTTTTTATCGCAAATAAATCTCCCTTAACATCCCGGGAGAAAGTTGCCCACCCTAATCTACAATTAATTTATCAAAATGGGTAATTAATTTAGGAAGGTGACTGAAACGCAATTTTAAATAAACGGGACGTACTTTCATATTCACCAGCAGGCAACCAAATAGCTCTTTTTTAAATATAAAATAAAAATTTCTAAATGTTTTCTTCTTAAGAATGAATTATAAAAACGTGATATGTTAACAAATAGACATCTTATTACATTATAAATACCCGCAGTACAAATAAAAATTAATGCAATCGTTTACACTATTTAGTAAGCGGCGGATCAAGGAAGAAAGGGGAATTCGGGAAAATTTCCCCTCCCAAATCCATAAAAATGCGGTGAAAATCGGTTATAACGAGCGCCTTTTATAACGACCAACCGCATATAACGAAGGAATTTTTACAAAAAGTTTGATTGCTTATTTTATTTTTTAAATTGCTCGTTAAATCCGGGGTCCAAAAAAGGCTTGTTCACTAAAAGCAGTTAAATTGTCTTGCGCTTAATCAGTATACCAACCAAAATCCATACTTTAGTAGTAATAATAATAATTTTTTCAGGTATTGTATTTTTCAGGTATTGTATGTATTTTACAGAATTCAACATTACTATTTCACAATTTCACATGAAGGCATACATTTGTAGCAATTCTATATTATAATGCAACGTTAACAGCAAAAATTCTTGAATAATTGATTTTTTAATTTATTTTTAAATATATTATTCAATTTATTGTTTTGAATTTCATCATAGTCTTGATCGAGTTTACATCATCATCCTCGCTATATCCGGAAACTCGTAAAATGCGGGCTCGTTATAAATAGTTCCTATTATATTTTACAACCCCCCCAAAGAAACCATCCGTGGATCCATCTCTGATTTAACCTTGTGGTGGCGAACGAGTAACACGTTTGACTCCAACTGGAATCTAAATCTTACCGGTTCCTTTCTACAAATTCGCCGTCCAAGGTATCGTTCTTTAGGCAAGAGAGATTCGAATTCCTCGGAAAATTGCAAATTCTGGCTCAAAATGACCTTTGCTGTCCTTGCACCGTAAAATACAAAGAAAATAATAATACCCTCTCGCTAAATAAGCAAAGGGCGTAAACATTAGTAACATCACTTAAAATTGCGCCACGATAGAGAGTATAGACTCATTGGAGATTGACGTCATTGTCCTTAATTAGGAATCCACTGGAGTGGACTCCAAGTAAATACCTAGCATTGCGACTTCACGCTATTGTGGAGTGCCTGGTGACAACGCCACCTATTTACGGAAAATACTTTGGAGCAAGGGAATATAAAAAGTGAATAACGGACACAAAAAAGTGTTGGAAAACTTTTAAAAAACTAAATTGAGTATCACCACCTTTCATATATAATTTTTTTCGTATTCAATTTCCCTTTACATACAAGGTTTCAAGTTTCTTACCAGAAAATTTGATTCTGTGATGATAGGTGCCTTTTTATTAAGTTTAATTTAGTTGTTTCATAGGATAGGTGTCAAGAATACTTCCAGTCATTTAAATTTCTCTGACTGCTGATCATGATGGGAAAAGTCACTAGCACAAAATTTCTAACCCAAGAAAAGTGACTTCTTGAGAATCAAATTCACTCCTTTAATTCTTAAAATACCATGTTTGGCGCAGTATAGCCCAGTTACTCTTGCGCCAGAAAAATCCAAACAAATAATTACTAAAGAGTCCTCCCTTTGATTTAATATCAACATACGAGTAAAGAACCATGTGCGGCTGTTCTCAATGGGTCAAGGCAATTGGATAGAAACACATAGATTGCTGATCCAACTCCAACCTAAGTATGTGGCATATTTTTTTTTTTTATCTTCCTGGAGACTTTAGAATTATAAGCCGACTCGTCAGCCGCCATTTTATTGTGTACTTCCGGTATCATTTTTTGGCGATAAAGGTTTTACGCATTGGCGCAATGATCGCTATTTTGGCATAAAAATAATCAAAAATCCGCGATTATCCGACGAACGTAAACATTGGCGCAACTTTCAAAATGTCGCCAATAAATGCAATTTGCAACCGTAACTTAAATATTAAAATAGCAGATGAGCCAACTCCCTTTTTCATGAGCCTTATACTTACCTATAGACACAGATTCTACTATGTACAATATAAAAAGCGGAGTGTCCCAAAACGTAATCCTTTAAAATATTTAACAATAAATATACGCGCTCCATATGCGGAAAAATTTCTTCTTACAGTACATATATTTTATTCTAACATTTGTTTTGTAATTTTTCTGAATGTAACATTCGGTGTAATACATGCTTATAGAGAACGGGCCTGTTTGTCAAAATTTAATAAAAACTATGATTTTACCCATCATACTACTATTTCAAAATAAAACTGTTAATACCATATTCATTTCATTAAATTTTATTCAGAAGAATTTAGTTTACAGGCAAAATGCTGCTTCGAGAGAGACTGTCGAATCTGGACACTACATTTTTTAAATCTTATTTTTCGCAAATTTATAAAATTAGCATGCCTTTTCCAAGTTTGCACAGTATCTAGTGAACCCTCTCCTTCCTACTGGTACAGTATGCCCTGCAGTAACTCGTATGCCAGTAAATAAAAATATTTTTGAAGTACCACTTCATATCTTTGAAAACACTGAAAGCTTGCATGTACGGCAATTTTGGAAACACGAGATGTTTCCATTTGTTTGTGTTATTATGAGTCAAGATCAGCAAAGATTATTCTATGCCGGGACCTACAGTTTTGCGAAGAATCTGAACCTCTGCTGCCAAGCAAATCAAACCTCGATTTACCGTGGGTAGGAAAGCGGCACTCGTTCTATGATAGCAATCGAGGTCGAACCTGTGTTACTGGAACGACATACAACTGCATTAACCTATGCCACCATAGTATAGTGGACCTACACTATTACGAAGAATCAGAAGCTCTTAATACCTTGGTAACCAACCCCGAAATACAGTGAGAAATTAATCAGTATGGAAGGGAGGGAGGGAGGCAGTCAATCAGTTAGTTAGTTAGTTAGTTAGTTATTTTGTGGCACTGTTTTGGGCCGAACTCGGATTAGTGGAATACTAAGTGAGCCTTTACCACAGTGACATCATTGGGCCAACTTATAATAAATAAACTTATCAAAACCCGGTAGATTTTTCCTTCCAGACAAAGAATTCAACAAAAACTGTCTCTGGTTCTAATGGGAAAAAAACGAGATACAACATTCTTGCTCTTGCTAGCCTAATTGAGTAACAGGCTACTAATTCGATTTTATTCCTATTTACAGAGGAACCCCAGACAGCCTTGGGCAATTCAGCGACATCCAATGACCAGCAAACTGCAGATGTAAAATAAACGAAAGTTACCGCTTGACATCATGGATTCGTTTATATTGTCTATTTTTTTTAACTCGAATTACCAATTACTTCTCCAGGCGAAAACTCTCCTCACGATTTCAAACTAATGATTTTTCATTGTAAACATATTTAAAACGGGAATTGTGTTTTTATTCCTCAAAGCACCAATAATATACAACTACACGATTCTCTTTTTAAAAAAAAGAACCGCTTTGGTATATGCATGAAATAACCTCTCAAGTACTAATATCAGCACAATCAACTCCGTACCATTATCTTATCAGAATTATGAAATCCGTAATCCTCATTACGGGGTGGAAATGCTAATGTTTATATATAATGGCCGAAATCTAATTGTACCGGTAGCTGTAGCCAGGTTCTACAGTTGCAATTACAAAATACATACCCGAAATTCACCATGTCAGGCAAGCAGAAAGTAAGAATTAAACAGTTAAAGCAATGTTCCGATCTCGACTAGCCGTATTCGTTTACCTCGAAAAAAAAAAAGCACAATCATTAATTATTTCCTTTAAATACCCAGAAGGTGGTCCGGATCAATTCAGTAACATTCGGTTTAATGGAGACTCCACCATTTACGGCGGTAATTAATATATTCTACTTTCTCTTAATTAAATGTGACAATACGACTCACCATGGCAAACAATACTCGGAAAAGATTTAACAAAATTACCACGGTGAGTGCCGGCCTCCGAAACTTTTGTCTGACCACTCAACGCTTCCTTTCTAGTTGCTGGTTCCTGTCAGAGAGTGGATGTTCTGAATAATATGTCTCGAGTATAAGCAGAGCCGACATGCTTAGACCAGGACCCGCCTTGTCCGACAATAGGTCCAGCGATAAATTGGTCCAATTAATGACTACAGAACGTTTCGGGCAGAGCCTGTTATATGTCACTAGATTGATAAACGGCGTATATCTTGGCTATCGCTAAGCTAAGGGCGGTTGAAATTGGCCAGTGGTCCTATTTTCGATTCCAGATCCATTATTTCGTATGCCGAAGAAATGATGCCAATTTGGGTCTTATCATCGTTGATCGCTTACCATTACGAGCATTGTCACGGTCCGTATTTAAACAGTGACAAGCAGGATGGTCTTGCTTTGTCTTCTCTTCATTACGTAGCCTATCACCATATTTTATATTCGCGTTTGCTAACACTGGAACATTAGAACGCGTATAAATGCACGTTATATTAGAAAATAACATACTAAATTTCTAGTAAGTAGAATTAATTAATTTTACAGGAGATGATGAAATGTATTGTGAAATTAATCCTTGATGAAAGTTCATAAAACAAAATTGGCACAATTCTTGCAATTTCTTAAATGCAAGATGTCGGAAAACAGGAAATGCGCCATATACTCTTCTGCTGTTAACTTGCCCTATCATCTTAAGTAAATGAATACGGGTACATATATATTGTCAATAAATATACGTTCTTGAAGCTATTGTTTCCACAAATAATTTCATAGTTTTTCTTTTTTTTAGAAACAAATATTACTCAGAAAAGAAACATGTTTGTCTGCATAATGAAAATTTAGTTTTTAGAATAGCCCATTCATAAGTGCATTTGATTTTGCCAGAAATAGTTCTAACTGCGAAACTGAGAAAAGGATGGCACTATTCCCGTGGCTGCGAATTCAACCAAATACTTAGAATATTTGGCTAAATTTGTAAACATGTACCACAATAAAGTTGATGCGTAAACTGGACATCAGAAATTACCAGTCAAACGCGGTATAAGGAATAGCAGAGATTGAAGGATTCATCTTTAAAATTGCACGGCTTATTCGGGTATTAACTACGTACATTACCGAAATCCTTCTGCAACATCCCCTAAAACTAAAATCCTGGAAAACGGCTTTTCTCATTTTTATCCTAATCCTTTTTGGACCTTTCCGTCTACTTTTATGCTAAGCAACCTAGAGAAGGAGAACAGAAAAACAGAATCGTATTCAAAAATTCCAGATTTTACCACCTTTCCAATCTAGTTAAAAACTAAGTGAAAACATGAAAAAATGCACTATTTCACAGTTTTTACTAAACTGCTAATTGTTCTTAGGATTCCATCTATGTACCTTGTCCAGAAAAATCCCCAAATCTGCCAAATAGGGAATAAGATTTTCGGCAATGGCGGAAAGAAAGAGAGGCAGCGAATGAGAAATAATGACGTATTGATCCCTCATGCTCATTCTATTTCTTCATTTTTGGAGCGCACTCTGCTCTGAGCCAACTGAAAGAAAAATCGAAAGAAAAGCGTTTGTCATTGCCATGTTGCAAGACGTAAAAGACAGCTCTTCTATTTTTCCTAGCAACACACTTTTCAAAAAATACGAACCCTCTGAGAGGACGATGCTGAAAGCTCTGTCGGAGACTTTTTGCGCTTTTTGATGTTTTTTTTCCGCTTCTTATTTATACGCTTAATGGCCGACCAACTTCTTTTTGTCTTCAGTTTTGTTTCTTTTTTGTTAGAGCGATAGCTCTGTTTTGTTTGTTTTTTCGCTGTAGTTTTGGAAACGACTATTTATTCCCTGTAGAGGATATTGCATCCAGGAACGAAAAGTGTCAACACACGTTTGTGAGTTTGCCAATTCTTTTAGGGGAGCATTATTAAGTAAATCTCATTCTGAAGTACAGAAAATATCAAAGGATATAAAGTTATCGTCTACAAACACAATTGTCCTTTAAGTACTTACATCTCTGTTATGCGGTTGTACTAAATTTTAATTTATTATTTTGTGAAGTGGAGATTATATCGCTAAAAACTTTTATCAAAATATTTATGACCCTTATATTAACTGCGCTTTAAATATAATTATGAAATTAGGCAAACAAATTCTTTTTAATTATTTCTCCGTAATTGAAGATAATGCTTCAATAAATCTTTAATTGAATGTATTTTATCAATTATAGGATATTTTATTCCTACAAGAATTACTGCTAAGGTTCGTGTATAATATATAATTATACTACAGTAAGTTCCCTTCTAACCGATCATGTGACCCTCTCCGGTAAATTAAAAAATTGCGCTGTTCAGAGAACAACAGTAGTAAACAAACAGTTATTTCGACACTGGCGTAAGGTTTAAAAACACGACGTTTCGGGAGCCAACTGCTCCCTTTGTCATCACCTTCGCCCGACGCAGTTATCTAAATGTTCAAACCTCAATCAATCGAAATAACTGTTTGTTATGGAATCTCCTGGTGAAACTCTGTATTGTTTCGTTAACAGTAGTAAAATTTCATTATAATAATGAAAGCTTTTAAATTATTATTTTTAAAATGATATAATTATTATTTAAACAAGAAAATACATGGAGTAACAAAACGTTGTAACGCTGTTTCAAAAACGATGACGAAAGTGTAAAAAATTTAAATAAGGAAAAAAAATTACGCCGATCATATATTAAACGTAGATACATCACTAGACATTATATATGTGCATGTAATAAGGAGGCTCATTATTTAAAAAAAAAAATTTTTTTTTTATTTCTTAACTATCGTCACTTTTAGAGTTTTCAAAAGAGCTGACGGGAGAGGCCAGCTGAAACAGTGGCCGATTAAAGAGAGCCCAGTTATGTGGGAATTTACTCAATGAGCCCCAAAGATATATGTTTAAATGCAATTGACGAGAACTTTAATTTATCTGCCCTCGGTAGTATATAATATGTATACTAGGACTAACTAACTTGGTATATATTTTTAAGTATGTATGTAGTCACTTGCTGTGTTTTAACGGTTAATATTAGAAGTAGTATGTAACGCTCTTTAAGTATATAGATATTTTCTATGCAGAATTTCCAGGATATTACAACCTGTTGCACAAAATATGCATATATCATGCAAATATATGGATATTTATACTTCAGTAAAATGAATTATAAATAATATGTGTATAATGGTAGATACATAATAAATGTTTTAAATGCGTTTCCGTAAAAATAAGCTCACTTGATTTGAAGTTATTTGTAACATGTTTACCTTCCGTAAATTCTAGTTTCGAAAGTCAGCTGAATGTGTCAAAAAGCGTTGCAGGTTTGGAAATTTCAACTTTTCTAAAGTGTCGAGGCGTTGAAGTTTCAAAAAACATATATTTCGCATTTTTTCCCTTCGTAAAACTATTTCATGTTTTCAAAAACCAGCGTTACTTCTAATACTGGAACTAAAGTCGAAGGTTACGATATTTTTCTTTCATTTTAAGGCATTTTTTGAGTTCTAAAGATTCGTTTTGAAAAAGAAAACTTATTCCGTAGACTGAACTTCTAAAACGCGTGAAAAATGGCTTCAAACGTATTTTGAACGTTCGGAATAAATTGAATATATAGAATGTAATGTCTCTGTGGACACTTTTGGGCTTTACAGATCCTTTTTATGTATGCATCATAACAACTTTCATTTAAATAAATTAAATAAAGATTTTTTTTTTCAATTTCAGCCCTGTTTTATAAAGCTAACCATAGACTAATAAACTAAAATTTCGTTTCTATGTCAACATATTTCAGCAAATATCAAAATTCATGATGAATGAGCCTTCCGAATATTTTTGAATAACAATATAAGCATAAATATTTAGAATTCTCTGCAGAATACACATGATTCTAGATCATGAAAAGTACATGCAATAAGGAATGTACCGAAGCATGATTACTATCCATAATATTTTTAATGATAGTCATATCAAACGCATACACACATTTGCTACTATTTTGTTTTCACAGTTGTCGTTTATTCTATTAATCAAAACTGGAAAACAAAAATATATACATGGTGTTAATAAATAATTAAAAGAAGGTTGCAAAGTATTGTTCTCCGAGGCAGTGGAATATTAGTACTAAATGAAAATTTAGGGGAATGAATAAGTACATTTTGTGCTACGCAAGTAAATTTTATCTTAGCGCAGGGCTCTTCAACTTTTTTCAGACCAAGGACCAATTTTGCTTACTCCAGTAGGCTCAAGGGTCACAACAATGTTGGACTGATGATTGAATATTAGGACTATTTTGATATTGTCACCCTAAGAGTTTTTCTAAGTTGGACGTCAGTTATTCTGATCCCAACTTTTGATTTTTATCAACTTCATTTTGAAAACAGTTATTTGCAGACCCATTGGCGTACGCATGGGGGGGTTAATAGGTGTTGTAATTCCCACTGCAATAAAATTTTGTGTATACATATATGGAGTTGTAGCTTTGTAAATCCCCCTATTTGTAAGCCTCCAACCCCACTGTGAACGTTTTACGTCAGCCTATGCGCAGTTGTAACTGCTCCAAAATAGAACATTCCCACAGCGTGCAGTTAGATGGATGGAAAGATGTCTTATCAACATATTCAAAATAAAAATTGACGAGCCCTGAGATGACTTTTTTTTAAATCTCTCTTGCACTGCAAATCAATAAAACTACTCCTAATGCCCATATACGCTAGAAAATTAAAGTAAAACATGATTGAGGGAAGACCGCGTATTACTTTAGTTCTTTAGTGTTTTAAGATATTTTTTACGTAATGTGAAAATGACAACAGAATAAAATATATAGACTTCAGACTCAGAGGGAGCAGGGACGTTATTTTTGGGTGAAACAATTTGTATTCTTTCGTGAGTCAGCGGGCCACATAAAACATGTCGGCGGGCCGCGGGTTGGTGATCCTGTCTTACGCCAACGACCTCAGAGAATGCTTTCCGTTTATTGGAATCACACCTAGAAAACTTCAGGCGGCACTGAAATCCTAAAGGACACAGATGTGTGATGACGTTTCCGACCAATGGTGAAAAAGGACAAACACAACTCTGAGCAGTGGATCACTCGGCTCACGGGTCGATGAAGAACGCAGCCAGCTGCGAGACTTGGTGTGAATTGCAGGACACATTGAGCACTGATTTTTCGAACGCGCATTGCGGCCTCGGGTCTCGCCCGGGGCCTCGCCTGTCTGAGGGTCGGATGCGACATACCGAGAGGTGAACTTTCCTTCGTTCGTTCGTTCCTTCCTTAATTCCGATCCAAGTTTCGGAAGAGGTAGAACTGGGATCGAAAACCTCACGTGGCCGCTTCGGAGGTGGTAATACGTTACACTCCGTCGGCTCGAGTCTTGGTTCGATGTTGACAGGGAAGACCTCCTTCGGCGTCGTTCTCGACGTGGCCGTGGGAAAGGCGAGTAAGAACCGTTCTTTCTACAACCACGGCTCATCGTTCGAGATGCCGTAACGGGAGATTCTTCGTTCTTTCTCATTTGTCGACCTCAGATCAGACGAGACGACCCGCTGAATTTAAGCATATAAATAAGCGGAGGAAAAGAAACCAACGGGGATTCCCTTAGTAACGGCGAGCGAACAGGGAATAGTCCAGCGCCGAATTTCACGTTCGTTCCGGACGTTTGAAAAATGTGGCGTTTAGGAAGTCGCGTGCCGGAGTCGGATTCTGCAGCAAGTCCCCCTGACCGGGGCTGTTATCCAGAGCGGGTGCGAGGCCCATAGTTGCCGAGTCCGCTTCGGATGCGACCTCTTGGGAGTCGGGTTGCTTGGGAGTGCAACCCTAATTGGGTGGTAAACTCCACCTAAGACTAAATACGGCCGTGAGACCGATAGCAAACAAGTACCGTGAGGGAAAGTTGCAAAGAACTTTGAAGAGAGAGTTCAAGAGTACGTGAAACTGCTCAGAGGCAAACGGGTGGGCCCTCGAAATCCTCTGGCGGGGGGATTCAGTTAGGAGAGGCGGAGGTGCCGTGAGGTCGAATTGATCGGACCCTTTCCGGGGCCGCGCCTTCGGTGCGGTCTCCGCTTCACCTGACGCATTTCCTCCCGCACTAAGGACGCTGCAGCCGGTTGGGTAGCTGCGTGAGTCGGCCATGAGGACGAGCGCCGGCAGGTGGCCGGTTGCGTTGCTTCCGCTTCGCGGCCGGTTGTTAGCCAGCTCGTCCGTGGCGCGACACCCGACCGAGGTTGATCGGTTCCCGTACGGGAACTCGCCGTCCCCTTCCTACCCACGTAGGGAGCGGGCGCTCTGGCAGGCGTATCGCGGTGTTGCCACGTCACTCTTCGTAGTGGCCGGTGCTCCGAGGTCGCTGTTGGCCGGAAGCGTCTCGCGGGGGTGCATGAGGCTGGCAGCGAGTAGGTCGGTCACCCACCCGACCCGTCTTGAAACACGGACCAAGGAGTCTAACATGTGCGCGAGTCACTGGGTCTTGATTAGGCCCACAGGCGCAATGAAAGTGAAGGTCGACCTCGACGTCGGCTGTGTTGGGATTTCTCTCCCCACGGGGAGGGGAAGCACCAACGACCCGTCCTATCCGATTTATCGGTTGGGCGGAGTCTGAGCGTACACGTTGGGACCCGAAAGATGGTGAACTATGCCTGGGCAGGACGAAGCCAGAGGAAACTCTGGTGGAGGTCCGTAGCGGTTCTGACGTGCAAATCGATCGTCAGACCCGGGTATAGGGGCGAAAGACTAATCGAACCATCTAGTAGCTGGTTCCCTCCGAAGTTTCCCTCAGGATAGCTGGCGCTCGGAGGAATCAGTCTCATCCGGTAAAGCGAATGATTAGAGGCCTTGGGGCCGAAACGACCTCAACCTATTCTCAAACTTTAAATGGGTGAGAAGTCCGGCTTGCATGACTGAAGCCCGGACGTTTCGGATGTGAGCGCCCAGTGGGCCACTTTTGGTAAGCAGAACTGGCGCTGTGGGATGAACCAAACGCCGGGTTACGGCGCCCGATGCGAGACGCTCATGAGACCCCATGAAAGGTGTTGGTTGCTATAGACAGCAGGACGGTGGCCATGGAAGTCGGAATCCGCTAAGGAGTGTGTAACAACTCACCTGCCGAAGCAACTAGCCCTGAAAATGGATGGCGCTCCAGCGTCGAGCCCATACCCGGCCGCTGCGGCAGAGCTTCGTTAATCGAGGTTTACGTCACAGTGAGTAGGAGGGTCGCAGCGGCGAGCGTCGAAGGTGCCGGGCGTGAGCCCGCCTGGAGCCGCCGCTGGTGCAGATCTTGGTGGTAGTAGCAAATACTCAAGTGAGAACCTTGAGGACTGAGGTGGAGAAGGGTTCCATGTGAACAGCAGTTGAACATGGGTCAGTCGGTCCTAAGGAATAGGAGAAATCCGTTCCGAAGCGGGACGTTGTGAATGCGCTTGTCCCGCTGGTGACCGAAAGGGAATCGGGTCAATATTCCCGAACCCGGACGCGGAGATCGGGCCTTCGGGCTCAAGTGCGGTAACGCAACCGAACTCGGAGATGTCGACGGGAGTCCCGGGAAGAGTTGTCTTTTCTTTGTAAGGGTTCGGGTCCCTGGAATCGGCTCGTCCGGAGATAGGGATGCTGTTCCCGTAAAGCACCGCGGCTCTTGCGGTGTCTGGAGCGCTCCTGTCGGCCCTTGAAAATCCGAGGGAGGAGGTGTGATTTTCGCGCCGGTCCGTACCCATATCCGCAGCAGGTCTCCAAGGTGAACAGCCTCTAGTCGATAGAACAATGTAGGTAAGGGAAGTCGGCAAGATCGATCCGTAACTTCGGGACAAGGATTGGCTCTGAGGACTGGGCCCGTCGGGCTGGGGTCCGAAGCGGGTATGGCACTGCACCGGGACTGAGCGAGACTGGTCGGTGAAAGCCGGCCCGGTTAAGCCCGGACCAGCGTCGGGGCCTTCTCGTGGAATGCCTCAGCTGCGCGGCGTGCCGAGCATTCCGCTTGGCGCGGCCGTTTCGGCGGGCAACTAACAGCCGACTCAGAACTGGCACGGACTAAGGGAATCCGACTGTCTAATTAAAACAAAGCATTGCGATGGCCGGTGATCGGTGTTGACGCAATGTGATTTCTGCCCAGTGCTCTGAATGTCAAAGTGAAGAAATTCATCCAAGCGCGGGTAAACGGCGGGAGTAACTATGACTCTCTTAAGGGAATTCATCTGGAAATTTCCATTCCCGTGTGGCT
>QLNU02015360.1:78586001-78629483 GCA_006491805.2 Dysdera silvatica
CGATGTACGACTGAAAAGCTGCGTCGTTATGTTCGATACAAATTTCACCATTTAGAATCATCGTAGGCTGCAGAATCGCTGTAGTTATACATGAAAACCTCTCCACAACAATATTATACGGACCGACAAAAATTATCGTTGTAGACAGAGTTATTATTATAGGGAGGGTTCATTATACAGTAAAACCTCTCTACAACACTATTATACGGACCGAGAAAAATTATCGTTGTAGAGGGGTTTATCGTTATATCGTATATCGTTTTTGGGAGGTTTTACTGTAGCAGGTTTGGTCATTATATACGGTTGGTCGTTATAACTGGCGTCGTTTTAAGCGATTTTCATTGTACATCGTTAACAAATTTAAATGATTTTTTAAAACGATAATTTAAGCAATTTCCATCGTATATTGTTAACAAATTATATGTTTATCAATTCATCCTGATATAAATTCACTGATTCTTACGGTCCAGCCCCTCCCCCTCCAAGGATGGACTTTATCCATCATTTAACTCGTCGACGGCTTTTTTGCAAATTACTCTTTTGGGATCTGGGGGGGAGGGGTGTACACTTTGAAAAACGCTGTAAATAATAAAATTTAAAGACTTATATAAATTGTTTACTGTTCTAATTTTCTATGAAGGCTCAATAATAAGTTATTGCACATGAACTTAAAATTAAGCAAAGGCTGATTTTCGCCAAATGTGTTGACCGCAAACCAGTTTGGTGAAAAACACCTTTGTAAAGAAACTGCCTTCAACCTTCATGTTGTTAAGGGATCTTACGACCTTTAAACTTTCCAAAAATCGATTTTTCAATCTATATTTCTTACTAATAGCACGTCCTTACGAATAATTTAAAACAAACCACATTAAAAAATTCTGCATACAACCGGAGTTATAATTTAAATCGTGGAGTCGTTTCCCAACTTTTGGAATTTTAATGCCCGCTTTTGTTTAAAGGGCAGCTTTTAAGAATTGTTTACGGCCTGAAGAAATAGCAGTAGACTCTCCTCGTAAACATTTTTAATTATTTATTTAAAAATAAACAGTCAGAGAAGCAGGAAACTTTTCTGATTCCGTTAGAAGGAAACTACTAGTAGCAACTTTAACGGCATTTCCATTTGTTTACATTTTCTGCCTGGCTGTATTTTCTCCTCGTCTTTTCACATCTTATTTAGATTCGTTAATTTTGAGTGATTTATATTTTGTTTTTGTTTTTCCCTATCACTTGTTAACTTTTTTTGCTTGTTATTTTTGGTGGTTTGGTGTTATTGTTTTTTTACCATAAATATTCATTATGGATTCAGGCAAAGCAAACACAAGTCGCTCTGGTAAACGCCCTAAAAAACGCCATTATTATGGTAAAAAAGAGCATGTAGGGAAAAAGCTGCAAAAAATACACCTAATCTCAACCTCAGTGCATCAGGGAGAAAACTGCAGTTAACAGTACCAAATCCAGTGTCCAGTTTTGAAGGGTATAGAATAATTGATAAAGATTTAGTTTCTAGTGTACTGGAAAATTGTCTGTCTTGCAAGATATGTGGGGATAATGTGAAAATTAAGGAGACGTTAGTAAATGGTTTATCTTTAAAATTTATGATCGAGTGTGGTTCTTGCGGAGAAATCAGTTCATTTCGTAACAATCAAATGCTTGGTGATCAAGGCAATATTCCTGAAATTAATTGCAGGAGTGTTTATGCCATGTTGTGTTGGTTATGTCATGTGTTGGGTTAAGCAATGCTTCATTCAAAACCTTCTGTTCTGTTATGGATTTGCTACCACCCATTTCATAGAATTCTTATAACGTTGTGGTTAAGCGGTTTAGAATAGCAACCACGAAAGTTGCTCAGAAGCCTATGCGTAAAGCTGTGGAGTAAGGAGTGGCATCAACGGACGGCAAAGAACTTTGCGTAAGCGGTGACGGAACATGGAAAACACGAGGAGTTTCTTCACTCATCGGATCATGCAGCGTCATTGGAGCTAAAGCGGGAAAAGTTATTAATGTAGAGGTCATGAGCTTCTATTGTAAGAGCTGTTCACTAAATAACTTATTATATTATAACTTTATAAGATTCTGACTGGATGAAAAGACATAAAAGTGATTGCCTAAAAACCCATACTGGAATGGCTGGAAAAATGGAAAGTGATGGCATACAACGCATATTTGAACGTTTTCTAGATTTGCATGCTTTGAAATATGTGAAGTATAGGCGATGGAGACACAAAGAAACGTTCTCAAATTTACAAAATGCAAGACCATATGGCCAACAAGACATACAGAAAATTGAATGTGTTGGTCATATCCAGAAAAGAATGGGCATACGGTTGAGAGCACTAAAAGAGAAAAAAAAAGGGATTAAGCTTTGCGACGGAAAAGGTCGTTCTGAAAAAGGTTGACTAACGGATGTAGAGATAAATCGCATTGCCTACTAGTATGACAATGCAATACGGAAACACAAAGACGACCATCATGTCATGAGAAATGCTATATGGGCTATTTTTTGGCACAAACGGTCTACAGGTGATAATCCTACGCACTCATTTTCCCCAAAGATGAAGATACTTGGTGTTGGTATAGAAAAGCGGAAGCTGCAGGAAAACTACAAAATGTTATGCACAAAGCTTCATTCCCTGAGGCAGTCATGGATTCTATAAAGCCCATCTTCAAGGACTTGGCTTCCCCAGAATTGTTGAAGAGATGTCTAGGCGGTGAAACCTAAATGAATGATACAATTCACTTTTGCGGAAATATTGCCCAAAAAGTTCTAGCTGTGGGCAGCTTCCAGCTGAAGTAGCTGCATATGAAGCAGTAGTTATATTCAATGATGGATCACGAGGACATTTAAATATAATGTCTGAACTGAACTTGATTCCAGAGAAATTTGCTATTGCAAGTGCCGTAAAAACTGATGAACTTCACGTGAAATACTCCGAAAAGTGGGACGCCGAGCGAAGTTTAGAAGCGAGGAAGGCGCGGAAACGCATAAAATTAAAATCTTTTTCCGCTGCAAAGAAAAAAGGTGTCACTTATGCTGCTGGAAATTTTTAAATGATTAATGTGTGTTCAAGGTATACTATATATAAAAGGTATTTTTACAACGTTTAATTAAATCAGTTTTCAACTTCAATCGCGAATACCTCCCGAACTCATTTTTTGCATGTTGTGCGCATGATAATCTAAAAACTGTTCATTGAAACTCTATGAAACTTCACAGAATAGTATATAAGATCACTGTACTTACACTAAATGTCAATTTGTAACATAATATGTATACATATATTTTTTAATGTTAAAAGTCTCTTAAAAATTTTACGTTTTCAAAAAATACTATAATCTAAAACAAAAATATGTTGATTTTTTCTCTTGTAACAATGCTCGTAAAACATTCATGTCTCATCCTTGTTTACAAAAACAACCTTTAGTATTTTTAATTTCATTAAATATGAAACGACACTAATTATGTGAAAATAATTTATTTATATATATATAAGGAATGTTTCGAAATCTCTGTTAAATTTGAAATATTCACCTTTAAAAGGAGCTAAAATAAAAAATACTAAACATTCATGTAAAAAGGCAGATTTTATAACTGTTAAAGGTCGTAAGACCCTTTAACTCAATCCAGTTACGAAAAGGTGAAAGCGCAGTCTGCCATTTATAAAAGTAAAGGACAGTAGACAAAAGGGGGTAGGAAATTCTTGGGTCAGTCCATTTACGAACTGGGCCGTTTGTCGACAGGGAGCATCTTATTTTTCCCTGCCTGAGGCTTAAAGATTTAATTGAATCTCTGAAAATTATGTCCTACACTTTACCAAAAATTTAGTGAAAAATTTATAAAAAATGTTATGCTTCTTTACCTTGAAGTAATTAAACTAACAGCAAATAAGTTTATAATAAGTGATTGATTCCAGCAAAAAAATTATAAAATTCTTGCTAAATATATTTACATATATTATATAATTATATGGACGGGCTGCCATATTATATTCAATGAGGTGTTACTATCGTGCAGATAAATAAACACTCCTGCGAACGCCAACGAAATTTTAATAACATAAAAACATGATCAAAACATAAGCAGCGTTCAGAAATTCTCAAAAAATAAGCAGGGTTCAAAAAATCTCAAATAACAGTCCTGCTTTTTTTGCTATCCATGAAACCATTGGAGAGGGCAGGGGGTGATGATGGGGTTGCAAACCCCCATTGCAATGAAATTTTGTATATTTAACATAGGAATATGTGAGTTGTAGCTCTGTAACCCCTCATTGAACCTATAACAACACCCTCCTTGAGAACTTTCTGCCTACGCCTATGCATGACACTACTACTAGCATGAACTAAATCACTTTTTAGTACGCGCGTCAAAAGAAAAGACAAACAATGCATTGTTTTGTATTGCGCGGCATCAGAGACGGATCTAGGTCATATGGCGCCCGGCGCGAGCTCAAAATTTGGCGTCTTCCCCCTCGCTAAATATTTATTATTTTCAAGATAATTCCTAATTCATTTTGTGGTGCAGAGGGTTTTTTTCCTTTCTAGGGATCTTCTCAATAGGCTACTGAATATTATTATAAGGCGAAAAACCTGATAACAATTAAAATTTCCTTACAACAAATAACATGTAACTAAACAACAAATACTTTTCTGATGAGCTAATTATTAAATTGTTCTAATAATCAAATTAAAGCCTTACACGTGTTTCAATAATCTGAAATGTCCTCTATACTGTCAAATAAAATCATCCATTTTGATGCAGTTTTGTTAAATAGCTTTTTTAATATTGAAGAATTTGTTAGAATTATTAATAAGCCGAGAATTAATTTTGAAGACTTCGGACTTTCGGAATAATTATTTAAAACTAGACCAAAAGGTTTTTATTTCTTATAGTTAATTTTACCGTTTAATTTACGTTGTGCCGCATATAAATTTACTAATATTTGTAATATTAGTAAACCCAGGAAGGACAAAAGAACAAGAAAAACAGGAACCCTTTTTTTTTAAACATAACACAAACATTTAATAATTAACTAGGGGATTTGTAGAAACATCGTAAAACCTGACACTACAATACCATACAATTATCTATATATAAATATATGCAGCAATTATTATAATGGACTGGGGGCAAGGCACAAAAATTAATAGAAGGGAAGGTAAAGGAAGGACTTTCAGAGAAACGTGGTCTCTTCCAGTCGAGAAAACCAATCGCCTTGCGGATGGGAATCAAGTCGAAGTTCCTCCGTCGCTTGAAGACAAACTCCGCGTAATCCACTCCGTTTCCCAAGACCGCTTGAAGCTCAACTCCTCCGCAGAAAAACAACTTGAACAGCACTAACTTTTCTTCCGTTCTCGCTAAACCATATTCAGGAACCCATTGTCTTTTCGAGGCACCACCCACGACTCTGCCAAAACACCGAACTCACTGTTGTTCATTTCCGTTGTTTACCTCCAGTTGCGATCTCGCGAGAATTTTTTTTTTTCTTGGCTTTAGCTCAGGGTTCACAGGTCTTTGGTTAAAACAGTCCACGTGATTGACCGGCGTCCAGGCTGTCTTTCTGATGACGTCAATCAACGCTTGCTGATAAGACCTTCTATTTTCAACGGGTGGTTGAAAACTGCTATATTGTGAATAAATTTATTCGACCCCCGTCACGTTCATTTTAGCTCGAGTCCCCTGTCTTGCCCTTTGCCCAGTTTGCTTAGAAAGAAGAGAGGAGGAGGATAAGCAATAAAGGACAAGCTCCAATTTACAGATTCCGTAATATGAGCCATATAGCTAACTAAATGCACTACATAAATAACTAAATTACATACAATAATAAAAATAATAATTAAAATGATAAATAAACTGTTCATTCAAGCTGAAGATAAATAACGTTGAACGTCTATCACCCCCTCTTGACCTTTGGTGTCCGATGATCAATTAATCGTTAAGTTCATGTTTTATATTTCTTCGAGAAGGCGCCTCTTCGCTCTGCATCATCATTGCCAATTGAACCGGACAATGGGTGGTTTTCTGAAATGCAAACGAACAGGGGGAGAAACAGCGAAACAGTATCTGCCACATGCTGACCACCTCAAATGATAGTTTCCATCTGATATGGCGAAAGACCCTGTGTAATTTAGCCTTGAGCCCCAAGTTTTGAATTAATAATTAGTTACATAATGTAAGCCTAATTTGGTAAAGGTAATTTAATATAATTCTTAGCGGGCGATAAATCGCCCTGACAGTTTTCACTTTCCTAATTTCTTATTTGCCGTGTCATATTGCGGTTTGATTAGAAAAAGGTTTTTTCACTTTCTTACACACTAAATTAACCAAATATATTATAATAAAGAATAATTTATACAAGGATTAAATAAGGGATAATAATAAAAGGATAATTAATTTATTAAAAATTAAATAAGGTTTAAAACATTTTATGTTTTAAAAAGTTAATAATACAAATTTCTATACTCTGTTTTTGCACTTCGGGGCCGTTAGGCCATTTTGGCGCCCAGTGCTACGGCACCGGTCGCACCGCCGTTAATCAATCACTGGGCGACATCTCCGGCCACGGACTTTAACAATTAATTTTTATAGAAAATGTCTCCTTGGCACCAGTGACGTGTCTTCGCCATAAAGGAATGATGTGCTGTTTCAATTTTTGTTTTGTGTTGCGAGTGTAAGAAAACACCTTCTACAGAATTACACTATAAATATAGAGGATATAAATTTGTTGAATTTCGATATATTGTTTGTTAAGGCACTAAGACAGAATCACACCATCTGGGGTCAGCAATACGATTGTTTTCGAGTTATTAATTTTATTAATGAGGCATTAGTAAAGCTAATTCCAGTTCTTGCTAAATTAGGTTATTTATTTCATTTGAAAAAAAAAGGACTACTTTATAAAATATAATTTAGTTTTCAAGGCTGTATACAAAATTTTATAAAATATTTCTTACAAAAACTTAAGAATTTCTACTACAGCTTTGTGTTGCTGTCTAGTGTTCTGATATAATTGGCGCCGAAAAGCAGTTTTATAAGTGTTCCTCATTTCTTAATAATAAAAACAATTTTACTTCAGATCTGATGTGCAGTTAAAGAAATACACCAGTCTCACTTTAATGGACCTGACCAGGAAAATGAGTGGATTCTAAAGTTTAATAAGGCACAAGCTGTGCCCTCAGAATATACTAAAATCACCTTTAAATAAATGGACCCTGATTTCTTCAAGTGCATGCCTTATGGGCCCACTACAGGAATACATAAGGCAGTTTCGATTTATTTTATGTGGACTATTTACCTTCATTTCCTTACTAATTTCCTACACGAGGTCAGTGGCTTGTGTATGGTATTTTCACCCTTTTTGGTTTTAAGCGTCATCAGGGCTTAGTGAAGGCCCTTCCATATCCTTGAGGATTTTCCCTTCATTGCAAATTTTAGGTTTTTCTTAATTTCTTACTGCTTAGTTCTTTCCACTCTTCAAAGCAGGTGAACTTCCAAGTCTCACAAACAAGTTCTCACCACTTAAGTCTTCAACTTCGTTGCCTTATCTATGACTCTCGTTGTCTTTAATTTGTTATATACTTTCTAGATCAGCGTTTCTTAACGCTTTTTCATTTTTACTCTTGTGGTGCCCTTAGTATTGTTGCATGCTGATTAGCATAAAATTAGGCAAATGTATCGTGGTCGTGACGTCACCTTCTAAGTTTAAGTTACGGTTAAACGTACGCTCTCCCTCTTTTGACTAGCTGTGTAGCCAGCACTCCGCATGTCGAGATTTAAGTCCTCGTTTGTTATCGTTTTGGTTATGTTAGAATTATATTTCATTTTACTAGCCAGTTTTATTTACGTTATGTTAGTGTAATGGATTGTTATTGTTTTCAAGAACTAAATCGGTCATTTCAAGGACTTGCATTTATGCCGAATTTAATATGCGTTATCGATTAAGCAACCAACGTAGAATAAGATATAGTAGAGCTCGAGTCAGATAAAATACCACATATTGGTGAACAAAACTTCGCTATATATTGGTAACCTGCGGACTGAGGTTACGATTGTCGTGTTTGGAACATTTCAATCGGTAAGCTGCTGTCCTCTGAACATTTTTTGAAGTAAAGCCGATGTTAAAAGTTCCATTAGAAGAAATCGATTCTTCAAACGATTGGCAAAATGTTCTGATTGCGCCTTGAGCATCAAAAAGTAACAGCATTCTCTCAACTCGTCTGAGATTTTAAACGTTGTTTCGGCATATAATCTACAGATGTTCCAAAGCCAAGAAAGGAATATTTCGTCGGATGTGACGTGGTATGTATTTGCTGCTGAGTTTCTTCAGAAGATTACTTTTAGTTGAACACTTCTTCGCATTGGAGTTGCTGGACGTTCTTCATTCAATAAAATTAATTTGAACATTTTTTCGACAGTTCTTAACGGGGGTGAACTTTCAATACAATTAATGGAAAAAATCCTGTATTCATATTTGACTTTCCTAAACAATGAACCTTTTATGCACTCAGTGGACGAACCGGCAGAAATATTATTTGAACTACCATTTTTATGTTGATAATTCAAAGACCCTTGTTACGAGGTAAAATACTATGCGCGGAGATATATCCAGCGGGTAAATTATTTTTGCCGTTTGCATTGGGTTCGAGTAGTGGTATTCGCCAAATTTGTCTGGAGTTGTATATTAATATGGTAATGGCGTAAAAATTCTAAAAAAACAGAAAAGTGTAGTTGTCCTTGCGCCAAAAGTAACAAAATGGTAAAAATATAACTTCATTTTCTCAGATGATAGTGGCTGTTCTTTTGCTACAAAGTAATTTAAGAGTAAAATAAAGGTAAAAAAATTGTCTAGTAATGATTTTTTTTGTTAATAATGCCAGAATCAGAAGTTACAAAAGTGGCATTCAAGGCACCACCACTTCGGAAAACAAACACTGAACTTTGGTTAGTGCAGCTAGAATAGCAATTTCATATTACAGGGATACCGCAAACAATCAAAAACGCTTAATTTATAAAACCGCTGAACAGACGAAATTTCATATTGTCGTTGTAGTTTCAGATAATGATATTTATTATGTATCAGCGATATAATAAGGGATCCTCCTAAAAAACCATATACAGAGCTTAAAAAGCGTGTAAATGAACAGTACGCACAATCAAAAAATTTGCATTTGCAAACTTTATTGCAAGATCTTACCTTGGGTGATAAAACACGAAGTCGGTTGTTCAGGCAGATGAAAGAACCATCAGCTGGTAGACTAACTGAGCCAGTATTGAGTAATTTATGGTTACGTCATTTACCCATTCAAACTCAACAAGTATTGTGAGTGGGTAGTAGTGACCTTGGTCAGTTAGCTCAAATGGCTGATAAAATAAATAAAATATCAGGTATGCATTCTGTAATTGAGGAAGTATCACACAACGTAACGTCAACAGATTTACAAACGCAAATAGCAGAACAGAACAAGTTCAACGTTTGTCTCGATTGGTCAAAAGAGATAGCGACCATACAACTTCTCGAGATCCTTTCGATTCAAGACTATCTGTTTCACGCGAACGTTTTAATAATAGTAAAAAGCCGTTAGTAAGAAATAATAAAGAAAAGGGTTATTGTTGGTATCATGCAAATTTTGAACGTAAAGCAAACAAATGCACACCTCCTTGCACTTGGACGGGAAATTAGTAAATTCCCCTGATTATACGGTGTCAGGTGTAATGGGGAAAATTAAATTTATCAGCGATAGAAAATCTGGTAATCAGTTCTTAGTTGATAGCGATGCTTCCATTTCAGTTTTTCCCAGGAGGTATATTAAGGAGTGCTTCATAAAAAAGACTTACGTTTATATGCCGCTAATGGTTCAAAAATAGATACGTATGGAACAATTTATTTTAAATTGGATTTTGGCTTACGTAAAATTTTTAAATGGACTTTCACTGTGGCAGACGTTTCACATCCAATTATTGGAGTGGATTTTCTGGAAATGTATAATTTGTTATTGACGTACGAAATAGATGTTTGATTGATAAAGCTACGTCATTAACTACAAAAGGTGAAATTGTGAATATTCCTTTGTTACGTTTAATAACTGTGTCCCCTGAATCTAAATATTATGAATTGTTACTTAAATTTCCTAATATTACAAATTCTGCTTTGGTTGGTACAAATTTAAATCGCAAAACAGTACACTGTATTCCTACACGTGGACCTCCCAGCTTTTGCAAAAGCTAGGCGTTTGACTCCTAAAAAATTAGAATTTTTCAAAAAGGAATTTAAAACCGTATTAAGTCAAAATATAATTAAACTTCAAAAAGCCAAGGGTTAAGTCCGATCCATATGGTGCCTAAAAAAGATGGTACTTTGTGCATTTGTGGAGACTATCGTAGGCTAAATGCAGTTACAGAACCTGAAAAGTGTCCTATACCACACATACAAGATTTTGCTCTGGGTTTAGCGGGTAAGAAAATATTTAGTGAACTGGATCTAGTGAGAGCATATAACCAATTGCCAAGGACGAGATGGTTAAAAAGCAATAATCCCAATCGGATTGTATGAATATACACGGATGGTTTTTGGATTACGATGTAGTGCCCAAACATTTCAAAGCATGTTTGACGAAGTTTTTCACGATATTGCGAATTGCTACGTCTATATTGACGTATTCATTTACGTCCGAAAATGAGAAAACATAAGGAAGATCTAATTAGAGTTTTTGAGCGTATAAATGAATACGGCCTTGTTTTAAACGTCAATGTGTTTTTGGACAAGAACGATTGTCATTTTTAGGTTGTGAGGTTACAAGAAATATTTCCCCTAGAAGATACTTTGTTGTAGTATTTATAGAAACTTTGAATTATGAATGCTCAGCTCAGCTCCCCAGTTCCTACACAACGCAAAATACTTTGGCAATTGCAAAACGTTATGGATATTGGTGTTTGTTCGTTTTCTTCGTTCAGCTGAAATGTGTGGGGTGGTGTGCTTCTTCTTTGTGTTAATACGAGGATAAGTTTATTTTTTGTTAGAGGAGGAGGTAGGGCGAGTTCGGGATTCCAGTACATATCTTGCTTATCACCTACGCTGTAGATGTAGTCTCTTGTGTAGCTTGGGATGGAAGACAACGTTCACATCCAAAACACGGGACAACACAGGCAATCAAGAAAACGCATAGGACAATATATGATATGTTGGACACCGTTAGAATAAGGCTTTCTTCTTTATCTTTTCTTTAAAATCACTATTTTCTTTTGAATTCACCTCGCTCGTCAAGAAATCTTCTGCTTTATTGGCTGCATCAAATATACTTTTATCTTTCTCAAACTCCCTCCATTTTTCTTCCAACTCATGCCGTTGAGATTCCAAGCTCATTTTCATTTGTTCGTGTCGTCGTGTTAGACCGTTCTCAGAATCTGTCAGTTTCTGCATCTTCCCGCGGACTTTTAATTCAAATACTTTTTCCATTTCTTGCTCCATTTTCTTCATTTTCTGCTCATTCTCTTTCTTCTCTTCCTCCATCTGGGCAAGTGGATTCTTGTTTGACACTGACTGGTTTTCCATCGTTACCTACACCGGCGAGTTTTCTACATCTGAAATTCTCGTAGTGGACGTTGTTGGTGACATCCTTCAGGTCCTGCATGTGTGTTGTAATTAGCATATTCCTTAAGGCTACGAAGTCACAATGTTCCATATTTTCAACTTCCGCTACACCCCATGGATAACGTCGACCTCTCAACCGTTTTCCATTAGCTTCTATAATTGTGTTGCTACCGACAACAGCAAAAGGCACATGTTCCTTTAAATATTTTTGCTGCTTGTTCTCTTCTTCATCGTCACAGTCTGGAAATTCGTAAATACGAATCTTATTCCTTGCAATGTCATTTAAAATTGTCTTTTTAAATATGTTACATTCTTCGGGTGTCATCGTGTCTGCTTTGGCAATTAGAAGCAAAATGTTAACTTTATTGTGAAGCCGTTTCATGAACTCGACATCCAATGGTTTCAAACCATGGCCTGAAGGAACAATGAAATAAAGACAACAGTGCAATCTGCTACCTGATGTAATTCTTCTATTTACACATGACTCAGCATTCAAATATTCTTCATATTTATTTTCAATGAAGTTTATAAGTGGCTGCCAACATTCTGAATTATCAACGGCATCACCGAAACCAGGAGTGTCGACGATAGTTAACTTCAAATCTACACCATTCTCTTTTAGCAATACTTTTGAAGTTTCAACCTGTACAGTTTTCTTTGCCCTTTTTGAAGGACCGGGATATTCGTTTGAATAGATATCAGTCAGGAACATAGAATTTATGAGCGTTGATTTTCCTAATCCAGATTCACCTACAACCATCAGCGTGAACTCAAAGTCTCGCTTCACAGCTTTCCTATATACTTGATTGGGCAGGTTGGCGTACCCCACGTACCCCTGTAGCTCCTTGATGGAGGCTGACGTCCAGGTTCCTCTGGTCCCGTACCGGAACCTCCTTGTTGGTGGAGTATGACATGGCTGAATTGCTATTACCAGTGATGATGTTTTCCTTGATGCCGTTCCCGATGTTGCTGCTGTTGTTCCCGGTGGTCATGGAGGAAGATTGTTTGTTTGTTTGGCTTTTTTATGGCGCAAGAGCATCTGGGCTATACTGCGCCAACGTGGAGGACGAGCTTAAATAATTGTTTACGTTGGGCACGGACGGAACGGTAGAGCTGGTACTGTTTGCTGTGGTAGAACCGGGCGTTCCATCTTGACGGAAGAATAGCTCTGGCTTCTGGGACAGAAAACGTAGTGATGAAGCCGTGTAGATCAAATCATTTTTCGGAGCCTGCATTCCTAGTATTGGCTAAAATTAAAATAAGTAGTTTTAAACCAAAACGACTTGACAGACTTATCCTCAACCAAAAACCGTAAAGAATTACGGCGTTTTTTAGCTATGCTCAATTACTATCATAGATTTATCATAGCATTTTATGCTGCCGTGCCTCATTTTAAACGCCTGTTAGAAGGTAGAAATTGTACGGTATACACCGATCATAAACCGTTAACTTTTGATTAGGCGATAATTTCTCACCTAGACAACAAAGACTTAGATTTCATAGGACAATATACAACTGACTTAAGATATATTGCAGGTAATAGTGTTGTAGATGCTGTATCGCACATTTCCTCAGTAGACTCGTCGTGCAAAATAGATTATGAAGCTATGGCGCAAGAAAAAGCGAATGATGAAGAGTTGAAAGCATGGCGCACAGCTGATTCGACACTTACTTTGAAACCTATGATTGTAACACCTGATGGTATTAGTGTATTATGTGATACGTCTACTGATACTGTTCGACCATATATTTCGGAATCATTCCGGCGCAAGGTTTTTCTGTAATTCATGACTTATCACATCCTGGTATAAAGGTTGCAATAGATTTAATACGAAAGCGTTTTATATGGAAATCTTTCAAAAAAGACGTTGCATATTGGGTAAAAACATGTATTGCTTGTCAAAAATCTAAAGTTCATCATCATGTTAAATCACCATTTGGTGAATTTCCAATACCCTCCAGCCGTTTTGATCACGTTCATCTAGATATAGTAGGGAAATTACATAGTTCACAAGGATATAATTACTTATTAACTTGTATAGATCGCTATTCTAGGTGGCCAGAAACATTTCCGATGAAGGATCAACCTGCTGAAACGGTAGCAGACGTTTTATAATGGATGGATTTCAAGATTTGTAGTTCCTGGTCAGTTGATAACTGACCAGGGGCGCCAAATGGAAAGTAATTTATTTCATGCATTAACTAGATTTTGGGGAATCTATAAAACTAGAACTACGGCATATCATCCAGCAGCGAATGGAATTGTAGAGCGTTTTCATCGCCAGTTAAAAACGTCAAATGTTATGACAGTAATAAATGGATGGACCTATTGCCAACAGTATTCTTAGGTATTCAAGCGGCAATGAGGGAAGGCCTTGCTGCTTCATCGGAAGAAATGGTATATGGCCAATCACTATGCTTGCCAGGGGAAATGTTTAGGTCAACTACTGAGAATGTTTCGCAAGAACAGTTTGTTACGCGATTGAAGAAGGTATGCGAAAGTTACGACCAGTTCCAACATTGAAAGCTTCAAAGCAAAATATATTTGTTCATAAAGATCTATTTAAAGCTACCCATGTTTTTGTAAGGCAAGACATGGTAAGAAAACCTTTACGGCAGCCATATATAGGACCTTGTAAAGTAATTAAAGCATTTAAAAAAATTTCAAAATAGAATATAATGAAGGGGGCAAAATTTCTATTGTTTGTATAGATAGATTAAAGCCAACTTGCATATTTATTGAAAATTAAAATAATAAAAAATATAATGTTAAATATTATTAATGATAATGTAATTGTTAAGGGCGAGAGCAGTTCCGCAATACACTACCAGAAGTGGTTGAAAAGTTAAATTTTTGCTACAGTAGTGATTTTTGCGAACCACTCCTCAATGGCATGGTCGCTGTGGGGAATACTGTTGCATACTGATTAGCATAAGTTACGCAGATGTATCGTCGTCGTGGCGGCACCTTTTAGATATAAGGTGCGATATAATAATAAAACGAATTCTTTCCCTCTCTAGACTAGCTGTGTAGCTAACACTCCGTATGTCGAGATTTAAGTCTTCGTTTTTGTTGTGTTAGAATTTATATTGCGTTTACTAACCAGTTTTACTTAAGTTATGTTTAAATGGTGCAATAAACTGTTATTGCTTCCAACAACTGGATTAGTCATTTCAAGGACTTGCATTTATGCCGAATTTAATATGCGTTATCGATTAAGCAACCAATTTAGAATAAGATATAATGGAGCTGGAGTCAGATAAGAAATACCACATATTGGTGAACAAAGCTTCGCTATAGTATATTTCTGGTTTGCGGAACCCTTACCTAAGTTACTATTTGTCATTTTCTTTTTCTGCTATTTATGAACTTGGAGTTCATAACGAAAGCAATGGAATTTTTCAAATATCTGGTTTTCGAAAAATTATATTTTTATTATTACATACGAATAAGACCATTTTGATTATTTGAGATCATTTGGTTTATCCATGATTTCTTAAAATCCAGGGCCTAGTGGATTTCACGCGTCACACTAGGCTTTCGCGGCTTTCCGTTTGAGAAACTCTGTCCTAGATTAACACTTACCTTGGCTGTTGACACACATGCTTATTAATTAGCTCAATACGCGTTTGTTTCACGTACGGTTTCGAGATTTTTTAAATACGCCAAAGTTTAAGGATGCGATCGTTTTCCCATCTTAATTTACAATGAAAATACACCTGGGACCATATAGAAGACGTGGCCATTAAGAAGATACGAAGTTTCTAACTAAAATAGGTGATGAGGAATATCGATTTGAATTAAAAATGCATCTTTGAAACCAAATTTTTTATTCACCTCTTTTGGTTCAATATTTACTGCGCTAAAATTAGTGCAATTTTCCACACATACTTCTACCTTCTGGATCTTATCTTTACCATATAAAAGTACGTATACGTAAATATTAAAAATTTCCAAACATCTTTCCCAAACTACCAAAAAATTTATTTCCGTTCACATCAATTCATTGAAATTACCACAGTTGATTGGATAGGGCAAAAACTTCCAAAGTTAATTACAAATAACAGCAGGCAGCGGAGATCCACTTCGCTCGTTACGTTATTTTACCGGGGTTGCCTATCGCTTTCGTTATTGCAAATTAAGCGGCCAGCCAGTCATTACGAATCCATTGGAGATTCAGTCATGGCCAGAAACTCCAAAAGCTAAAGGTTGATGCGAATTTAAACCGAGAATCCTCTCTACCTGAGTACCGGGGATCGATATAATGGTTTAACACACACACACACACTGCTGCGAAGCTGCGTATTTCAAGTGAAGTTAGTAGCACCACAGAATTCTGGCTTCCAAGACGTAATTATCGCAGCTCGCAAAGTTTAACTACTCTTACTAATGAACCGGGAGATAATTGAAAAGAGAGAAGTCCTCTGACAAATGCACTGAGAGACGTTAGCAATACGACCCAAAGTTTAGTATGTAAAATATGAAAACCTTCAATGCTGAAAATGCTTGCGCAATGGACTTTTAAAAGAGCGCACGACTGCATTTTTCGGACGACAAATCTTACTCTAATTCGTTGACAGGTGTAACAGTCATTTGCCAAAGTGAAATTATGGCGTTATATTAAGCCAAAATTCAATGCATAATTAAAATCTTATTAGTGGAAAGCGCAGTTTAACAAACCGGCGTTTTATTTGTTTGAAACTGAGATTTTATACGCCCGCAGGATCTTTTATCGGAATCCAAAAAAAATAGTGGAATTTTCTAATACTGCTATATGCTTGAAAATGTGTTAGAGAATGCTTCAAAATCTCAAACATTTTAACCTGTAACCACTTATGAACTTTCTGCGTACACTTACGTATAAATTTGAATATTTTTTACGCGAACTTCAAAAACAACTTTCAGCTGTTTCACTTCAATTCTGTCAACACTGTCAATTCTCTTAGTCTAATACAGGGGCGGACTAGGTCTTGTCAAAGGGCGCACACTTTGGACTTTCGGAGTGGGCGAGTGCTTGCCCATTCGGAAATGCGAGTTCTATTGCCCATGAGGGCGCACTGGCCCGAGGGCCGATGAGCCGGCGACCCAGTCCACCCCTGGTTCAATACTAGGTTGACGTCTTAGTACTGTAAGGTAAAATTCATTTGTGAGTATTCTTAAGCTACATACATAAAATTTGGGTATATGGAGGAAATCAAGATACATGCAGGAAATTAGGATTCAAACAAAAAATTAGGATCGACATGAATGGCACTAGGGTTAAGATACATAAAATTAGGAATAAAATAACTGAAACAAGGATTACTACGCATGTAAAATGTACTATCGTACATGAAGGCATAAAATTTACTGTGAAACAACGCCATTCCTTAATGTGCTGTCAAGTGAAAACTGTATTATAAACTCATCAGAGACGCATTGGTGTCAGAAGTTTCAGGAAATCGATTTCACCACAATAAAACATCGGAACGTACACTTCTATGCATCTCTATGAATCGAGTTCTTAGAATATGTAGTTCAAATATTTGTAATAAGGAGTTAATTTTGTGAGCTGGAAATCTCAAAAAGACCGTATATCCAAAAACACATATTAAACAATCTATAGACCGAGAAGATCGAAACACATTTCTCATCAAGGACCAAGGACACCGTCTTCAAACCTAAAGTTAGAGACATACATAGGCAGAACTTATCGCGTGTAAAGAATAAGGTTAATTTCTGTATACTGCCAAAATAATCGTAGCGTTTCGAAAGATTTGAAATAAGCTAAACCTGTCGGCTAAAACATTCAATGATTGTAAAGCACTCTTATAAATGTGCCATCAAACAGGACGATCCGTAACTGGGCAACTCATAAAACATCTACCTTACTGATATCTACAACAGTAACATAAATCAGGCGTAGCCATAGGCGTAGTTTTGGGGCTTGTAACACCCATTACAATGCAAGTTTGTATATTTAACATAGGGATATATGAGTCGTAGTTCTGTAACTCCCTTGTGAACTTTTTGCCTACGCCTATGGTTGCATACATTGGACAAATGCTATTGGAAGTAAACGTAATATTTTCTTCAATGATTGTCAAAATGATTAAATGAATGTCACAATGATTGCTATAAAAACTGAACATATTTACAACGTTTGTATGTAGACATCACATCTGCTTAATAATTTGTTAAAAACAAGAACTATATTTCTTCCAACCCTATGGCTTAGACCTTGAAATAATTTTGAAAAGGTCACATGAAGATTAGTTTATTTGGTTTTACAGCGCAAGGTCGGCTAAGGTTAACTTGCGTCGTGACCTACACTTTTTCGAGAAATCGGAACTTCTCTTTTCTAGGGAAACAAACCCTGTTCAACGACACGATAGATGGACGCGTTACCGCTACCCCACCGTAGACCATATGATGATTGAAGTCACATTCTTATCCAATCAGCAAAAATCTCATGGTAACATCTAACCAATGAAAACTTTCAATTCAATACACCAATGGTAATAAAACTTAAAAATGTACCATTTGACTGTTTATTTATCGTTTTGTATAAATAATTAGTAGAAGCATCGGTACTTATATAAGCAGGGGCGGCTCGAGTTTGATTTTCAGTCCGGGAAGCCTGGCACGGATTCATTTTTAGTGCCCTCCCCCACTCCGGCGAAAACAGGAGATTTTCACAGATGCACAGTGAGCCATATACCCTATAACAGTGGCCAAAAGTCTCTGAAAGAATTTCTCTAAAGATGTCTCTAAAAATTTCTCTCAACGTCTCCTTTTAGAGATTTTCTACTGTTGAATCGATTAAAAAAAATTGAACTTGACTTCAGTTTGGCGCCCTCATCAAAAAGGGGCCCCAGGCGGCCGCCCCGGTCGCTTGTCGCTTAAGCCGCCTGTGTATATAAGAGAGATAGCCTGTTCACCTATTCCATTCAGTTTTACTTTTTCATAATATTCCGTATCAAGATGAGAGAAAAGCAAACGCAACGACGCATGCGTGGACTTCTATTTATATTAACCTTAAGGCCACATTACACGTTCAAATTTTGCTTCCGTCCATATCTCTGTTCACATCGCATTTCATGTTTACACTTGTGAAGCCTCACATCAGTTTTCCGCACTTTCTACATGGATATCCCCCTGCGGCATGACGCCTGAACGGAACCTTACCTGGCTAGCCTTAAGTCTTCACAGGCCTGTAGCGAAGCCGCGCCAGAAGGGGCGTGGCCTCAGTTGCCTCATTGGGCTATTAATATATACAGGCTTCCTAGGAAAGTGTGAATGCGGCCAGTAACTTTTGAATCAAGAGATATTGCAACGAAAGTTAGATATTAGTACAGTAAATCGAGTAAAATGACTATATACTATCGGATGAGATAAATAGCAGCGCCCCTGGTGGCGAATTAAGGAAGTTAAAAAACAATTATTTCGAAAAATAATAAAGATAAGTAAATATTTTCAATGAGAAATTTGTAGAGCATCCTACAGTTAGTAAGCAAAACATACGGCTTACATGCACTATGTACACGTACTGCCACAAAGTTAGAAACGTACTGCCACAAAGTTGTTCCAGAAATTTCAGTGCATCACTTTCAGTTACTTCTTTCCGGTTTCTTAACCGTTGAGTTGGATTTCTTATAGGATAGAGACTATAGTTTCTTTCTTATAAGAACTTCAACTCAACCTCTAAAGCTCTATAAAGCATTAACTTAAAGTGATGCATTGAAACTTCCGGAACACCTCAGATTGTGGCAGTACATGTACATATTACATGTGAGTCGTATACATTTTCTTGCAAATTGAAAGATGCTCTACAATTTTCTAATTGAAAATATTTCTCTATCTTTATTATTTTTCGAAATAAAATTTTTAACTTCCTCAATTCGCCACCAGGGGCGCTGCTGTTCATCTCGTCTGATAGTACATAGTCATTTTACTATACCAATACCTAACTTTGGTTGCAATATCTGTCTTGGTTCAAAAGTTATTGGCCGCATCCGGTCTTTCCTAGGAACCCTGCATATAGAAAAACCCCGGGCGCCCTGTGCTTCATATAACCTGTGCTTTTCGCCAGTTCCCCCTTCATCCTGGTTACAGGCCTGAGTCTTCACATCACGCCTAAAATCATTACAGTTCGTCATTCTTACCATTTTCACGGTCAGTTGGTGTGAAGAGTGGTGTGAAGAGTGGTGTGAACAGGGGTTCGAACTGAAGCAAAAACGTGATTGTGTAAAAGAACCTTTACACGAAAAAAAGAATTCCCCAAAACCCTCGTTAAAGTATTTATTACCTTCTGTTGCTAAATTTTCTTTGTTTTCTCACTTAGTGGTTTCGAACTTCAGGTCCTATGTTTACCCAAAGCGGACTATTTCATTAAATTATAGTACTAATTTTATTTGCTTAAAAATCGTGCAAGTCACCACGTTTACATTTTATGAAGCACTATTTTGGTTGTCTAATAGCCCTTTTAAATTATTAAAGCCCTTATTTTCGATCACCTCGAAGCAACAAAACCTTTTCCGTCTCCATTCTTTTAGCTTGAATGCACTCCACTCGGCAAGCTCTATTTTTACAATAATCGATAGTAGTGCACGAGCCGAAATGAATTCCTAACATGATGGTAAAGAACAGTTAAATCGATTTTTATTTTTGACGAACGATTAATTTTTAGCTAGTGACGTGATGTCTAGAACTTCTGGTGTCCCATGTCACACGATATTGAAGTGTTGTAATTACTAGTTAATAATCGTTACAGAGCTCAGAAGTCGCTTGAGTAGAACTAATGAATATCCTTTGTCAGTGTATTTTCCAAAATTACAAAGAGTGTTTTCAGTGAAAACGTTTCCTACAAACGGCTAGGAAACTATAGTAGAAAAAAGTAATTTTATAAGCATGTAATGAAAATTACGCTGACTGTGTAATTTCAGCAATATATTTAACAATCGGTACTAAAGAATTTGTAAGATACATACAGTATGCAAATAATTTTATGTAAACTAATTGAAATAAAATACAAAGTACTAGGAAGAAATTTATATCCAATACAGTGAAACCCTGGTAAAATAGCAAAAGAAATACCCCAAACTTTCGAACGCGTCAGCAACCGTCCTTCACTAGAAGTAGTAACTACTCTTGATTATATGCATTACTCCTGGTGAAAGACAGTTGCTGACGCGTTCGAAAGCTTGAACATTTCTTTTCCCATTTTAACCGTGTTTATCCTTTTGTACATAAAATTAACTAAACTAAATTTGTTTTTATCAAGATGCCTTAAGAAGGCGACAGCCGCCTTACGTGGCCTAGAGATTACGCCTTCTCCTATCATGCCGTTGATCCGGGTTCGATCCAGCGACGTTTTCTACCACTGTAGTTCAAGGTTTGGTTCCTAGAAAATAGAGATTCGGATTTCTTGGAAAACTGTAGGTTCTAGAGGTAACATGGCTCTAGCAGCTCTTGCACCGAAGAACACAAACGTATCTTGAATGGAATATTATATTTTTATTCCTTGACATAAATAAAACATTAACGTACCTAAATATACAGTGTTCCTAGAAAGTCCGAACGCGACCAACACCGAACGAAGATAGCTCTTACTTACAACGATTGGCTCTTACGACGGTATTGAACGGGAAAATGACTATGTGATCAGATGAAATTAACAGCAGCGCCTCTGCTAGCGAATTAAGGAAGTTAAAATTTTTATATCGAAAGACACTTAAGGTAGGGAAATATTTTCAATCAGAAAGTTGTAGAGTATTTTTTAGTTAGTAATAAAAGATGTACGACTTGCACACAGCATGTACACGTACTGCGAAAAATGAGGTGCTCCGGCAGTTTCAGTGCATCAGTTTGAATCAATGCTGTCTGTCGTTTTAAAAGTTGAGCTGAAGTTCTTATAGGAAAGATTATTTAATATTGCATAGTCCCTTTCCTATGGAAAGCTCAACTCAACTTTTAAAGCTACAGAAAGCATCAGTTGAAAGCGATGTGTAGAAACCTTCGAAATCCCTCACTTTTTGGCATTACGTGTACATATTGTGCGCGAGCCGTGTATTTTTTTCTTACTAACTAAAGCACAACTTTCTAATTGAAAACATTTCCCCCTTCTTTCGATGTAAAAATTTGAACACCCTTCGATCCCCACCAGGGCACTTCTGTTAATCCGATCTGATAGTGCATTGTCATTTTACTATACCAATAACTAACTTCCGTTATAAGAACTATCTTCGTTCAAAAGTTATTGGCCGCATCCGGTCTTTCCTAGGAACCCTGTTTACAGGAATATCCGAGTTCTCGGAATTCCTGTATAGCAGTGCTCCTTGACAAAAAAAATTAATATAATGAAGTGAGTGTGGAAATTATGAGAAATCGGTATTTGTGTCCGCGTTTTACAGCAGAGTTCCTGTTGCGCCAGGATAAACAGCTTCCGAGGCTTCCGCGCCACTTTTGCCAAGGGAACCACCAAACCCAAGACCACGGCGGGCAGGAAACTGGCACGGGTTCTACGGTAGCATTGTGAATGAAACCCGTGATACTGGTATGATGGACAAATGCTCTACTACTCAGCAAGCGTAGAATAGTTTCCGAGAAATTCGAACCTCTTAAGGCAGGGGTCTTCAACCTGCGGGTCGCATGTGGCCCGTGAGCTCATGAAAAATATAATTTATTTATTCAAAGATTCAGCCTTTAAGTGCGTCTGTTGAACATATCGCACCCTTGCGACGAAAGTGTTACAACTCAAAAAATCCCAATTTTCAGAAAATGAAAAAAAAACAAAAAAAAACAAACCTGTTTCTGGCTGAATTGAGGGATGTTGTGTTCATCTAATGACATGTGCCAACTAGCAGAAACCCAAATAACTTATGACCTAACATTTTGCACGGCAGGATGCAACACTGTTTTCTACATCTGGTTGTAACATTAAGTCATTTTCACCGAATTTTGAGTTGTAACACTTTCGTCGTAAGGGTGCAATATGTAAATAGAACTGATTGATTTGCAGTGCAACACAGACTTAAATGTTCAGCTTGAAATTCTTTGAATTCTTTTCTAAATGTGTTAACATCTTCCCACCATTCAACTGCATGCTTTGAAAATAATGTCACTATTTATGGAATATTATGTCTCCGAACAGTGGTTTTCAAGAATAAAGATTAAAATAAAAATGTCAGGACCAGAATGACTGATGCCTACGTTGAAAACTGAGAAATGAGATCTGATATTAACATAATAGTTTAAAATAAATAATGACAAAAGTCTCCCTGAAAAATATTTTATTTGATTTTGTGTATTAGTATGTAAACATACTGTCGTCTCTCGCTATTTGTGGGGATTACGTTCCACGATTTACTCGCGAATGGGAAAACCAAAACTATGTGTGAAAAGGATGGTTATGTTCATAACAATTTTCTTGCATGCTAAAGGCTGAACATTTCTATAATGTAGCTTATCTACGAAAATATGCAGAAAAAAGTAAATATGTTTCGCTTTCCATTATTTTGTAACCTATTTATTCTTGTACAAACTAAGACAGTTTAGAAACCACATACACTAGTACGTAGTATTGGGTGAAAACCCAAACATTTTAGCAGTTGTAACAACACCTGAAATGTTCGTTTAGAACTATTTCCTTTTGTTTACTTTAGTATGTAATACGATTGGCCTATACGTATATATACGCTATTGTTTAGACCTAAATAATTCCGATTTTACTAAAAATATATTTTGATGATTAAAACATGCAACCGCAAAATAACTATAAATAACGGGAAGGCTTCTTATGCATTTACCGTACAATAAGCAAATCATGTGAATATATAAGTGTAAGAAAGAATAAACGTACTTCATATATATTCAACTAATATTTTACGTTTTATGCCCACTTGCGGTGGTGAACCAACAAACAAATAGGTGTTTAGCCCACTGACTAGTGGACGACCCCTGTGTCTCAGCACATAGGGAACCAACTCCTTGTACAAATCGGTCGGAAGCATTTTTTTTGTGGGGGGGACACCGGGTGGAAATCGAATTCGGGTCTTTTACTTGGTGAACACCGTACTACTGTACCGCTCCAGAGCCAGTAATTTTGTGCTATAGGTTGAACACCGATTTTCTGGTAACCGCGGTTTCTGAACCTTACATGTTTTAACGATTTAACTGACTTAAGAAGGATCATTTAACAATGATAATAAAAATGGACTGTAAAAGCGGGAAGCGATATGTTAACCCAGCAAAAACGAACATTAATATTTATTGATTACTATGCCTACACGAAAATCGTTATATTTTACAATAGTTATTTTTTTAAACTTTTCATCCAGAAGAAGCTGTTTGGTGTATTTTAATACATTAATTATTATTTTATTACTTTAATTAAATTTATTTAATAAATTTAAAAATTAAATTCATTAAACTGATTTAAAAAGTTGTTGAAAATATATCGAAATACGTATTAAAAATTATGTAATTTAATTACTAATATATCCATATCATCCATATATATCCATATTATAACATATCCATGCACTTTTCTGCAATCATGAAGATACGTTTCTCAAACCCTTTGATTAAATAACTCAAAAACTCAATTAGCTTTCCACTCGTAAATCCCTATATTTATGCGTTTCGTCATCACGTTGCTATCTTCTTCAATCACATTACTTTTTCTCCTCTTCGCTTCTTTATGTCATACAAAGTTGACGAACAAATATCATATACATATGTCATAATAGATGTATATGAACATGTGTATAAACATGCACATAAACTTTCATATAAACAATGCATATACATGTGTATATGCAAATGTATATGAACACGTATGTCACATAATATATGATATAAACAAGTATATGCACATGTATATGGACCCGTATGTCACATAATATATGATACAAACAATTGCATGCATATGTATATAAAACATGGATATAAACACGTACCTTACATAATGTATACATATAAACATATGTCACATAATAAATGCACCTACCATGTGTCGCACTCACAGATGATATATATGTATAGTACGTGGCTTAGCTAATGCACTAAAACCTTTTGATCCAGCGTTTTCAATATTTGAACCCTCTATAAGAGATAAACAAAAACAAATTTTTATGGTGCAGTTATTTAAAAACGTTATAACAAATAACAGCGCTAATGGCTATTTTGATAGCTTTAACTAGCTACCATCGTCAGAGCGAATAGTAGCTTCTTAAACCATTTAAACCGTTTTAACCCTCGCTTGAATCGATATGGAATGGTATTAACGTTTCACACAAACCACCGTTGATAGACTTGCACCTACCTTAGAAGCCCCGCATTGGATAAACGCACATAAAATAAGCAAAAATAAATGTAAAATATTATAAATATGTAGGCTATAGAATTTCCATTAAGTTCAACGTAAATAATGATAATGGTCGGTCTTTCTCACATCGCTTCTTTCGGTTGCACAATGTCATCTGGCAACTGCTTAGCAAACTAAGTTGCATAATTTTGTTCGGATTAAAAGAGGTGCCAGACGATCAGCTTCTGGAAAATCGATGTTCAACAAGTATAAATTAATGTCTAACCAATTTCCATACTGTTTGCATTTGTTAACGCCTTTCATGGTCCGTTTAAAACCAATTTCAGAAAATTTCTTGCTGTAAGGGCACGGTAGTAAAATGTATATTCAACTGGCTGGATACTTTAATTCCGAGAAGGGACGCCAGCGAAAAGAGTGATTTTCAGCTGATCTAGTCTTAAATTGCGGCATTATCATTGATCTTAGTACTGAGATTCAAGGAAAATTTACTCATTATAAAATATCAGTAGCTGATGCCAAGCGATAGATGCATAAGGTACGTAGCGAACATTTTATTATTGTACTTCTTCCTAGTATATTCAGTATGTAGTACATGCAGTATATACAATGTGTTACAAAAATATTTTTCATCAAAATTTATATTGGTATTCCTTTTCGTAAAAATCAAGAATTAATATAGATCCGTGCTTAAAGGAATGTACATGAGCACGAAATACGTTAAAAAATATCAAAGAACAAATATTATAATAGAGCCTTAGGATTAACTGTACCGAAATATAACTAAAATGTAAAAACTTTTAAAGAAACCCGTATCACTGAACTACAAAATTCGGAAAAAAATACAGTAAATATAAATAGCGTGAATAATCCAATATTCTCAAAAATAAAATTGTAAATAAATTTTAGAGAAACATACTTAATAGTCAATTGACATATAAGGAATGTCTTAATAAAAGTTTAAGCTCTACCTCATCATGATCCTACACATGGAAGAACGGACGCAAAATAACTATAAAATAATAATTACTAATAATGACTGCACTACACTAATAATACTAATTACTATATGGGTAAAGCCATGGTATTCAAAATGTTACGGAAGAACGACATTCATGGTTAATGTTTTCTACAATTTCAAAATATTAAACTGCAATGTTTTTCGTAAGTCATTTTAAGAAAAGGGCCTAATACTACTTTTAACTGAAATGGTATGAAAATTTTCCTGCGGTATAAAAAAATGCACTTTGGAAAACGCGCGTCGCTACGGAAGGACAGAAAAAACATGAAATGATGTCCTTCCGTAACGGAGTTTTCAATGTTTTTTTCAATTTCGGTACAGTTAATTAAATAATACAACGCATTATTTTGAAAAGACTTGAAAGATTAAAATGATATAATTTATTAGTTTTAATATGATATATAAAACATCATGCTTTTTCAAATTTTAAACATGTCCCAAAATACCATGGCTTTACTCTAATATAATGCCACTTACTATATATAATATTAATTACTATACATAAATTTACTATATATAATATTAATTACTATATATAAATTTACTATATATAAAACTATATATAAATTTACTATATATAAAATACTATATATAAAAATACTATATATAATAAATTACTATACATAAATTACTATAACCATAAATTTTAGTGCACATTCAGAATTAAATCTTCAAACAGTCCAAGAAAAATCTCCTTTAAATTCACTACAAATAATTATTCCCATTTTACGTTATGTCTAAGGAATATAGTGCAAAAATTTTATACTCTATATGCCAGCAAAATTATTGGCATGCCATTCCCTCCAGTATGTTCTTCTATGCATAGTAGAAGGAGATTCATGATCATCATATGTGACTACTATGCTATTAAACATTGCCTATATCCTCTGATAAATCGGGCTTCATCAGTCTGCATGCTATTGATTAGAAATGACGTATATGGTAAATGACGTTTATGGATCCCTGAAGTATTCCTTCGAAAAAACCAACGCAACGACTATAATCTTTTAGCATTTTTTGTTGCACCTAATTATAATGTTATGTAAATTATTATTACGAAGAATCGAATGAAGAGTTTTTATACTTATATTCCGAACTAAAGAACCACACAAATAATACTTCTTGCATGATGCTAGCAAAGAACTTCAGTATATAGTAATAGTATCAGTATGTATTGATAGTACCAGTAGTAATAGCATCAGTAGTAATAGCATCAGTAAAAAATATCACATGATAGAACGTATCAATAAGCTGTAAATAGGTTGAATAAGATTCTTCTTATTATTATTCCTTCTTCAAGGTGTGCCATCCGCATGGTATGACCACGACCACCACAGTGACTACTGATGGTCTCAGCAAAAAGTCGCCTATTTTTCTTAGTCTTAAATTAAATCTCCAAAACACACTGAAGCTTGAATAGTACGAGTATGATAGTGCTTCTCAATCATTCCTTAAGTCGTGAATTTCAGGTACTCTTAAAAATTTATTAAAACCTTAAATATTATATCAAAAATTTGAAAAAATATGCATCGCATTCAGAAAAATACAATCTACTTGATGCACTATTTGTATATGAAATTGGGTGAATTCGGTAAAACATAAAAAAGTGGCTTGTACCGCCATCGGGACTCGAACCCGGGACCTGCTTATCCGCATGGGGTTGAAGGTCGATTCAATGCTAGAAGTTTTTGAAAAGATAAATGAGGGATAAAGAATTCTCTTTAGACAGATGCTTATGTTCGTGTATGATGTACGAGAATGCGCTTCAAATTTTGCAATTGATGGAAAGGACAAAGGTTGGAAATGGAAATTTCTACAGGTAAAAATGTATGGGTAACATTATTAAGAAAATCCTGTTTTCTTTGTTTTAGTATAGCTTTTGTATGCTTAAAATTCGGGTTAAATATTCAAATGGTGTATAAAGAAAATGCTCTATGTTTTTTTAAATTTAACTGTTGAAAGTTTCTATATTTCTTTAGTTCATTGGGGGAGGAATAATATTTTAAGCAGTGAATTTCAGCTATTCCTAAAAATGGATTCAAAATTTATATATTAATCTTAAATATTTTAAAAAGTATGCTACGAATTCCGGAAAATGTGACTTACTTGACGCAATATACGGATTTGATATCGAATGAAGTTAGATATAAATAAAAAATTGCTTGTGCGGCCACCGGGACTCAAACCTGCGTCCTGCTTATCCGAATGGGGCTGGAATTCGATGCACTGCTAGAGATTTTTAAAAAGATGGATGAGGACTGGACAGTTTTCTTAAGATAGATGTTTACGTATATGTAGGCTGTAGAAAAATATTTTTTAAATTATGCAAGTGGAATAAAAGGCAGAGGTTTGGAAAGGAATTTCTTATTGCCAAAACAGTATTATGAATATTATCAAGAAAGGCTCTTTCTTAGTTTTAGAACAGCCTTCCTTATGTTTAAAATCGGAGTTAAATATTCACATGCTCTAATAAAAACTGCTTAATTTTTATCGTTGACAGATGGAAGATCGTTTATTTGTTGAAGATTTTGGGGGGACCATTTTTGTATTTAAAGTCGTGAATTTCAGGTATTCTTGAAAATGGACTCAAAAATTAAATATTATTCTTAAAAATTTTTAAGAATACGCATCGAAATCAGAAGAATACGATTTATTTGATGCAATTTACGTATTTGATATCGGATGAAGTTGAAAAAAAAAAAGGTTTATGCGGCCATGGGGACTCGAACCCCGAACCTGCTTATACGAATGGGGCTGAGGGTCGATGCAGTGCTAGAGATTTTTAAAAGATGAATGAGGAATAAATAATTGACTTTAGACAGATGATTATCGTCGTGCAGATTGTAAAAATTGTGCTTCAAATCATGCAAGTGATAGAAAAGGCAGTGTTTTGAAATGGAATTTCTTAGGGAGCCAACATCGATTGGAAATGTTATAAAGGAAGGCGATTTTTCTTAGCTTTAGAATAGCTTTCTTTCCGTTAAAGATTCGAGATAAATATTCACCTGGTCTGTAAAAAAATGCTATATTTATAAACGTTGACACGTGAGGGACACGTTTTCCTTTTAAATCATTGGGTAATAATCATTATCTAAGTCGTGAATTTCATGTATTTTTAAAAATAGATTAAAAATTGATATCGTACACTAAAAATGTGAAAAAATATGTATCACATTAAGAAAAATACGATCCACTAGCTGCAAATTTCGGCTATGAAGTTGGAAAAAAAAATGGTTTATGTGGCTATGGGGACTCGAACTCGACACCTGCTAATCCTAATGGGGCTGAAGGTCGATTCAATGCTAGAGTTTTAAAATAAATGAACGAGGAATGAACAATTGGCTTTATACAGATGCTTATGGCCATGTAAGCTATGCAAACATGCTGTACTGTCTAAACCGAACGGAGTGTATACACTTGTAAGAAATAAATAATGATTATTATTATTATTAAATCATTTGGTAATAATCATTACCTAATCGTAATATGCAGTGTTCATTCTAGGATCATAAAAGGGCATTGAAAAAAGGGCACTTTATAATTTTTAGGTCACTTTATCAAAAAATCTTTACATGCTTTAATTAATACTAATTAACACTGAGTTGATTACTTACTAAAACATTTTTTAACAAACCATTTTATTTTTTCTCGGGGGAAAATGAGACTTGACTAACCACTACATTGAAACTACAGTCCAACCCCGCCAAGAACTCGGTCCCTCAAGGGATTGAACTTTTGGTTCGGTATAACCGGAGGCTCGTTATATCCGATGACATTATAAGTATGGGAAATTGGACGGGACCAAAAAATCGTTCTTTGTGTACGGTGTTCATTATAAGCAGGCGAGACATATAGAACCAAAGATATGTTTTTGGTGGTTTCTTTCGGGAAAAGGTTAGATTTCTAGTAGGGCGCAAACGTTAATTAACGAGGCACATGCCAGGGCACAAACGTTTTACGAGGGCAAGAAGGGCGCTATGCCCCGTGAAATAAGCCTGAAATCGACACTGGTGATGGGTTATAAACTGAAATCCAAAGCAGAGAGTCAATCGTGCAGACATTAAATCGGTTAAAAAACTCTTACATATTTGGTGTGGACCAAATTCTCGTTTGAGGTATGCACGCCAATGGCTGGCTCATCTCTTGGTCGATTGCTATGCATTACGGATAAATGCACAGGGGAAGTGGTATAAATTATCATACTTTACAGATTAGAAAGATGTCAATTTCCCGGTCAACATGAACTGGGGTTTCAGCCGAGGCGAAATTGATCAAAACGTACAAATATCCTTCTCTGTAGAACTGCTCTCATCGAGCACCACTATGCTCTTTTACAAAAAAATTTAAATAAATAAAGGCCAACACCCTTCTTTGTGACGTGGTATTAACTTTATAAACAGATATCGATTGCTATCGGGGTTTTTTATAACTTTTTGTAATGACAAGCGGAACAAAATTATTTGGTTTGCAACTAATAGTGATTAGTAAGATTTAATATTGTTAACCAGATTTGTGTGGCAACCGAAAGTGAAACTATATATTTTTCAATTTTTCGCTTATTAGGTCTTCGGACCCATACTCCTATCCCACCTAATTCGTGATGAGTAAATATGGTACTTAAAATGGTGACCTAAGTTTTAGAAACCCTTTTCTAGACAATAAAAACGTGTGAAAAAAATAGGCACTGCCTATAAATTTAGAGGTTCCTTTTATTTCCAACAAAAATATAAATTTCTTCATCAAAACTCCAGCAGCGCTAATGTCGTAAGAAAAAACAATACCCTTAAATTTTAGCCTAGGTCAACTTCAATTTATTTGGTGTAGCAATGGAAGGAGATAAACCCTCCCTCAAGCACATACACACACTGAACTTGAGATGTGAATTTATACATCATGAATTGTGATGAAATCTGTATTTTAATATTCAAATACTCTGTCATGCAACTACATTTTTCATCGTCGAATTAAATATTTTCCACGTTTTCAATAACGGGACGACGTCATTTAATTCCCTCGTTATCACAAAGTCAAAGAATCATATCACCGGATAAAATATTTCTCATCGTTATACGACCATCAATGCTTATTCAAACACGATAACCGGCTGACGAAAGCCAGCCATGAACCAAAAACTTATATCCATCATTATGAGGTTTCCCAAAAGACCTTCTGAAATTATCCCGTTATTATATAGGAAAATCTGTCAAGTTTCAAAGCGGTTTCCATGGTGTGGCACAAAACATGAAGCATATATGACGTCACGATTGGACCTTTTGCACTAAATTTGTGTTGTATCTAAACAGTAACTATTAATTTAAAATTCAATCGAAAATCTGGCATTTGTACTAAATATCAAGGCATGAGGGAAGACAGGCTTTTGCCAAGCAATGGAAAATTAAATTATATTTTGATAGTTTCAATTTTAATTACAATTACTAAAAAAATATTATTTTTTTATAATATTCACTTCCACTTTCCATATAAAAATTTTCCAAAGAACTTAGTTATGTTTTTCTTCCGAAAATTAGTATGTTAAATAAGTTGCCTATAATTGTATAGCCCACAGCTTCTCAGATTCTTTCTTATATAGTTGGTTTTTTGACTGTACGAAAAACATTTACAAATGTTATCTACATGGTGATTTTTCAATTCGTGTTTTAATTGCAATTAGTAAAAAACTACTGATTTCTTAGAATTTTCATTATCACTTTTTCATGTTTAATCTTTTCTATGGATACCCCTATGTGACTTTCATGTATTAGGATACACGCCTTATATACAGTGATATTTAAAGCAATTGCACAACCCTAAAATTTTGAGATTCGCATGCTTTCTACAAGGCCAATGCGACTGAAAATATGGAATAAATGTTTTGAAAATGATAATAATAGCAGATATAAACATGTTATTTTACAGGTATGACAGAATTTATTCGTGTTAGGAAATATGCCGCTAAAATAACTTTTTTTCCAAAAATGACAACCCTAGAGTTGAGTGAAGGAACCTTTTGGAGGTTGAGTACAGAATAATGAACTTTCAACATAAAACACAAACTATTCCTACACATATACTATAATAAAACATTGATCTGTGCAACCTAATATATATTGTACCGCCCCTCTCCTTTGCTAACTGCAGCATATCGACAAGATAGGATTTCAATGTATGTCGGAAAACTTTGTTTACGCAAAGTAAAAGAAAAAGCATTCAAACAGGATGCAGAAACACTTGGAGAAACGTAAACGGAAATTATTTGCATTTGGTATCGTGATTTCATTGAAATAAAAAATGGAAGGGTCCATTTTAGATTTTCTAAATCCACCAATGTCAGGTCTGTGTGCTCTACAAATGGAGAATTCACACACACGGACCCTAATAACACCCCAATGCTTCCAATATTTCATACCTCCTATTTATCCCACAAAGTGTTACTTCCAGAGTGGAGGGACATATCATTAACGGAACAAGTATGAAACTTTGTCTCTATTTCAGAATCTATCCAAATAAGTATCAATGTAAGATGAAAACCATTTAAAGAAAAAAGGCTTGGCATAGCTTCAGTCATTTAATGTAAAGTCAAGTGACATCTGTGTAATACAAGACTGAGAGGCGTTTCAAATCAATGGACTCTATTTCAGTCACATGTTACTACAATGGATAAAGAAAAAAATTTAATTGTAACAGTAAAACGAAACCTCTGCATCATTGCTAGCCAACTGGAGAATCGCTTCAATTCCCGCACAAAACGTGGGTATCCCGACAATCTGTAGCAAAACGTCGCTAATTCATACCCTGAGAAGTGAGCATATTTTTCATAGAAACTCCTTAATCACTTGCTGCTAAGCTTGTCTCAACGTTGCGGGAACTACATCTTCGTACAGAGGTTTGTATATTCCGTTCTGAAATGTCCTTATGCCCGGTTATCGGTAAAAACTGTACTACCTTCAATTTATGTCCTTCGCAAATCTGTAACCTGTGCCATAAAGCAATTATTGCAGTTTAATTTTATGTCCTTAAAAAAAATGCTTGTGTGATATTATCTTCATATGCTAGAAATGCATTTATATCCACATTTGGCAACAGTAAAGAAACATTTTTTACATACAGATGAAACTGGAGTACGTTCTTGAGTTTTGGGCATCAGTTTGTAATCCAATATCCATAAATAATGAGAATGATGAGCATTGACTTGCTTTAAAACACAAGCCTAATAAAATATCAACACCCTTAAGAAGAATATAAAAATACGCAATTTGCAATTGAAGACGAGTTAAAAACACCGTAAATTTTTAAAATTTCAAAATACGTAAAAGTTCTTAATTTACGTTTTCATTGGCACACGTTCAGAATTAGCATAGTAATGAATCCAGTTATATTCACGCGTCGCTATAGGATTTATTTCGTTATGTTCCTATAGTAATTACATTTATTTCCTGTTGGACCTTTTCCAAAGGAATAACTTTCCCCTCTTTCGCCAAATAAACCCTTTATTTCCCTTTTCATTTCATCTAAACATAAATCATCTTGGAAAAATTACAAAGCTGTTTCTTGCATGCTATTTCGTATTCAAGAGTATGAAATTCATTGAAATGCATGAAGTAAACTATTCTTTTTTTGACGAGAGTCTATAAATAATTTTAGGCATTTTGCGATTTTTAAATAAAATTGCGCATACTTCTCTCACATTTAAGTTTTCTACATTGCTGAGTGTAATTTGTGTTCATTTGCGCACATTATAACATGCAGCGATATAAATAATTGCGTAATGTTTATAATCAATTTTATAAAATATTATTATCCTCTTCATAGGAGTACCACGATTTTCAAGATACTGGTTGTAGTTTTTATTTTTATATTTTTTTTTATTATTTCGTGGGCCAGTTAATGCTGGCTAATACTTCAATCCCCATGTATAAGTTCAACTGAGAGTTTTTTAAAGAAGAGAAATTGACACCGTCTCGGCCTGCAATCGACCGGGAACACTCCTTATGTCCCAAAGTGTCTTTAACCGGCTCTAAAAACAAAGCACCAGAACTGCACCCATTTTTTTCATATTTACGGTTTTATAGGATATTATTATCCAGGTGCTTCATGTTTTCAGTATTAGCCCCGGTGGCTGCACATTTTGACCAATATTTGGCAAATTGTGCTAACCGTGAAAAGGGTAATTATGTCGTATTAAACCTTTAAAGGGAGGAAAGAGGTATCTCGATAGTCTAGTCCAGTGTTTCTCAAAGGGTGGTCCACGGACCACTGGTAGTCCGCGGCGGCTTATCAAGTGGTCCGCAGGGTCATTACCAAATTTCAGGAAAAAAAAAATTGAACTAGAAATTGCAGGCGTCGCTGGAATTTAGGTTCGTGCGAGATTTAAGGAATTTCTCATAAATATTACCTGTTATAAACGTTACTTTACGGCATTTTGTGAAAGATTTGAATCCTCTGAATACACCCATGCTGTCTACATTGCTTATTATTATTTAATTAAGTTAATGATGTCATTTTCATTGTAAATTTGACAAAATAAGATCATAACTGACACTCTCCTTATCAAATAGTGTTACTCTAAAAATTATTTTGTTTCAGGTGGGTTTGGCAACCAACCCATGTTTTAAGAACATGGTCGGATATTTTAGAGATTTTCTGCCAAAAGTTCGTGCTTTTTTAAAGTAAAAAACCCAAAAAGCTTAAAAAATTTACCACAAAACGAGTTAAAATTAACTGCAAATTATATTTCAATGAATGAATAAGTCTCTCCTGTCGGAGCTCTTATATAAGCCTTTATATAAATATGAGTATATAAATGTAAGTATATAAGCCTTTCAATAAATCATATAAATGGAGGGTTACTTTGGTTATGTCTTTTCTTGGGAAAGACGTGGGGGGAATCAGTACGACGGTGACTAAGTAGGGCATATTATTAATCATAGTTAGCAACCTTAATTTTAGGCAATATGTATTTTTTAATGGGGGAGAAATCCCCACCCAGTCGTCCGTGATAAATAAAGCAATGCTTAAAGTGGTTCGTGAGCGATCAAAGTTTAAGAAACACTAGTGTAATCGGTTAAACGCTCTCTGAGTCATGCGTCGGGTTCCCTGCTCCACTTGGGGATGATGTATCTCTTTTTCTCCTTTACAAAAGCCCTAGTTCGAGCTCAAGTGTGGGTGTCAAAATAGTAGTCATTATTTAATGCAAAGTTGGGCATTTTTTACTCTGTAGCTCCTCATACACTCACGTCTATACGTTAAGGAATTCGCCAGTACGCATATTTGCCATTATTATAATGAAACAAAGAGTGTGTGAGTGAAAAATAATGATACTTTACATCCCCCAAAACAATAATCCAAGTTTCATATAGATTAGTGATAAGAGAATTTGCATGAAACCATTTTAAATAAGTTCGGGTAGTTGGAATTTGAAAACGTTATTTGTGCGTTGCATCTGAAAACGTTGTTATTGCCTTCCCGCGCCAAGAAATTATTGCAATTCAAAGAATATAATATAAAAGCGCCATATGCTGGTGATCTTGTGAGTGGTGGGATCATAGAAAGAATATAGACAGTGCCGCATTTGCACATAAGCCAAGTAAACACGGACTCTGGGCACCCTCAGAGGCATTGAAGGGGCCTGATGTCATTTAAGTTTAAACTTCATTTTATTCCTGTTTATTTACAAATGTCCGCGAAATCTCACTTTTGATAAACCTGGATATTGAAGATATTAAACTTCAAATAAAATTCACGATTTATTGTCTAAATATCGCGAGGGCCACAATTCTTTGGGAGCCCCTTCTATCCTTCCAACCTGGTGCCCACAAAAATCGTAATCCAGCACGAATTATAGTGGAAATTTCCGATACCCGCACTTGAACTCCAACTACAGCTTTCAAGATATAAGAGAAAAACAGGCATTGCCCTGGCCTAGAGTCAAATTAGGTCCCCTCCGTTATACCCGGAGTGCCTTAACAGCTAGGCCACCAAAGGAACAGGAACGATGCTCCCTTTCTCTTTATATAAGGTTTTTGTAAGATATTATTGTCCTTCTCAGGGTTAACGTAATTTCCAAATGGTCAGCACACAAAGCCACCGGGACGTGTTAGCGGGGAATATTTATAGATAGTAATTTCGGGCAAACGTAACGAAGGGACAGAATTCGACTCTAGACCAGGACGATGTCTCGTTTTCTCCTACACATTGAAAGTTCTGGTTTGATCTCAAGTGTGGGTGTCACAACCAAACGTAATCTGTAAGCTTTGAAGACGGTTCCAAACCTTCTTCAAAAGGGAACTCTTCTTCACAGAAAGGACGTTCCGTGTCCCTTTTTTTTCTTATTTTCCTGTGTGTAAAGTGAGCCCAAACTTCTTCTTTCGCTTTACTAGATCTTTAGATGTTATCATCATTCATTTGCACCTGTTTCTCAGAGCTGAATAAACCAAAACTATCTCAGATAGCAAATTCCTTAATGTATGAACATGGGAGTATATACTTCGTTGAAAAAAAATACGTACCCCACCTCCTCAATAATGCAGCAAAAGCCTTAAAACTCATTGTAAAAAAGTATTTCAACTAAAAACATATACAAGTTATTAAAATTTAATCGCCACTAAACACATCGGATGTTTCCAGAGCGCAGGATCTACTACGTATTAACGTAATCATTTCTTTATCCTATTAACTATATTTAGAATGAACTAACGATATAATGTAGATAAATATATTTAACGATAGAATGTAGATAAATATATTTAACGATAGAATGTAGATAAATATATTTAACGATAGAATGTAGATAAATATATTTAACGATAGAATGTAGATAAATATATTTAACGATAGAATGTAGATAAATACATTTAACGATAGAATGTAGATAAATATATTTAACGATAGAATGTAGATAAAATTTCATTGAATTTTTCATTAGCCTGAATAATTCAGCATATAATTTCCTTTGTTTGTTCGTTATTGTGGCAAAAGTGTTTTCCTAAATAGCAAAAAGAATTTACTTGTTCTATGTTTTTGTTTTTACAATAGCCAACGATGTTGATTTTTTCTGCTATCATACATATCTTTTTTTTACATTAACCCCATTTACATTAACCCATATTTTACATAAACCCATTTCTTCGCTTTTTTCATCAATGAAATAGATGCGTGCCTGTGGAACTCTATTTGAGGTAGCCATTATTACCATATCATCAGCATATCTCAAGTTATTTATAATAGTTCCATTTATCTTTTTTTTCACATATAGATTCCCATTCTAATTTGATAATTTATAAAATTCAACTAACCCTTTTACTTCTACCGATGCCTTGGCATGTCGAAAACAATTATTCTACCCATGCTGTGGATTTGCTTGCACATCATTTCAAAGTTGCCTTCGCTATGCGCTACTAACTTCTCAACTCATACTACACTGACCGTAATATACTTTCCCGAAGCTATGGAGTTAAAAAACGATATTTAATTTTTGTTTTTTCGCTTCTGTGATCCAAACTTCGTTACTACCAAATGATGAGTTTAAAATAATACCAAGACCAACGGAAAAGATGAATTTATTCGCAGTATAGATGCTTTGTTTATTTACGCGACTTAAATACAAAGATATGTAAAGTATCAGTCATGACAATTTCAAAATTAATTTGACCCGCCTGAGCATGACATCTTTGCTTCAAGAAACCTATTTCTTTCCCATTTTACATGGCATATTGATCATTTGATAATAGTTAGCAATAGAAATGAATCTAATGTGCAACCTTCAGATTTTAACCATTGTTTTCCACTAATAAGATGTGGAATATTAAAAATATGTAAATTGAAAAAGAAAAGTGCTATTCAAATTTGTCTGATTCTGAAATGCTAGCTTGAAGCTTAAATATCCGTTTTTCATCAATTCTCCTTCTATCTAGTAATCGCGTGTTTAGTTCAAAAATTAAAGGGCGATGAAACCAGATGAAAACCTGTAAAGGTGTGAAGCACTTAATTAATGCTTTGGAAACTATAATTAGAGCAATTACTTTCATTTTGAATAAATATGCTAGTAGAGAACTGAAAACTTATTGCTGAGGTTATGAAAAATGTTATTAGTGATGAGCAAAATGAACGCAGAATTGCTGAAAATTGCCAAAATATTCCTTACCTGTAAAAAAGAAAATTACACATGTAATGAGTATTCCCTTCTGCAAAAATCCTTAATTGGTATTACGTTATCTCTATATCACAATTTCGTCAAAAGACTATTTCTCACCTCAAACTTAATAATTACTTTAACATAATATCATAAATCATACAGCATCTTCTATCATTTGGTTTTTAAACGAAGTTTTGTTTGCAAATTTCAGTAATAAACAAAATCAACGGTAATAAGAATTCATAACGGTTTCTATGCACTCGTGTATAATATGCAGTGGTATTCAAAAGGTGAGCAAAAACTGCAAATGTTGTATATCTATTAAAGAGGTAAAATTAAAGGCAAAATATCCCATTTTATAAGTTACTCAAATATCGAAGCTGCAAACGAAATTTATATAAAATTTTATTCAGCATTCAACCCCATTTAGCATAGGTCGATTTGTTTCTAAAGCCTCCCCACTTCGCGTTTGCATCTAGTTTCGGCAAAATCCAAGATTGCTATTTTTTTTCAATGGCTGGAAGAAATCATTTGTGTAGAGAAATCATGCAAAAAGCAGGAGATGGTTTGAGACTTGGCTACAGATAATCAGATGTAGCAAGATGAGGAACTGTGAGTTGAGTATTAGCCGCCTGTACAGAGGTTATTAAACAAACCACACGACACCTGTTTCTAGACGTCCGAGAGCCATATGTGTAAGGGAGAAATCGTCTTTTGCTTCAAGATACAAGATTTCACAGGTCACATACAGAAGAGCAAAGGACTTCAGATTTCTCTGCATTTAGAAGAAGAGCTGTCTACTGGCAAGCAGTAACTCGAAGGCTTGATGAAAGTCAACTTTGGTTAAACAATTGCTTTTATTTCTTCGCTAAGCTCAAAAAATATTCGATTAAATCGGCTTATAGAGATCATCTCAACTGGATCAGAAATTTACAAATGGTGTTCTTTCCACCGACAATTCCAGACGCCATCTTTGAAATAATTCCTGTAAAACCATTAATATGAAGAGAACTTGGAAGTCGATGTCACCTCACTAACATCCGCGAAAGAGATATGGTTAAAGTATAGATGATTTATTGGTGTGGGTTAAATTTTTGCGTTTCCAATGAAATTTAACTGTCAAGTATGGGGATGAAATCTCCTACTCATATTTCCGCTCATGGGTTCAAACTCCATGGTGACGGAAGATCAAGTGCAATTAGTTAACTAGTACTAATCTGATGAAATCATCATCCGCAAGGAATAGTTAACTAGATAATCTGACCTAAATCCGATAGAAGATGTTTATAAACAAGAAGACAGATATTAAGCACTTCATTGTAACTTCCATAAGTTCAAATATTTTTAGGAAGATGGCGGCTAATTTAAAAAACCTCATTCGCGCATGAATCATCGATGCAGAACCTGATTTTTAGCTCAAGAAAAATAAACATTCTATTAAAAAGCTTTCATGATTAAACTGTTTTGTACCATTTTTGAATAAACGGTTAATATTGCATATTTCATGAAATTTTTAACGAAATTCATCTTTCTATCGCTTATTATTGGCCGTGTTATCCCAAAATATACATTTTCTTTAAACATATTTGTGAAAATACTTACATTATTCGTGATTTGTTGTTAGCATTTATATTTCTGAAAACTACTTCAAAGGTTAATGGCTTTTATGCCAAGTAATGCCACCCTGAAAAAAATATTACAACCCTTTAACTTTGAAACTGAAGTCGGAATCAAATGTTAGGACATATGTTTAACCCTCGTTAACATGAATTACTTTTAACACGCACTATTTCCTGAACCTCCGTCAAACAGAATAATTTATCAAACTTTTCCATATAAAGCGAACCACTTTTAATAAGAAAAAAAAATTAACAACGATGTTCTACATTTGTTTCAATATCTTTAATTATAATCTTCTAATTTCAGATTTTTTCAGGACCACTTTGGTTAGAGATGATTTGAAAAAAATGGAAACCCATATAATAGAAATATTTTCTGATTCGGTTCTTTTCTTATTTTATTGTTACGGATTTTTACCATAACTTCAAGTAAGGACTATGGTTAGGATAGAAGAAAAACGCTTTATTACTTTAATTCGGAAATTTTAAAAAATCTATAAAACTTAGAAATATAATTTTTAAAGTAAGTCTTCTTAGCTTTGGTTTAATTTATTTCTTTTATTTTCACTATTTTACTTTCAATGAACTTGACGAAATCTCGAACATAAACCCGAAATTCATCGTTATTAAATCTTATTTAGAAACACAATGGGAAAAATTCAAACTTTGGGCATGCATTATTTTAACCCTTATATATGTGTCACAATTTATTTTATCAAAATTGTACCATATATATACTTTGAATGCTGTATTTAGAATTTTCTGAAAATGTATTTTTACATTGATGATGAGATAAAGGTTTTTCCTTTATTTATTTCTCTTTTCTAACATTGTAAAAATTTCATATTGTAAATCGATCCTATATACACACACACACACGCACACATATATATATATATCCTTTAGATATCTCAGCTTTCTCTCGCGAAATTTATGAACTCCAACACTTCAAAATATTTCTTATACTTAAATTCAATATCAGAAAAAGAGCGAGATCATCTGACAGTTATACATTTACTTTTAAATGTCACCTGCACAGTCTCACAAAAAGAAATAAACTTTGACGAGATAAAAAAGATCTAAATCTATATCAAACTCTATGACTTGAGCTTCTGAACAATGTGTTCGAAGGTAAAGAGAAAAAACGACGACTCTAAAAGATAGCAGATAAAAATGGAGAAAAAGATGAAAAGAACGTGAAAATATTAGATTGGCAGGTAATTTTCTACAGATCGCGAAGGAGATTTTTTTTTCTTTCGTTTTATAGTTCTTTCCACAAAACATCTTTTTTTGTTCGTTGAACTGCTCTTTTCCTTCCCCCTTTTAGGTTTACGTGGGCTTTTTTCTGGACGTAAAGTCTTACAAAGAAAGGATAACTCAGAACAATGATTGAACTGTCATCTGAAATTCGGAAAACAAACATGAGTAGAAATTCATTTCCAAATAAAATATCAATAACTTTTTCTCGGAGAAAGTAGATGATATTTTTAAGGGTATTCATTATATACATATTAGCCAGAAAATTACGAAATGTTGCTTAGTTTTGATGAGGACCACCCTACATATATACATCGGTGAAAATTTAAGTTGGATGTACTACTCTCATTTAAAAAACTCATTTCAATTTGACCGAGTAGTTGTGTTTTACCAACGTATGCTTAGTTACATAATTTGCTTGACACTTACCAAATAGGTTCAGATTAATGTCTAAAGAATAACTCTGCCGGCTTTTCATTCGCAAACTCGCTAATGTGAAGTCATTAATATTTTAATTTCATATGAGCTGTCATTTTTCTATTGTTAGCGGTTAATACAGCAAAACAAAAACTTCATAGTCAAAAGCGCGCAGTTACCTGTGCTAGCAAAGTTTTAATCCTTAGTCGTAAAAAATAGCGGTTTTTCGCATAAAATTAAAATATTCTAACTTGGCATAGGCGAATTTGAGAATAGAAAGCCAGTATAGTCATGCTTCAGATATTGGTTTGAGCCTATTTTGCAAATTTCAAGCAAATCATTGAGATCGCTCTCAAATACTTTCTTTTAAGAATTCGACGCCCAGCGACATCTGTACGTCAAATTTTTATGTCTTGGAATGGTGTGAAGGTGTGGTTTGGAAATTTGAACACTTTTGCTATTAATACGAATGTGATTTAATATTTGCGTACCGGAACATCTATTCTTTAATAAATATTAGTAATTGGGTTTAATATTTGAAGTCAGGCAATTCTATCAAATAGTTTATTTAATAGTGTCTCAAAATTTTAGTCACAGAATTTATTTAGCTTTTAAGAAAAAATCACAATATAAACAAAATATAAAATACACACACATTCTAGTATACAACATATGCTGCTTGCATATATAAATACAAAAACTTTGCTGTTTAGCTTTAAATTAATTAAAGGCAAATTAAAAAAAATCTCAAAAGTTTATTCACGGTTCGGATTTGGCCTCTTAAAAAATCAAAAACATATTTTAAATTTATAAAATTTTCATCGTTTTTGTATAACGCCGTAGACCATTTTCCACAGAAGAAACGAAATTCTGCAGAATTAATGAGTTGATTGTATATAGCATGCCTTCTCTGTAGAATATTTTAACTCTTCTATGGAGAAATATTACTTACAATCCGCATAAACAGTGCGATTTAAGATCCACACATATTTTCAATAGGGTTAAGGTCAAGACTGCATGCTGGCCAATCTATGTAAATTTGCCATATCGTTTTCCTGGAAAAAAGATTTTGTTGAATTCGATGTATGAATTGGTGCATGATCTTGCTGAAAACCCCGTTTTCGACATTTAAGAAATTCTCCAAAGGGCACCAAATTGTTTTCAAGTGTGTCTTGGTAATCTTCAGAAATTTGTTTTCCGTTTATAAGTGCACGAGGTTTGTCCATTAAATCCAAATCCCCCTCAAACCATCATGGATCGTCCTTCTTGCTGCCTACGGAAATACTTGCAGGGATTTTTTCTCAAATCATTCCAATATAATGCCCAACCATTGAGTCCATTGAGAGTCTACTTTCGGTCTTCACTGAATATTATTGACAGTCATTTCTCATCAAACGACATATACTTACGTGCCACTGGGTTATCTTCACCTTACGTCGTGGTTTCAACAGCGCGTTTCGAGCCGTTTTCTGATAAAATATTGCATTTGTTTGTCTAATCCTTCGGTGAATGATATCCTTTGAAACTTGAAGCCCACTTTCAATTTTTATGTGTCTTAGGGACATTCTGTGGAAAGTCGTCATTATCACAATTCCTTTATCATTGCATATAGAAGTGAAACCTGTTCGTACAGAACGAAATTTTGCTTTGCAATTATAATAGTTAGCTAATACCCTATAAATACTATGCTCGCATCTATTTAATTGCACCGCAATTTCTGATACAGTCTTCCCATTAGACTTAAATTTCCGTACCCGAGCTATCTCTTTATTTTTCTACTGTTTAGCTTTCGGCATTCTGCTAATGCATTTTAGAAGAAAACCTAAGCATTGTGCTAGATAATCAGTCATTTCCTTCACTGAAGCCCGTATTTAATTAAATTTACATCGTTGAATACAATTATATATATATATATCATCATCATATTCAACCATTATCTATCCACTGCTGGATGAAGGTCTCTCCAAATGCTTTCCACACAAGTCTATCCTGGGCCATTCGTTTCCACGTCACCCCAACCTCTTTTCTTATTTCATCCACCCATCTAGTTTGAGGACGTTTTCTAGGTCTTCGGTGGTCTCTTGGAATCCAGTTCAGAATTTCTGTTGTCCATCGTTGATCAGTTCTTCTTGCAATATGCCCAGCCCATCGC
>QLNU02015360.1:78629583-78642442 GCA_006491805.2 Dysdera silvatica
GATCTTACATCACCATGGTTTTCACAATAGCTTTAGTAGTAAAAATTAAATTAGAAATTATTAAAAACTATAAAACTATAAATAAATATAAAAATATTCATATAAATTCTTTATTATTCAATAATTTTTATCATTATTTTATAACTTATTGGAATAGTGATGCGTTGCACCTTTTCTATTTGTTATTTTTATTAAAAAATTTACAAAATCAAATGATAGTAATAAATATTTAATACAAATTTCAAAAATTCTTTTTATTTAAATTAAATCGTTAATTTTTATCATTATTTTATAACTTATTGGAATAGTGATGCTATTGACAATTGAGAATGTTTTTGTATTAATAAAAGGACCCTTTTAAATTGCTAAAATATTTTTAAATTAATTACATTCTGGATTTATACTATTTTTAACTAATTTTTGATCAATATTGGTTCATTCAGTATTGATCACAAATCTCAATTATTGTAGTCAGAAAAAGCAAACCAATAACAGGGATTTTGTGCGGTCCCTGATGAAGAACAAAATTCTTGGTATTGTTTAATCTTTTACTCCTCTTCACCTTTTACTACTCCAATTTCAATTTTTATTCTAAGCTGTTTCTACTATTTTAATTTACTTGGTTTTATTACCTTGTGTTATATTACTTTTCTACTTTAACTTTGTCTAAATTAATATACATTTAAGTGTAGTGTATTTATGTATATTACATTAGAAAGTACTACATGTCACAATCATAATACACTTTTGCTATATATATATATATATATATATATATATTCGAAAGTCGAAATCAAATCAAGAAACATAAATAAAACTCAAGTACTTTTTCTCGAGGCATTTCACAATGCAAAAATAGTATTAGACATTATTTCCAAATAAAGTATCCGAAGTTGACATAAATTTAAATAAAAGTTCTGACAAAATTCAAACTTTTCTTGCAATTCCCAAAACGCACAACATCAAAACAATTGTCTGTCAGGATTTCCGAAAACATTTTTGTTGTGCGCCGAAACTAAGCCAAAAGCAAGAAAATCTCATCTAGAATAAGGATAAACCGAAAGTCTAAATTAATGAATGTATTGGCGCCAATGGATGTACAGCGCAAAGCTAACGAAATGAAGACGCATACGTTATCTGGTCTCAACGAGCGGGGACGTCGGTCCCCATGGAAAGCTCCATCCTCTCGGGGTATGAAAGCTAGAGAAAATTCGGCAAGTAGTCCCGGATAAACATACTTCGACAGTCCAGCGCCAGAGGACTTTTCCACAACACAATTGAGTCCATAAGTTGAGTTCTCTGCCAGACTTTTGCGTTCTCTCTGAGGACCTTTCTTTTTAAATTCGTAGATTCTAATGGGTTAGAGTCGGTGGCAGCCAGTAAAGGCAAACATAGAGATCGTAGCACCAGCTGGAAAGCGCGGGACTTATCTGTATTGCAATATCTGACTTTCAAGCGGGGAGGGGGCTGAAAAAGCAGCAAGTTACGGAATATCCAGCCAAAAAGCAGAACGGCTCAAGCGGATGAAATATTGCTTTAAGAAAAAGCGAAAGAGTTGTGATTTGTGGGGTATTGTTCATGGAGTTTGTTTCAAAAGCGCTCTAGATTTTATTTCCAAAGAATACGAATAAATATACGAAGAAAATATTCGAATTCATCTTCTCAATTTCAGATACAAATTATTTGGGGAGCGAAATATTTTTATCCGAAATTCAATCTAGGTGGGTTTTTTCTCTCCGATACTTCTCATATAAATAAAAGTCGATATCAAATTAATATTATTTCGCTCCCAAGAAAATTTGATGGAAGTTTATCGATACAAATGGTTTGAAAATTCCAAAATAAAAATTTAAGTATTTGAATTTCGATTGACATTAAATATTCCACTGTACGTCAGGAAAAACGTAACTCTGAAAGAAAAAGTGAATAAATCAAAACGTAAGAAGTATCAAAGGAGAAGTGAAGGACATTTTGGAATAAAAAGGAAGTAAAAGAATTTTTTATAGAAAATCTCCAGCTTATAAACACCAATACCTCTGAAACAACAATTATTCAAATAATAAATATTATAATTAATATACATAATTTTATTTAGATGGATTATCATAAAAAACAGAAAGGCGTGTTTCTTCTTTTGAATAGGTCTTCCTCAACTTCATCTAGCCATATTTTCCTAGGGCGTCCCACTTTTCTTCTTTCTTCTGCGTTTGTTTTTACAATCTTCTTAGCCATCGCAGCTTCTCCCATTCTTTTTACACTTCCAAGACATTTCAGTTTTCTTTTTTGTATTTCTACCACAAGCCCTTGTTTTTTTTCATTCTAAATCTGCCATTTTTACTAATTGCCCCGTTGATTTTTGAAGTACTTTTCTTTCATTAATTCTTAGTTTTAACTTAATGATAAATTGGCCAAGAAAACGTAATGCTAATTCGTGTGGAAAATTCCAGCTTAAAGTTTATAGGACCAAACAATTTTTGAAAATTTCAACATTCCATTTTCTTTTGATTTTGTTACCAACACAGGAGTTTCATTTTTCTCGACAGAAAAAAATCTTCTCCAGATCACGATAAGACCCTAGTTGTTTTTTTGTCCTGGTTGCTTAAATTGCGGTTAATTCCGAAGTGATTTTCGTATACTAGACTGAGAGAATTAGATTCTGCAAACGCAAAATAATCTTTCGCATCAAAAGCTCTATATGATGCATTTAATCACTACCCCTCATAATTTGGTGAAAAGATGAAATATGATTAATATTTCTCAAACCAAAATAAATCTTTTAAATCTTATTTGCTTTATAAATATCTTTAGCGACAATCTGTTAATGCTTTGAAATTAAAGAGATTTATGAATTGGCAAATTTAGTTTGTTTTTTGCAAAGACAATCGCAATAACTGTGTTTTTCGACGTGGATGATGCCCGGATACCAAAACCACCAAAAGCTGTTATAGTAGCTCGCGTGAATGCCTTCGGACTCCGTAAAAGATGTTCGCTTAGAGCGTTCACAGCGTTCGCCGGATTAGGAACTTTCACGAAGCCAGCGATGTAGCTCGGGCAATTGCTTCCAAGGAAGTAAAAAGAACAAGGAGGAATTTTCTGGAAGAAATTCTACTAACACTTTGAGTTACTCCTTCCTACCCCTCCCACAGAAAAAACGATGAAACCGTCCTGAGAAGGATAAAAGTTCAAGACGTAAGAAGATCAGTGCAAAATGTAATAGTTTCGAAATTCCGACTTAAGGAAAGTTTGTCTTCTAGATACTCTTTCATCGAAATCATGGCCTATCAATTAATGGTGATAAACGACTTCGCCATCGAGTCGCACTGATTGTCTACGTAGAGAAAGATCTTCTATACCTGCCTTCACGCTTCGCTGCCGTTTTATCCAGTCTCTCTCTTTCTCTCTTCTTGTTCTCTTCAAATTTTCGTCGATTCGAAAGACTCCTTTATTTCTTCTGCCTCGCTTGACTCTATTTTTCGGTCACTTTTGGTGCGGAAATACTGCGGAAGATTTTCATTACTTTTATTGTTTTTTCGAACGATAAGAGCTAGAACTTTCCAAGGTGGAAATACGAGGAAGGAAAAGATAAAACACATTTTTTCTGACCCGTAGTCAATGACATTATTTGAATATTTATGATTTCTCGACGATTTTCTTATTACCGCTTTTTGTTTCCGATTTTATGGCTTCAGTTGAATAATGGCTCTTTTCAGTATGTTAAAATGTACTAAAATTATCTCCGAAAATAATGAGATCACCGCTCTCCTTTTCTAAACGATAAAGCATAAATTTTGTAAAGGATTCGATAAATGTTTAATGCTAGTGGATTCAAAAAATAATTCATCCAACACCTTGAAGCGTCATTAAGTCTTTATTCCATCGTCGATTCTTAACGGAAAAGGTGTGAATATATTTACATGAATAGGAATGGGTTTTTTATGGGTTTCTTTCATTTATATCCATTACTGTATTGAAATCACAGGAGATTGTATTAAAATTATTTTCCGTAAATAAATATGTGACTTCAAATTAAATTTTAGGACTTCAGTTATCGTCAAATAGAATATTAGTAATTTCTTCGTCTGTGTTATATTTATAAGTATGAATATCCGTGCCAGCCATGGAGTTACTCTTATAGAGTCGGTTAAATAAAGAGAATCAGAGTTACTCATTTACTAAGTAGTGATTTGTGAATCAGAATAACTGACTCACTACTGCCTTACATTCTAATCCCATAAATCCTGCTAGATCTCGCTTACTTTTACTTTATCTCGATCATGTCAATAATTTTTAAATCAATTTTGGCGGCATAGTTAATATTTAAATTATTTCTTAATAATTTAAATACTAATCATGCTGCTATGTAAAATTTCTATTTATGTGTTATTAAAATACAAAATATTTTCCAACTAAAGTTTTAGATAACTTATAGAAAAATTTAGGTAATTTTAGCTTTAATTTGGAATTTGTGTAAGCACAAAAAATATTTGCGAGCATCTACAAACACTTCTACTTAATTTTAAACAACAAATCTGTTGGAATTAACTTCATTCGCGTTTATTAGAGATTGAGAACGTTAAAAACTCATTGGAAACCCTCCTAAAGCCAACCAGTTCGGAAATACTGGCTGATTTGTTTTATGTGCAGAAAGAATCCATCCAGCACTACAAATAAATGAATATTTTTGTAAGTTCAAAGGAAAAATGGCAAACATGTAATCTTGCCCTTAGGATGGTTAGTGTGCTGCTAGCTTCCTGAAATAGCTGAAATGATATTTTAACCATGGTAGTGTGTTTTTGAATGGAAGTGTTCGAAGCATAAATTTTTCCAGCACCAAACACATACAAGTAAGGATAGTGTTGTGCAGTCAACACAAATGTACTTGGTCAGGTTAAGTTAAATCTATTTAACTGTCCGAAAGATATACAAAGCACATTTTTTATTTCTATGCTAAATTTATTTTCTGTGCATGGAGGAAGCATAGCAAACCAAGAACAGAATTATTACTCTGAATCCCTTTTAGTGAGTCGGACCATTTTACTTTTGATTTTCTATTAAATAAATTTTTAATTTCCTTTTAAACTCTTTCTCTTAAACGATTTTTTATATGGTCTGGTAATTTATTTCATTTATCAATTCTATAATAATTTATATATTTTCCCCACATTTGTTCTTATTTTTTCTGTTTTTAAAGTGTTACCTGATCTTATGTTCCTTGTGTTTGAATTTTTCTAGGTATTTATAGTTTCATATTTACCTGTTGTAATTTTTAAATATATCATTATTCATATTTCGTACGTGTGTATTTCTTCTATATGCGTAATATTATTTTTTATCTTTATTTGTTTTATACTTTTGTTAGTTTTGTATCCTATTCTTTTTAATAATCTATCAATTATTGATTGTAATTTTTTTAGATTAACCTTGTTTACCCTACTCCACACACTATTTCCATAAATTATGTGACTATGTATCAAAGAAAAATAGATGTTGTTTGTAGTTTGAATCAAACTCTTTTGAAAGGCATTTTGTCGCATGTCGTCAAAGGTGGTTCGAGCTATCTAGTTGTGAGCCAAGTAATGCAGCTTTACTATGTTTTCCCTGTTGATAATATCCACACCATCTGCGAGTACTAAAAAAAATTTTTACCAGGTGTTTATAATCCTGGAAGAAATATACATATAATGGCTGGAGATACTTCGTCGTGCTCGGAGTAATAACCATGGTTTCGACATTATTTCCCTTTTTCTGCCTACTAAATTTTGTGTCCGTTTGGCCAGACCACAAGTCCAGTGCCAGGAGAGTCTTGTCATCTCCAATAGACTGCTCAATTTTTCAAAGCACCCTCCAGTTCATTTTTTTGTGCTTTTGCTATATTTGGAGCATCTGATGAGCTAAAATACAACTGGAACACCTGATACACTAAAATAATGTTGAATAAATATTTGTTTATTGGTGGAACATTGTAGTGCTGTGTGAATTCTTTCTGCAGATAAAACAAATTAGCCTGTATCTCGTAACCGGCTGGATTCGGGAGGGTACTTTCAATTGATTTTTTGTTCCTCTTGATAAGAGCTTTTCATCGACACTACTCTCAACAAGATCGGGAACTCACACCTCAGGTTATTTGCTAGTTAGTTTTTAGGAGAATTACATTTCTAGTAAATGAAAATTATTCCTAACACTCTGAAATTATATCTTTTTCTGAAAATAATTATCTTATTTCTAAAAATTTAATTACATGCGAAAACAACTGTCTAAAGCAGTATTCATATCCCATTAATATTAAGGATTGAGTTCTATAAGAATTAATAGACTTGAGAAAAAACATATATTTTTTTCATTCGAAATATAACCACATGGAGATGAGTTATGAAGACACATGTCACAAGCATTTTTTTATAAAATAGCGAAAATAATGCGCTAAAAATATTTTACCTCCTATCAAACCTATGGCATGGAGATAGCACATTCATCTCTCATCCCGTTAACTGGGATTTGATTCCAATGGCGCCATAGAACTCGTTCTGTTTTTCTTTCCATCATAGTTTAGCGTTTGGTTCCCAAAGCAACATTTTCAGTTTCATCGGGGAAACCGTGGTTTTCGGTGCAGTATGCCTTTAGTTGTCCTTGCGTCGTAAACACAAGCAACCAAACATCCCTTAAAACGTTTAAAACGTCTATATATTGAACCAACATGACATTAAAAAAAATATCCGTCAAATTTCAATCAGTAAGAAAAGTGATTACAGTTTATGCTACAGAAATATGATCCAACCTGATACTAAGCATTAATAGGGTTAAAACACCCTTATTTACTTCATGAGTTTTAATGTTTAAATCATCATTGAGAATGTTTTAATCTTAATAGGGTGCATTTGTTCACCGTCTGGTTTCCAGGATCCTTCGCAAGGTCAGCTCGAAAGGATTTTTAAAATTTTTTTATTATGATGCAGTTGCACAGTCCATCTTGAATTTGACGACTAATTATATTCTTTAATATTGAGCCTCTTCCCAAAGTCCTGAGATATCAAAGACATTTAAGATGTGGGCTGTTCCAAGCAAAGCAGCCAGCCTTTTTGGAGCTGATGTATTGCAACTTCGCCAATTCCTATTGTATTTAGATGATTTTCAAGATTTGGCGGGATTTCTCCTAGAGCTCCTAATATTATGGGGATAACGGTTGCTTTTCTTTCCATAATCATTCGACTTCGATTTGCAGATCTTCTTACTTTGTAATTTTGTCCAATTCTTTCTCTTGAATTCTTGAGTCACCAGGAACAGCCACATCTGCTATCCAAACATGCTTCTTTTCTATTATTATTAGGTCAAGTGCATTGTGTGCAAGGTGTTTGTCAATTAAGGTACGAAAGTTCCACCGGCTCTTCACTTGATTATTTTCAATTATCAGTTTTGTGAATATAGAAAAAACGTTTTAAGATTAGTTGAAATTTTATTAGAAAAATTTCAACGCTTTTCGGAAGGACTTTGGCTGTGCCTCTTCAGGAATACACGTCCGTCTGACACTGAAACAAACAATGAAATGTTACTGATTCACTGATGAGTGGTGTTGCAAGTTGGATACCGTTTCCGGTTAAAAGAGTTGCTATAACTGTTGACTGCCACACCATCTATGGGAGATTAAACGCTACATTGAATCAGGTGGGGTGGTAGGCGAAGGTTGAAGAACTGAAAGTAGGTTTCTCCAAACTTGACTGAAGTATGGTATGGACCTGTGATCATTTACAATGGAGTGCTTGTTTTATCTATTTATTATTTATTCTGCGTAGTGCTACGTAATCAGGTTAATGAGTTTTGTGGTCCCACCAGATTTTGCTGAATGTTACATTATATTTTTGGTACAGATGCCAGTGAATCATCGAAGCTGCTTTATTGTGCCTTTCCAAATGTTCCGTTTACGCGAGCCTTTTGCATCTACATATCAGATTATCTTCTGTTTCGTCTGCTTCTTTGCGTAGACGGCATTTTTTTATCAGGGGACGATTTTTCCATTTTAGGTCTAATTGTATTCGTCCTCAATGCCTGCTTCTGTTCATCCATTAACAACCCTTCTGTTTATTTCTTCAATGCACCTATTCGGAGACACTGTCAAGTTTACTCATCGTTGACTTTTCCTACGGTGTTTCTAAAATATTATCCGTGGAGGGATTTATTTTGTCATTGCTATTTTCGTTTCAAGAAGGTGTCTTTTTCAAATTCTTCCCTAAATTCCATGTATTTCAATAGTTTTGCTTTACTTGCTTCTATCAACATTCGTTCTAAACTTTGGTTGATGTGTTCAACCAGTCCTCTTTTTCCTTCTATTGCCAGCTTTACTTGTGTCAATACTCGCCCATTAATATTCCTTAATAGGTAAAGTGAGCCCTGCGGTGGCGCAGTGTGGTAACGCGTTCTCCTATTGCGCGGCTAATCCGGGTTCGACTCCCAGCAGTGCAAAAAGAACGCTTACTCAGAGATCTCATAAAGATCGCACTGCTCACTGTAGTCCGGGGTTTGGTTCCCTAGGCCTTAAGAGGTTCGGATTCCTCGGAAAACAGTAGGTCCCGGCGCAGCATGACCACTGTAGTCTTTGAGCCGTAAAACCAAAAAGAAAGAAAGAAAGAAAGAATAATAGGTAAAGTTTGTCCACGTCACATCGCGGGTGTAAGGTTAGATTTTGTCATAAGCTTACGCGCTTTTCCGGTCAATAGCGTCCAGTTCTTTTTTGTGTCCAGTCCCGCGGTATACCTGATAGCAGTGGTTACCCAAGTATTGATAGAGTTGATAGTATTACCACCATTAAGCTTTGGTTTCAAAAAATATCTAACTCGTTTTAGGTATTTAAACCTTGTTTTCGCTTTTATCTGTGTATGTAGAATGCCGTTTGCTTCAAGTACCCCAAGGTATTTGCAGATTTCTTCACTTATGAGTCTTTTTATCGAGTTCCGGTTTTCCAATACGCTTCCCTCGGATTATGCTACTTTCAATTTTCTTTTTTGAAGATTAAGGTGGCACACTTTCCTAGACCAAAAGTCATTCCCATATTATTGCTAAATATATTGACTGTATTAATAACAGCACTTAATTCCTTTTGGGATTTTTTTAATAGTTTTATGTCATTCATATAAATTAGGTGAAAAATTTATCTGAGACTATGTACCCCAGTGAGGTTTGATTTAGAATGATTATCAGTGAAATTATATATATATATATATATATATATAAGAACCATCCAAAGAAGAGCCGGACAACTACACCCTGCAACGGCAATTGAACGGCAAACACTACCCCGGGAAGAAGGAGGACGCGGACAAGCGGACCTCAAAGACTTACATGACAAGCAGATCCAGAGCATGAGGCAATACTTCCAGTTGAAGAGTCCCCGATCGCCACTCATCCAAGCCATAATACAAGCAGATGCAAATTACACGCCACTAAACCTGTGTAGTACCGAAGAGCGTGTCCTCGAAACAGCCAACGAACAGAAACTGAGAACTTGGGCCGGAAAACCATTACATGGCAGGCACTACAATGACCTGCAACAACCACACGTTGACAAAAAGGCATCAAATTCTTGGCTGGCCAAAGGCACTCTCCAGCCAGAGACAGAAGGATTCATGCTAGCCATCCAAGACCAAGTGATCGCAACAAGGAACAATCAGAAATTCATCCAGAGAAAAGACATAGAAAGCGACAAATGCAGACACTGTCATGCGGCATCGGAGACAATCCAACACGTGATGGCAGGATGCAAGATCCTTGCGCAGTCAGACTACAAACATAGACACGATCAAGTAGCGAAAATAGTCCACCAGAAATTGGCAGCGAATGCTGGCTTTCTGACAGAAAAATGCCCGTACTACAAATATGAGCCAGAGACCGTGCATGAGAACGAAACACACAAGCTTTACTGGGATAGAGCAATCATAACAGACAAGACAGTCCCACATAACCGTCCTGACATAACCCTCGTCGATAAATCGAATAAGACCACGTACTTAATCGACATAGCAGTACCCAACACCAATAACATACAGACAACCTACACAACGAAAATCACCAAGTACCAAGATCTCAGACATGAAGTACGAGATATATGGGGTATGGAAAAGATCTTCATCATCCCGTTAGTCATCTCAGCAACAGGGATAGTACCAAAAACGCTTGCGACGAATTTGGAGATACTCAACATTGACCCAAACACCTACATTGAAATACAAAAAGCCACAATCCTAAACACGTGTCACATTGTCAGGAAGTTTCTAGACATGGCACATTAAGAAGTGATGTAAAAAGAGGCTTGGGAACATGGCGCTCTGCCCGTCCCAAAGCCTGTTTCCGCCAAGAATGGGCGAGGAAAACTTTTATATATATAAAACTATTATGAACAGCAGTGGTGACTATTATTATTCGGAACATTTTATCTAGTTTCTGAATTTAACTTCATTAATTATATTTACTTCATGATTTTTCTTCCATCATGGTTTTTTTTGATAAATTTTGTCTCTTCATCGTCTTCCGTTTTTCAATCAATTTTATTTATCGATTATTCTTTGTATTTCATGGATATTAACGGCTTAATTATATTACTTTGCATATTCTACAATGTTACCCTATTATATATATAATAATCATTATTAAACAGACCACACATTTCCAACAGGTCGACTTGATTATAAAGAAAAGAAGTTGGGAATATGTAGTGACTGCCATTATGGAACAATGGCAGAAATATGAAGAAAAGATGGTAAAATGTAAATGTTCAAACATTATGCTCTTCGGTGAATTTTAGATACGAAAATAGCAGTAATGTTGGAGGTATACATGTTTGGTTTTATTCAGATTCTCTTATGGGCTTTACTATTTGAAAATTGTATGTAAGAACTGCATTTGCTGCAGTAAAGTAGCACGAAACTCGTGAAGAGTTTTAGCTATGAAATTTAACAACACTTTTCCTATAAGTCAATATTAAATATGTGAATTATTCATCTCTCAATTACATTGGTATCAGATTATTCAAATACGGATATAATCTTTCCAGAGCATACGCAAAAAATATATGGAAGTTACTGCAGATAAGAATTCTGAGCATTCTGTTAAGAACAAATGCCCGTATTTGTTCACCTGCATAACATAGTCCTTTTGTTTATACGCTATGTCTGACATACACATCTTCCTAAGTTTATATGAATGGAAAAAGTATATCAAAAGGAATAATATTTACCTATGTAAAAGCCGTAAAATTTCCCATTGAATATTTCTATTCAAAAATTCAGTCCAGTCTTTTTAATATAACTGGAAATATTGTCGTATCTCATTGATATTTGTTGTTTGTTCGTTCTTTTATTCGTTTGTTCGTTCGTTATTTACATAAATACTTTATGCATTTTTAAACCATACTCAACATCATTGAAAATAACATGTTAGTTGTAATTAGCCTTTCACACCAATATAAAATGCTCCACCATATATAAATTTATACACTTTATTCTCCACTTTGTTCATTCAAAGTATTATTGTAGCTTTTTTTTCTAAAGTTAACCATTAAGTGTAATGTAATTTTACAATTACTAATGACAGTTATTGATTATCATAATATTGTGATTTAACTAAAAATAACTTAATAATTAATACAATATTATTTTATTATATATACCCCAACATTGGCATAAGATTAGGCGCAAATGAAAGAAATGGACGTATATTAGGTAAGGGGTCCTAAATAAATACAATTTCGTACAAATAATTAAAATATAACCGTATAAGTTGTAAAAATGTGAGGATAGAATAACCCCAGTGTTTCGTTAAAATCTGTCAAAGAATAATTTGATACAATTCCAAAAGTCGTTTTTGAAACTTCAAAGTTCTAAGTTGAAAAGTAACAATATTGAACGAAACTACATGGTGGTAAGGATAGTAAGTTTATGTCAACAACCTATTTCCTAAAAATCTGTTCATCTATAAAATATTGCAGATTTCTTCATCTTAAAAAACGTTCATCTTGAAAAACGTTCTCTATATTTCTCGCAAAACGCAAAGCGCCCACATATGTATCAAACATTTCCCAAAACGTCGAATTTTTCTCCTTTTCTAAAGCACACGTTCGTAGAAATCTCAAATGGATAAAAGGATATTTTTAGTTTAAAACGTGTACTTTCCCCAGTGATTCATTCCCCTGCTTGCGTATTCCTTTTGCGGTTAACTCTTAGTGAAAACTTTTTTTTTTCTTTTTTGCTATAATCACATGAAGCAAACTGCAAAAACACTAAATTGTAAAAATATTGATGGCATATTTGATAATATAAAACTTACCTGCAATAGAATATTTGCATTGTTATTGAAATTATTGTCCTTGCAACATCGTTTCAAATTCAATTCAACGTAGATATAGTGAAACATGTCTTATTATTTATGAATATTGATGCAATAAATGCAAGTCTGTAAATAGTTTACATATGATTAATTAAATCCTGCCACTCTACTCTCTCAATATTGTTTATCTACTACTAATTGAGGTTATAACTTTTATTTTTCAGTGTTTGATGCTAAAACGGTTAATTTGGCAATTGTGAAACTATCCTATTGGCAACAGTGTTTTTTTGTAATTGTTACTCACAGCAAGAATACCCAAATTTTTTATAAAGCCAATAAGCCTGTTCACCTCTTCTTACGAATTGAATATGGGTGTAACCAGCTTTGGGGATTCTGTATTTGATATGAAAGCGAGTGAGCCTATCTATGCAACGTCTATAAAGATCCTATAAGGAAATCTATCTTCATTTAGCGAACGTAAATAAACGAGTTTTTATACAAGTGTTTTTCTATACGGTCCACTGAGATATTCAACAATTTTCGAATACGA
>QLNU02015360.1:78644931-78657286 GCA_006491805.2 Dysdera silvatica
GTAATTTGGCGCCACCCTTGTTATTATACCACACCTAACTATCTAGTCTCTTCAGATTTGCAAATTATCTTCTAACCGTGTATTAACGTGGCTTCCCTCGTGCTTTTCAAACAACGATATTCCCTTAAGAGCAGCCGAAGAGTAATTGCTTTGATAAAATAATTTTACTAAAAGCACTCATTCTTTTTGCTCCGAAGGCATGGCGATGATGGAGGTAGTTGTTTGGTTTGCGATTTAAATACTAGTTGTGTAATTTATATAAATATAAATAATGAGTGAACGTCACTTAACAATGAAATTATGAACTATAAAAAAAATCCTCTATAAAATCCTTTATTTATAAAACATTTTCTTTATAAAGAGCTTTTTCTTTATAAATATCTTCTTTATAAAAGCTTTTCCTTTATGAAATATTTTCTTTTCAAAACTTTTAGTTGTTTATAAAATATTTTCTTTATAAAATATTTTATTTTTGTGAAAATATTTTCTTTACAAAACTTTTTGTTTATAAAATATTTACTCATATAAAATCTTTATCCATTCAAATATTTTCTTTATAACATCTTTTCTTTAGAATTTTATAATATTAATGGATAATTTTTAAAAGGGACGTAAGTCAAATTTTGCATTGTTTTGAAAAAAGGAATTTGGCTTAATAAGATTTAAAATGTCTCCATGGAAAGACACCAAAGTTTTCAATGTGATCATGGAGAGTATTATATAATATTTTTCTTGTGTAATTAAAAAAATTGCATTTGTGGCACAGTTTTTTATCCGCTTTTTAAGCATTACAAATTTGACTTAAGTTCCTTTTAGCTATCACCATTCATATGTTCTAATTATCATAAATATCAAATTTTGTTTCAATACGTTACTAGAATTGGCATTTGAGCTCACTAAATATGGTCACTTTTATTATAATCACCCTGTACACACATACACCAAGAAAACTCATAAAGCTCTCGAGGAAATCATTAATATTTATTTAAAAATACAATAATTTTACTTTAGGAAAAACATTTTTTGTACCCCTAAATATCATAAAAATGCCTCTAAAAATACTATTAAAACGAAAATAAAACTAAATCTGTTCGGTAAAACTAAACGCAATACATTTACTTTTTATTCAACATACCATTTATTTTCCTTCGGTAGGTACTCTTTTGATTTTCATATAATCAAGAGGACACACAGCGGCATACCTATTTGCTTTAGAAAATCATAAAATTTAAAGGTGAAAGATTTAAAAACAAAAATATGCGACTAAAAAGTCTCGTATATCTCTTTGAAGGAATTAAGTACCTAACGTGAGGATTAAACAACTTAATTGTAAAGAAACTGCAGGTTTCTTACAAAACCCTTTTCAGGGTTCAAATATTTTCAAAAAAGTTTTCCTGAAATAATGAATTCCTAGGACGTTAGGGAAAGCCAGCGACAGATTAAAGCGGCGAGAGCTCGGCGTTTTTTTTTTTCTTTTTGGGAAGTAATGGTCGATAGTTTGACCGAATTTCGTAATATCGGGAGCAAGACGGTTTCGAAGCCTCTGACATGGTCGAAAGTTTGGAAACTTTCAGAAAACTTTGCAGTAATATAGATTCTTTTGCACTCTTATAGAATGCGTTAATCAGGGAGCGATATTAAAAAGACCGGTGACTGATCGAAGCATCCGTCCTAGAACCAGGCTGGGGATAAAATTAGAATAGCAGCATCCCCCGAGAGACGGGATAAATCGCGCTTCCTTGTGCCTTTCGTATAAGAGGAAAAAGGGTCTCCGAGAAGAAAAAAGTTAGTAAAAAAAAGCGAAACGAGAAAAGAGATTCCTTACATCACTGCAGGATGCTTGAAGGCATGGTTAATTCCGAACGTCTTTTTTATTTCCTCTCAGAAAAACCAGAAGAGTGAAATGTAATGTTCTTCATATTTTTGTCTCCCGCAAAAATTTCTCAAGGCTTCAAATGATCCTACGGGTTGTGGTTAATAATTAGATTTTCTTTTTCTGTGAAACGCTAGCTATGATTATGACTTCTTTTATTGAAATCCCCTTTATTAGATTTCGTTCTGTAAGGTAAAGTTTCAATGCGAGTGAAGTTTATTCTTGATTTTTGTTTAATTGAAATGGGTCTTAAATATACGCGAAATTTAGGAGAAATGTACTTTAATTAAATGTAAGAATGTGTTAAGAGATTATGGAATCTTACTTCAGATTTTCAGAATGGTATTTCAATTCATGGTTCTGGTTTATTATCATATTCCCTGGTGAGTTCAGGCGTACACACACATAGCAAAAGAAGACCGAAAAGATGAAAAAGCACCATCTTTATGACTGTTATAGCGATTTAAAGAAATTTTATGATTATGATTAAAATCCGGATTATATGCACTAAATACCACAAAATATTCATGTAGATGCACTTAAAACATATAAACATGCAACTAAAATCAATAAATAGGCCCTTAAACATTCTTAACTTACTTGAAAATCATATGCCCTGCATTTTAAAACAAATACATTTATTATTAACTTTTGAGTAAAAATATTTGATATATATAAAATGATAGGCTTCATTTATACAACACAATTTTTATCATGGCATATCGCAATGTTTCTCTCGATATTTTGAACAACAAATCTTTGTTTTCTATCCTTCAAAAGCATATTTATGACTAAAAAAGTCTTTTCCAAAACCACACAAAGAATATTGTACAACATTTATAAAAATTTGCGGATAGTTTATATTCGTTACAGACTATTACGCACATCTATCGTTGATAGATAGTGATCAGGAACTTTATGTAAGTGCGCGCTTAATTTGACTTTAGTCAACTACCTGTGTTGCACAACATAACCAAGTATTCGGATTCTCTAATAAGGATAGTGGCTATAATTTATCTACGACTACATTTTTAGTGCCATAAATATATAATTAAACGTGTAGGTTTACAAATCTTTGTGCCTTTCTGCTCAGATGAAAGATAAGAAAAAGGCTTAGTTTTAGTTATGGAGAAATTTTTTCAAATAAAAGAACAATAAAATTAATTTAAAATTACTAAAACCTTAAAATACAAATTTATTCTGGAAATTAGCCGTTTTTAAGCATTTACACGCAATGACCCTAGAAAAGGCTAAATTATGCAATTGGCTATGCATATATGCGTTTACATATAATTCGGGATCTTATCGTGCTATTGTTGTGGTAGTTTTATTCGTTTTAAACTACACCTTTGCGTCAATGCAAAGAGAAAACCTATTTTTTATATTTAATAACACTATATAATTGCCTAAAACAACCAACAGAAAGTGATGGTGTAAAATAATAATTTATATAAAAAATTTGTCTCTAAGCCTGAATGTGTTCAATAAAAATCAACAATAGTGAGTCCTTCAGAAAAACCGAGATGTTGATGTGGAACCATTACGCTAGCCAAACATTCATCGAGGTTATGAGAGTAATGGTTGCTTCAAAGAGTAAGATTTTTCAACTGAAAAATAGAAACCATGTCCATGGGAACATCTCTGCTTATACATGAAAAATGGTGCAGTGAAAATTTATTATTACTCCTATTTTTTTTAGATTTTCCACTGCGTTCATCTACTTTTTCCAGGGACGTCCTGCATTATTCTCATTTTTGGAATAATAATCTTCTTAATTATTCTAGCTTCTTCTGTTCTTTCCACGTGTCTTCTAAACTGAGTTTTCTTTTATTTAATTCTGTCACAATTTCTAACTAAACGCACATATGCTATATTTCATTGTTTTTCTCAAACTCTTGTCCACCGTTTGTATTAGCAGCCTCGTGTATTTTCCGAAATACTTGTATGTATCATATTTTCAGCAATTCTTCGCCTCTAACAGTCAATGTCTATGTCTTGGCTCTTTATAAAACTACGAATTCTTTTATTGTTTTATACTGAATAATAAGAGGGCTGAGGATAAAGTAGAAGGGAGAAGATAAAAGAGTAAGATGGACTCCTCTATCCTGAAGTTCTAAAATATTCCTTAAACATACAACACACACAATTAAAAATCTCATCAGGTAAACACGTATGATTTAAAGCTTCTCCATTTATCATTTTTCCCTTGTCATTACAATTTACTAATTGAAAAAACATTTTTGATGCTAAGTCGAAATTTCTTAGGATATAAAGTCTTCCGTTTTTATTTCTTTGCCAGTTCATCCTTCGATGGCGTATTAGTAACGCGATTGGTTATCACGTAACTAATTCGGATTCGATTCCAACATGTGTGTATTCGTGTAGCATTTATCACTTTTCCTACAAATCCTCAACCCAGGATTTTATTCCCTAAACGAAAAGGATTCGGACTCCTCAGCACGCCGTATACCCTAGAGAGCAACATAATCCTAGATGTCTTGACATCACAAGCTACGAACCAATTTTCCCCAGTTCTAACAATTCCATTCCTTATGTAGTCAAATACAAGTGACTTCACATAATGGACAACAGCTGATATTTGAATGTAGTCCAAGGCCTTCTTATGGTCACTAATTGCCATACACAGAACGAAAGTTCACTGTCCTTTGTTTGGGTGCGTGATACCCTTGTGCAGGAAGGTAGAGCTTGAGAATTGGTTGGAATACTGAAAAGCAATTTTTTTAATAAAAGAATGTTGTAGAATGTATTCTTAAAGTAGTGTTGCAAATAAAATATATGGCTGGTACGATTCAACTAATAAAATTTCTGACGATAATTTCATTAAAAATTAAATATGTACTGCTAACATTTCTTCGATATTTACCGTAGAAATTAGGACAAATAGCTCAACGATTGACTTTCCTATTTGTATGTGTTCAAATAAATATAGCATTATTAAATTGTATTTATGTGTGCAGCAATATAATTATTATATTAAGCTAATGTAATTTTATGCAAATGAATGAAAAACCTTAGAGGAAAGATTAATTTTCACAAAAAATTATTAAAAATTATTAAAAAAATTAAATTAATTTTTAAGCTTAGTAAATATTTAATTTGTATAGTCAAAAGTCATATACTGGCGAGCTGGATTTTTTTGCGTCTGTATAGATGTATGAAAGCTTTTAGTTTTAATTATTTTAAAGCACTTAATCTGTTTTCCAGGCACATTAAGCTAGATAAAAATTTTTCTTTTCGTTTTGTTGAACTATACTAAATTAAAAATAATTTTGTGGTCATTTTCCACGAACTGTGAACCGAGATTGAATTGTATTTTCTGTAATGTCAAATTTTAATTTTTTAACCTTATTTCTTTTAAATTAGCATAACTTCAATATTCGATTATTTAAAATAATTTAATGTTAGATGAATAAGCTTAGGTTAAAAATAACATATTAACTTATATATAAAGAGTACAGTTATACAACTAAATCAATATCACTACATATTTTATGTGTTCTTTTTTACATAGACTGATTCATTTTAAAATCCAAACATATTTAACATAGAAGTTAGTAATCTTGTATTCCCATAAATATTATTTTAGATCGGTAAAAAAATTTTGGCAGGTATGCTGTACTTGTATTTTTCATGAATGATGCTCCCTGGGGAAAATTGACGGAAACGGTAGGAAGTGTTAACTAAGTATTGCAGAATTTTCAGTGAATTAAATCATGTTATAAAGTAAAGCATTTAGCGATAATTACTAAAATATTTAAGTATGAAATGTTAAAGAGAAAGAGTTTTTCGAGAAACCATTACCCTTTCTTCTCTCTCTTTCTCTCTCTTCCACTTCGAAGTTTTAATAAAAACTTCCTTTTTGGGGTACAGATCAATCTTTAATTTTTCATAAGCCACTTATAAACTTGAACTATAGGTTGAAATCAACACTTGTACAAACACATGTCAGACACGATTAAATTTGGCTGTCTGTGATAAAGCACAGATCCTGTTAAATGATCGCTTCGCATAGAATAAATTTTAATTCTATGATATCCCAATACACGTGAAGCCAACCAACCATGCCTTTAATTTTTAGAGTCCAATCTTAATTACTTTTAATGTTAAAAATGTACTTTTATATCAATTAATTCTCTCAGATACCTAATAGCTGACACGGAGGTACAACTCTAGCAAGAATGGTTGTAAACGCTTAAAATTTGAAAGTGTCAATCAAAAACCTATGAAGACCCTGGTCTATATGGAAAAAAACAATGCACTCTGGAAAATTATATTAGCTCTAAATAAGCTTTTTTTTTATAAATTATATGCCATATATTTTTGGTTCATATACGAGCATTGTATTTTATATACTGTACTGTACGTATGGGCACCAATATGGACTTTCTATTCCATTTGTCGGAGGTGGCACTCTTCCCTCTGCAAAATGCATCGCTTCCCCACAAAAAGTAAAAATTTTGCACATCGATAAGAGAAACTCAGGTCCCCCTTGGTCGCCTATCTATGGACGCCCATGTGACTCTATACAACTTTTATAAATAAAGTGACTTCAGTTTTAATATTGGGTCTATTAAGGCGCCTATATTAATTGAAATTGATATTTTGAAACGATACACAATTGCTTTGATGAAATAAGCAATTTCTTTATTAACAGTATTTGCAAAACGTACTGTAATCAGTTAAAATAGTGAATAAAAATTTTATTTCAGCGATTTTCAGTACTCTAGATTCCGCCTTAGCAATTCCTGACGTAAAAGGTGTGAAAAAATTTATCTTAGGACTATTGAAATAAAATGCTTTGAAAGGTCCATTCAGGAAGTATGAAGCTTCTTAATGTCTACTACTAGACGTCAGTCATAAATGCTTATTCTGTTTAGATCTTTCTCGGGCAAAAAAAGCCTATATCGCCAATAAAGTACTAACAACGGATCTGGAATGAAAGGGGGCCCAGGACGTTATTACAATGTGATACACTCGGGAGTCGATGCATCGCCTAAACTTGCCGGAGAATGGTGGGAAATATGGACATAAACAAAGCCATAACCGTAGGCTTGCTATCGTCAGATCAGTTCCTCTGAGTCCTGTGGAAGTTGGTTTTGGCAGCGATAGCCGAAGGCATTTGCAACTGAAACATTTACCCTTGGGTCAGTGGATACTTCCCTTTGCATAAAATAATAGGGTCGTAAATGCACGAAGGAAAATGGAATCTTCTAAATCACTGGGCCGTCACTTTTAGGAAGTGTTAGTGTGCCCTTCTCTACTACTCCATTCTCCCTCTCGGCATCTACGAAAAATGTTTGCCATGAGAGGATAAGGAAGTATTTTCTGCTGAGGATATTCTTGAGAAATCATTTCTTTACGGCAGTGGTTCCCAACTCAATTTAAGCCGCGGACCACTTTTCCACTTCAATTGTACCCGCGGACCACTTTGAAAAATTCTCAAGAGTTGATTGCAAGACCTTAATAAAAAAGGGAGCCGGGTCTTTTTTTGGGGGAAATACGTTGATAAATCTATCTTCGGAAAAAAAACAGAAACAATAAACAGAAAAAAATTTAATGATAATGCAGTCAAACCTCGTTAAGATGAACACGCTTAAGACGAATTACTTTTAATACGAACCGTTTTATGAAGTTCCGTCAGATTGTAAAATACTACAAATATACTATCAATTTCATTTTTATATTTAATTTTAATATTTAATAATAATCATTTTTATAAGCGTTTTTATTAATTATTATTTCTTTTTAAATAATGACCTGTCTCGCGGACCACCAGTTGGGAACCACTACTTTGCAGCAAGGGCCATGTAAAAACCTATCTAACTCCAATACCGAAATTAGAGTTTCACCTCCTAAAAAACAATATTAAAATGTTTCATTTAAACAAACTACAATTTTTAATCATAAAAAAAATATTTCAATTTAACGGCGTGAGAAGAAAATATCAACAGCCAATAACTTTCAATGTCTATTTTAATTTTTTAATTCAATATTTTTATTCGGATTCCTGCAACTGCTAAGAGAAAATTCCAAGGCAACATTTCAGACAGGAAATGATGGCTTACGCTAATACGAGTGTATATAACAGTGATACTTTTATAGATGCAATTGATTAGTTATTTTTATGTACGTAAGTTTATTTGCGCATGTGAAATACATATTTAATACACACATTAACAGAATTGAAAGTATTATATCACACGTGTGGGTCCCGATTAAATGTGACAGCATAACTCACTCACGACCTTGAAGAACCAAATAAAGGCTTAAATGATTGACTCATCAATATAATTTTAAATTAGCTTGTTTACAGATATTGTCATTACTCCTGCAGCTTTTCCTCAATCAGTTCCCTTTTTAAATTATTTTTAAATTCTTTATAACTCTTTATTTCTCTTGTTTCCTCGTTTAAGACATTCCACAATTTAGGTCCTCTATATTTTACGTTATTTCAGGTTTTTCTGTTCTTATTTTAGGTACATGTAATATTTCGCCGGCTCTCAATATTAATCCTTCATTCATTGTCTATATGTTACATTTATTATTTAATCAAATTTTTTATTTTGGATTCTTTCGTACATTTTGTTTAGTATACAATATGCGCTTAATTTACTTATTGGAATAATACCAGTTTCTTCTAATATGACTCTCCATTGACTCTAATATGACTCTCCAATGACTCTAATATGACTCTCCAATGAATCTAATATGGCTCTAAATGACTCTTCAATCCCACTCTTGGGTTCCATACGGCGTTGCAGGGAATTTTCTCTGAAATTTTTTCTATTCATTTTAGATTGGTTTTCCCATATTTCCCCAAGTACATAACATAACCCAAGTACAGTAACATAACCCAAGTACAGTACATAAGATAATAATCAACAAATGCGTAGTATAATTCAATTTTTATATTTTTTGGTAATTCCTTTACTAGTACGTCAATAACATTATGGTTGATGCAGTTATTAATTTGATTCGAGTTCTTATACAAAGGTTTTTGTTTTGATCGTGAAAGTTGGAAAATGGAAAAGAAATGCATCCCGTTTTTATTTTCTTCTTTCAGACGCTCTGCGTTAAATAGCTCAATTTGGTGTCAAAAAATGTGCATTATCAAAATTTTATTTCTCGAATTAACACTCCAACACACCTCTGATCCAATGAATGGGTTTAAAGTTGATAACTATAAATTATAATTATAGGTATAATTTATGACCGAAACAATAAACTATTTTGAATAATCGTAGCCGCATCTTACATTATTGCACAAAGAGACAGTACAGAAGCACTGCGATGTAAAAAAAAGTTACATATGCTCTGGCTAATCCACCTTGCTGTGTTCTGAATCACCCTGTATAGGCAAGGTTATGCGGTTACAGACATGGGAGTCATTCAGATTTAATAGGCAAGGTTTCTTATCTTTTTTTTTTAATTCTTTGTCTGTTTAGTGAAGATTTTACATACAGTAAGTCGAAATGAGATGTCCATAGCTTTTTGGAAACGTTCCTGAAGAAAAGCTGTTAAAAAAACAAAAAACAGTGTGGTTAAACAATGATTTAATCATGAATTTTTGTAAATCTTTGCAAAATATCCCCAAGTAAACACACATTTGAAATAAATTTAACAAAACAAAATATTGTGCTGTTGTCCATCTCTCCCACACAGTATAGGAGAGAAGATGGCCATACCTAAATAGGTGAGATGAAGATGGCCAGCTCTATTTCCAGCTTTTTTCCCCCTTTCGCTGCCCCTGTCCATGCAAATTCGTATAGTTTTATCATCTGATCTCATGATTGCTCGCAACCGGCATATATAATAAAAATCAATACTATTTTTTAAACACACAACGAAAAAATTTGCACTTTATCCAATCCTCTATTATTTATTTATTTTTTGTTTTGTAGTAGTTTTCACCACACCCCTTGCAGTTGCTTATGTCACCGGTGATAATTTCGACATCAGAGTGGGAAATGTTTTCGTTAGTTTCGGAGACTCCGTTACTGTCCGGTTTTTCATTTCTTATTTTTACTTTTTTTTTTGGCAGGTTTTAGTTTCTTTAGCGTTTTATTCTCTTCGCTCTGCTTTCTTTGAATGATTAATTGATGTATTCAGTGTATGTTAAGACATCTTCTTGTTTACGACGCAAGCGTGTGAAGCAAATCTTAGCCGGCACTGGAGAAATAGTTTGAAGGACTGAAGTCGGTGAATCATCACTGCTATCACTCGGTTCAACGTGGCCGATTGTTCCACTGTACCCTTTGGACGTGCTTCGTTCATGAATATCAACAAGCAGAAGCCAGCCTTTTCACTTTGCTTATTAATCTTCTTCGTGTTGATCTTTTATCTATGACGATACCTACGTGTTCAGCAAACTTGCAAGCAATACTGCCCAAAGCACTAACCTTCAATGGGAATCCGCGGGATTGCATGACTTTGATGTGTGTTGCTAAGCGCTTTTCGCTTTCTGCTTTAAGAACACGAGATTGTCCCATACCTCCTTTGGCATTGTTTTTTATTTTTATTCGTCTTCCTAGTGTTTTCCTTGGTATTTTACACGTAACAGCTGCATTTCGAACCGATATTTTATCAATCGTGACAGTTTTGATAGCATTTTTCAAGTCTTCCTTTATCCATTTGTCACGGGCATATTTTCAGGCGAATTTATTTGACATCTAAAAGCCAAAAAGCACTAATTAATAGAAACAAATAACTTATCTAGGATAACAAGTATATCTCACTACCGTAGTCATCTTTCCTTATGCGATAATTTACATTAACAAACACTACAATACCCAAGGTAACCGTAAATATTGTGGGTTTTAAAAACACTACAAATAATACTTTCTATAATGTGTAAATAAATATTTTAAAAAGCAAATGCATTTATTTAAAACGAGATATTCAAAACATATATACAAAAAAAATTCACGATCCGCTTTCAAATTTAAACATGCTCCACTCATTTTTCTCGGTGTTTTCCGTTGGTGGTCCATTTCACATCTGAAGCTAGTGTCATGGAGCTTATACTGACGCGCCAGCAGCGCTCTGTGGTGGTAGTTTACAGAAATAACCTGCATTGGCCATGTCTCCTCTATGGCTATCTCACCCTAACTTACCCCATATATTTTTGCATATATGTCCTAGTGGTCCAGTGGATATAATCATCACCTTCTGTCTCGCTGGGTTTGGGTAGGACCTTCAAGTAAGCTGGATCGCATGTAAATATATCATGGGGTGATATCATTTCCCAATGCTGGCCGCTATAAAGCAACGAATGAAAATGCTGCACCTTCAGCTGCAGTAAAAAATGGCAGACACCAATATGCTTATATGACTATCAACGGTGGAAGTGGGAAAAAAACACATTCGATTTTTAAATTTAAATATTTAATGAGAATAATGGTTAATGGAGCATTTAATTTTCATTTTGTCAGGAAAAACGAACCATGGGTAACTGGAAATATTTATATTTTAACAGATAATGCGTAATTCTTATTGAAATTAAAGCCAACCAGGCCGAAGATTGTGCTTGTTCGGCCTGGGAAGCAACCACGAGTCGAGCTGACGTCATCACTAGTTTATTATATTGATTATGTTGTACTACTTAAGGGTAAAGCATGAGACGCTGAAAACACGCAGAAAAGCGGTAGTAATCAGTAGCGGGCAGTGTTGGTAGGAGTCAGCCGCTGTAGTGCTGGCGTAGAACATTAAACATATGCTATGAATTATGAGGTTAAGTAGGGACCCATTGTGAATAGTTTTTAAGTTCGGGATTGATGTGTTTACACGCCGTTGAATGGTTGTCTGGAATTCATGGCAAACAGCGAGGAGTGGAACTCCGAGTATTCTTGCGTTGGAAGCACTCTGTTGAATTGTGATACCGTTTTAATTGCGAGTGGAAGCCGAAGGGACTGGCTAAGCGAACCGTCAATTGAGTTGCTGGATATGTTAAGGATGGGCTGAGTTAATATTCTAGTACGCGTTCTATAGTGAGCGACGGGTGCACCTATCTGGTAAGACTTGCGATTGGAACTTACGACTAACCAAGGACTACGTGGGACTGATATGGAACCCCCCCTCGGAGCTCACACTCCGAATCTAAAGAACTTAATTCAATCAGCAAGGTATGCCATAAGAAACCTAATATGTGAAAATTAGCTGGCTATCTCTTCAGATTAACGCTAAAAATAATTAATAAAAAATGATTTTGGTTTGACAGAAGAGAGACTTTATCGCCATTTGGCGCCTTTTAATTTCTTCCATAAATTCCTCAAAAAGTATCCAAACAACATTAAATATATTTACGTATATTCTGTTTCATGTTATCCTCACACGAGTAAATAGAATGCAAGCGATACTTTGTGACAGAATTTTCTAAATAAAAATAAATGCTTCTCTTATGCACAAACTGAATTGCAACTTGCAATGTGATTATAAAAATTAAAGTAAATTGTTTTCTAGTGT
>QLNU02015360.1:78657386-78691520 GCA_006491805.2 Dysdera silvatica
GTTTGACTTTATTTGTTACGTATTAACGTAGAAATTTTTATTATTAATCGGCAATAGTTAGTTAATAGCGCAACTACGCTGTTAGGGCGCAAGGAAGGACAGGCATAAGCTCGGCTGTTAAGCAGATTTGACGCTAAGAGTGATTTACGTTATTTAGTTGAGTGATCTTGTTATTATCTTATACCTGTTCTTGGAGTGTTTTAGTTGCCGGAAGTAAAACCTTGAATAGAAGTAGAAACCGGCGAGCTCCAGAGTGCATGTAGCGTAGGAAGACAATGGGAATCCAGATTAAGATAACATTTGTTTAGTTATAACACTTGGTTAAATAATTCAGTATCTATTCTAAGCATTTTCTAAGAAAATATATTAGTAAGCATTTTTAAGTAATGCGTGTATATGTATTCCTAGAAAAGCGGCGACCTGTCTAGGAAGGCGAGTTTGATTCGTATTGGATGCCTTTAATCTTAACTGGTGGACTTGATTTCATGGCTGATCTTCAGTTGGATTTTGTACTATTATACGAACACTAAACGTCTGTGCCGTAACCTGGTCTTAATTCGTAGCCACTCGAACTTCTCATCCACGTCTATGAACTGTAACGCAAATTTACTAGAAAGAGTAAACTTCGTTTAGACTCACTCTAAAAACAAGTTGAAATTGGGAATTACGAGCTGGGGATTCGTTATAATATATTAATAAAATAATTAATGCTCGCCGAGAAACTTGAGGAAATAAGCTATGGGAATCTCTATTTATCTTGAAATTGGCTAATTTATCTTACTCTATTTATCTTGAAATTTGGCGAAATTTTAAGTGCAATGGGAAATTTCTGTTTCCTACATTTTAAAGAAGATAAATGGTTTTAAAATTCATCAGAAATCTGCGTTCATTCTCTTTAATAATTGGTGAAACAAGATATGACTCCAAAACTTTATAATTTTTGCAAAATATGCCATTGTCATCAGCAATATCACTGCAAAGCGATATTACCGATGCTAAGCGATATGTGAAATGAAAGCACTTTATCAAATTAGCATAAGAAATTCGTTCTTTCTTTTTAAGAAACATTTCCGTAATTCATCATTTGCATGAAAGAACAATTTGCGTGAAGTCATTCGGGTAAATGAGCATTTAATTTTCCTTAATTGTAAACAGACACATTGAGAGGAGATATTTCAGGACTCCAGCCAGATTCTTGACTGGGAAGTTTTATGTTGCACGTTTAAGATGTTACAGATATGCATATTCATTCATAGACTTTTATTTAAACGCATAATGATTTAGTTTTCGTCTCGCCCGCAGAGCGCCTATTTTGAAGTTGTGAAACCCATGGCAGAGAAAGCAATATTTCTCACCTTATTGTAACCCTACCTTCCTGTACCTTGCATTCAATAAAGTACTCGATGGTGGACGTGTACTCTGCCATAGTCCATTCCCGGCAACATTTTCGCTTTGAACACAGGTAAGCCGGTTGGCGCTCGTTGAAATGTGATCCTATTCAATTCAATGTCGCTTTCCAATCGTCAGTTTCAATGCAGAAACTAGCTCCTTTTTCCGGACGTCAACTGTTCGTTTACGGTTACAGTTTTTTTTTCCGAAATTATACGATATTTTACCTGATTTCATTAACTGCCTTGGTACATTCTTATCACTTGCAAACGTAGAAATCCTGGAAGTTCAACAGTCGCGGAAATAAAACAGCCCTCTTTATGTTCAGATCTCACAAATTACCCATCCTGATTTTAAAACAAATATTATGCGATAAGTGCAGAGCTTAAAAAATATTTATAAAAAAAATTTCTTCCCGGCTCTTGTAATTTGCAACAAATATGTGCTTCCACTGGTTGCCTGGGTGTCTGTAATAAATTGCCTATACTAAATTATATATTTTACCGTGAATTTGGGTACTGAAAATATTCTTCGTTGAAAAAAGTGTTTGTTTGTTTGTTTGATTGTAAGTTATAAGATTTCTGCTGAAAGAAAGAGCTAAATTCATTCACGTGATGTGAAGATGCATACATTTTTGCGTTCGTAAAAAGTTTGTAGATATGTAAAAAAAGATCGTGTAAAGTGTAACAAATGGCTGTAATTTATCTATTGCTAAAAAAGCAGCTCTCTTGCAAATTAGTTATCCACAGAAGCGGTTGGAAGGGGGAGATCATTTAACTGTAGAAACAATTAGCGTTCCAAAGATCTATTGAGAAATTGAAGAATTGCTCTTGAAACACAGTAAAATTCTCCTGTAGAAAAAGCATCTCTCAATTAGTAGCAAACACAAAGCTTATCATGAAGTCTTTCACATACCACTGCATCTAATTAAGATAGGAAATTTTATGAAATGTAAAAAAATATCGCGGTTTAAATTCGAAGCAACTTAATGTCGCATAGTCGGGTTTTGAGGTAAAAGCATGTATCCTCAAGGTTTGAAAGCAACTGAAGGCCATATTATTTAACTTCTAAAAAGCCTTTTTTTAAAACTATATTAAAAGAAAACACGCTTACAGTGATTGAAAGTAATCTAAAGTAGGGAATTCAATGACTAAAAAAAGTTATTGGTCATGAATTTCGAATATTTCTTAGACGTGATAATGTTAATAAATGTTAGAGAAAAGGTAAATAAAAAATGCAATGATTATAAAAGTTAATCCCTCTTTATATTGCATTTATAAACGAAAATTAATTTTTGAATGTTAGCGGAAACAGCAAACGAAAAGCTATAGTTCGTTTTTCAGTGAAGTAAAATTGAACTTATTTTATTGAAAATAGATTTCATTCCAAAAGCACACTGGTTGTAATCAAACGGCATATTTATAAAAAGTAACTAACTAAGCAAAATTTACAAAGCCGTATTTGTTAGAAATGATTGATATCACTAATTCATAATTTTTCCATTATTACATTTCTTTTAGTGTTCTTCATTGTAAGAAATAAATATAATATGTAAAACGTGGTCCAAAATTCCATTAAACAACTTTCTTAAAACCTGTTAAAGTGAGTTTTAACACTGTTTCAATGAAATCTTTTACAGCAAAAAAAACATCACCACTCCAATAAAATTGGTTTTCTTTGCTTTTATAAACTTTTAGCATAAAACAACAGAGCTTTCGCTTTAAAACAAATAAAATCTCGAAGATTCCAAAAGCAAATCCCTGCTGGATTTTACCCGTGTTGCATTCGGAGAACTCAAAGCTCGGAATCTCAAATATTCTGGAAAAACTTAAGCCTGCAGCTTTATTTTTAGGAGGACATTTTCGACGAAAATTTGACCAATTTTACAGCGAACAAATAGCTTGTACTAGCGTCGTAAAATTATATCAAATGGGATACTCAAAATAAACTATGTACGACTTTTTTATCCACAGATACCGATTTTATTTTCAGTAATGTATAATAAAGTGAAAAGCTTTTGAAAAGTCTTTGCGCAAAACTCAGATCATGCCATTTATGATGGAGCATAAATATTGAGTGTTTGGTTGTACTGTAGAACTATGGAAGGAATTAATTAATTTTCGAAATGATAAGTACAAATATCATGAAATTTTAGTCAAAAAATTACCGAAAGTTCATATAGTTAATCTTTTGATTTTGAAATAACAGTGACTGGTCTATATGTAATATCTATATCTAATATCTGTAACATGCTAATATACGTCTGAAGTACTCTTTCAAAAAAATATACACATAATTATACCTTCATATACTTACTTCGATTGAGGCTTTCTGTGAAAATTTCTTAAAATATTGAAAAACAGAATATCATCTAGGTTTTTCTCACACGCATGCTTAATGCAATAAAAATGTAGTAGCAATACTGTAACCTTCATATACTGTAACCTTCATATACTTTAAGCGCCATGAGGAAAATCGATGCTTGTGAAAAGAGAGAGGGAAGGAAGGAAGGAAAGAATTTTCTGTTGACGCCGATTGATGAAGTAATTCAGTCTAACAGATTGATTGCTAAGATAATGAAAAGCACTGGTTTACGCAGGGACGATTGATGGGGGCCATAACTCCCCCCATTGCGATACAATTTTCTATATATATACATATGAATATGTGGACATTACAATACAATATATTAATCCTGGTGTTCTCAAACTTTTCCAAGTCGTATCACCCTTTGAAAAATAGTATTTTTTCGCAGCACTCTAGTCATATAATATCTATCTGTGGTTGCTATATTTCATATTTGTATGACTATGAGGAAAAAATCAGGTAAGTGTAAGAAATTAATACGATTCGTATTTAAAATTCGCACAAGCACTAGAGTTTGTAGGAAAACATTGGTGAAAGTAAAGAAGGAAATTCAAATAATATTACAAAAGCCTTTCACATGCTATTGAGGTGTGTGTGTGTGTTTCTTTTATAACGCGGCGGGTGAGCCTGCTGTTCACTGCACAATTTTTCGATTCGAGGAATAAGGCTTGATACAACTACTCTCATCTCTTTTTCCACTCAGATTTTCGAACAATATTTGCTATTTATAACCGCAACCGGTGAAAGTCAAGCTTCTCATAGATATGAAGTCTGAAACGGAATAAAGACACTTATACTTTTCGAACTTCGATTTAGATACTTATTTTTGACTGATATCTAAATCTCCGTTAAATTCGAACAAGCGAATTTTGTTTTCAGGGTGTTATCACACGAGAGCTCAATTAGATTCTTCTTGCGAAATGTGAATTCTTGTGAAGCTTGTGCATGGAAAGAATCTTGGATCCACGCAAACTTTTGCACTTGGTCGTCTACGAAGTACTTTGCTAACTAGTCAGTCAGCTGTGGTATGTGTTCTGTGAAACGGGTCAGCAAGTTATGTGAAACCTTAACTTCACTACGAACCCTGAACTGCTGCAATATGGGAAAGCAATCTTTACCTCCACCATCGCTCATTTTTCCGTTCCACAAGTGGATTTTTTCCTGAACGCTGAAATCTTTTCCACAGGCTTCAATATGTGCATGTTATATCCCTGTAGAGACAGATTCAAGACATTCTGTTTGGCGCCTTTTCCTAATCTCTGTTCATAAATAAAATCTGTGGCGATTAATTACATTACCACACGGTATTGTCCCGAGGTTCAACATATTTTCCTTTGCAAAAGAATAGCACGGGCATTTTACAAAGCAAAAACTGTGAAAGTGCAGTCAAAATACAAAACTCAAAAGAAGTTAATTAAATGTACAAATAAAGAACAACTCATTCACATTTTCTTAGCCTTATAATTGTGTTGTTTTTTTGTAAAGAACATGCTATTAGCATACTGAATATGGTGACTAAGAATAATGAAGTGTTTTTGATTTTTCAGAACAATTTCACGATTAGGTGTTAAAACCGATACAGTGCTAAGCAAAATAAATCAGAGATCAGTAAAACCTGTCAATGTCGATAATATATCTATAACAATACTTTCCAAAGTCTTGACAGTTGCAAAGGGCATCATGGTCAACCATGTCTATAACGAAATCTTTTCCCCGTCCATTTAGTAGCGTTATAAAGAGATTTCACTATATTTGTTGAAGAAGGCAGTATCAGATGTTACGTAGGGCGTATCTACTTGCTTCTGATGGACATTGCTCTTCTTCATTGAATAATTCTCTACTTCTAAAACATTTTCCGCCTGTAGGTGGCGCTAAATAGAAACCCTTTGTATTTACATGAAGTTGTTTTTATGGGATTATAAAATAGTAGTCCATTCTTGTGGCAAATTGATCGCTGAAAACTATGTTAATGACTTAGCGAAAATATTAAATTAGATGAAATGTATACTATCCATTAATATTATACTAAGACAATAAGATTAAACAAGTAATATATGACGCCTTTTAGGTAATCTAGAAGTTTATACATTTAATTGGATTCTTGAAATTTTGGAATGAGTAATATGAAGAAATTTATATTATGTATAAATAGTTTACTAACAGTCTACTAAATATCTACTAACTATAATTGTCTGAAACTACTAATTATCTTTCATCGACGTTCAATCTGTGAGAATATAATTAACTTAATAATAAACTCTCTTTTGAAGGTTGAGGCAAGTAAAAGTATTTACCATCTGTTGAATATTTAAATGTTCATCAATTATTATAAATGAACACAAACTAAATTATTGACATTATCTTGCAAATTGCAAACACATTTTTTGTCTATCTTAAACTCCTCAAATCTTATCGCTGTCGAATATAGACATCAACTTTATTGTAAAAATATTTATTACCGAAATGCCTGTGGTTATAACAAAACTCTCATTTTCTGTACTGTGCTTCTCGACACTAATACCTAACATCACCTGCAATACCACAAATCTATCGTAGAAATCTGATTCTTAAAAGTTAAATTGTAACTATAAGCCTAACTGCCATCCGATAATTTGTTTCTGCTAATGTCAGAATTCTTGCCGCCCATTTTTACCTGCACTGATTGTCGATGCAAGCTGTTAGATTACAAAATTCTTCAGCTGACCTTTCGGCTCCTACAAATTGGAAGCCGTTGGCATTTAAATCCCCTGCTTCACAATCCCCTGACATTTCCAATAAGCGAATTTCCACCGAGATTTCTGTAATTGCCTGTAGACGTAATTAGAGCGACTGCCTGAATATTTTAGACCAGTTAATTCTTGAAGATATGCTTATCGCTTTTGAATTAATGCTATTATGTTTCATTAATCTGCAAACATTAATCCAAGAGATTCATAGACTGCAAACGAAGTGTTTATATGACCCGTTTTATATTTTAAAGAGAAATGAGCCTTCTATGTTGACATATACACACATCATTGGTGTAGTGGCAAGGAAATCCCTTTATAACACAGTTTGTTTCCGGGCTAGAATTTATAGAATATACACAGCACGCAAGCTATTCTGAACCCTATTATATTGAAATTTGAAAATTCAAATGTATCTGTGTATTTAGTGGCGGAAATGTAAATATTTTTATTCAAATGGGAAAAAGCTTTCATGTTTAAGTTAGCACTTTTCTTCTCAAACTGTTAGTTCTAACTGAAGTTATGATTAACCCATTTAGACCTGCTGTACCATATACGGTACAGTTTACTTTAAAACAATTCGAAGCATTTTTTCGAATCTCAGATTATTAATTTAACTTACTCTTATCTTTAAACTTCAACTTACTTTTACCCTTAAACTTTAACTTACTTTTAACCTTAAACTTTCTCTTTCTCTTAATATTTAACTTGCTCTTAAGAGCAAATTTTAACTTACTCTTAGCCTCAGATTATTAATTTAACTTACTCTTTACCTCAGATTATTAATTTAACTTACTCTTAACCTCATATTATTAATTTAACTTACCTTAATTTCATTAAAATTGAAAATTCCGTAAAAATGCTACAAAATTAATTTCAGGTCTAAATGGGTTATTACAGAAAATTATTAAACATAATTTGGAGTATGAAAATAATTGAACAACATTCATTTACTTTTCATATCAATCGGTGTGCTTTAGAAAAGTCCTATTATACTTCAGAAATAGGTTTGGTCTCTTATATATTAAAACAAAATTTCCATACTCATATTCAGCCGCAAATGATTCCATCACCTTCCAAACTATCGAGTAGTTCAAGAACAAGAATACAAAAGGAAAGAAAATAATTCTTCTGGGGTGATGAATCGGTGCTCGACTTGGAAGAAGCCATCGAAAATATGTCTGTGTGCGTGGAGCACACCACAAGAAGTTCTGTTTCCCGTTTTACAAGGTTGGAGTGTTAGAAGTCAGTGGTAGTAGTACACTATTCTGGCATGCGACCACATTCGCTTTCATTGTGTATGTATATGCACAATCATACAAAATAGAAAAACTTACAAAACAAGCATATAGGAAGGTGAGTGTAGTTAAACTGATACAGAAAGAAAATTTTGATACATTAAAGTTAGAGAACCAAACCAATCGCTTTTCTTTTTGTTCTCAAAGGATTGATAAAGGAAGCTGATGCGTCAAAAACTAAGGAGAACTGTTAAAACTAAAGAGAACTCTTACTATAATTATTAAAATTGCAAAAGAAACTGGTGGTATTCCAAATAAACAACACCAGAGTAAATTATCGGAGAGGACAAAATAGCTTGCAAAAAGAGATGAGAGAGGGGCAAAGAGAGATGGAAATGGATAAATAAAGAAGCCCTTTTCGAAGATTGGATGCGCAGATCTTTACTTAGAAGCATTACAAAATTTAATTGAGTGTTACGAAAGCAAGCCATTGAGAATAATCAGTTTTAAGAATATGTCAAATGATCCTTTTCTCCTGAGAAGAAACAAATCATCGCACTAAGAGAGAAAGTGGCACTGTAACAAAAAGCCAGAGATATTTAGAAAAAGGGAGAAGAACTATATAGAAAATTGCATAAGGGTAGCCATAAATTAAGAGGAGATACGGAAGCAGCCAAAATCTTGAAAGAAGGAGTCAATTTGTGCAATTAAAAATATGGAGAATGGAGAAGAACTAGGAAATTATAGTATTACACTAAACGTTTGGAAAGAAACTCAAAAGGAAGTTCAAACATGCTTGCAAATTCTTAACAAAATGCCGTTAATATACCAAAATAAGGAATGCTGCTACAGAAATTCTCTTACATAAAAAGGTGTTATAGAAAACAAAAAATTCCCATCAACCTATTATTTGTTATTTATATAATCTTCACGAAACTGCCAGCATATCATCCGCAGAAAAAAATTCTGAAAGAAAAACAAAATAAAAATAGTTCACAACCAACAAAATAATCAATATTTTGATATGGTTATTGTTGAGTAGAATATATTTAATCATCTATATGACCTTTTATTGTGTGCGGACCTACTGATTACAGAAAGACTTCGGGCTCTATCATGTATCAGTAGTTATCAACAATTATTGAAATCAGCAAGTATTGAGAACATGTACATTGACATGGTTGGACGTACGCACAAAAAAAGCAAGTGCTAAATTTTGACTTCACAACGATACCAAAGGCATCAGAATTAGAAAAGAGGTGAAGCAGGAAGATGTTGCACCCCAAAAACTTTTTATGCCAGCCTTACTGAACTCCTGCATTAGGCAAATTAGAATTGCAAAGGAACAAAGATAAATGGGGAAACATATGAATCATCTGCGTTTGGCTAATTACATTGTCATGTTTTTAACGCCCCTCTCAGGACTTCAAAACATAGTATAGGAACTCATAACTGAAAGCTCATGTATTGGTATCGAAATGAATCTCAACGAAAACAATGATCAACAACTTCATAGAGAAAAAAAGTGTAATTTAACTTCCAATTGTTGATTCATACATTTACCTCAGCAAACTTACATCAATAGAAAAAAAAACAGTATCGAATCCCTCTAGCTTTAAACTTGATTGAGGTGTATAGGGTTGTACAACATTCTTGGACAACGGGCCGCTTAAAAAATATTCACGGATTTCGCAGGGCAGCGATTTCTTTAGGAAAAAAAATTACTAAAAGCTTCCCTTCAGAGTTTCTTCCAGTTATTTTGTTTGTCACTTGCGATAAGGAAAGGAGTCACTCATGCTACCCCCGTCCATTTTTCTTTATTTCTGGAAAATAAATCTAAAATTTTTGTATCAGAATTTTTTTTAGTCCAAACAGTTGTCGGAGGGCCGGATTAACACTGTTTGAAGGCCGGACTATGACCCGCGGACCATATGTTGGACAACCCCCCACCCCACCCCGATCTGGAATAAACGTTTTATTGTAAAAAGGAAATTTTCTTCCTTTGAGAGAAATAAAGATTTCAAACAATCTGCATTATAATATGTTCCTTCTTATGAACTGAAGACAGAATTTAACGAGAAAAAAAAGGAAAAGATAAAGAGATAGAAGAAGAATGGAAGCTGGGGTAAAAAGCGACGAATTGTTCAAACTAAGCAAGAATGGAGGCGATAATCTATTGGTGGATATATTATAATGGTTAAACATGGTGATTATATACACAGATAGGCAACCGAAATCTTATTTAAATAACAAGGAACCAACAAATATTCTGAAAAGTAATTAAGCCCACCAGGAATTTGGGTCGAAAATTTGGAGGGATCTTTATCTAGCACAAGGTAGAAAATGGTTGACTACGATGATAAAAAAAATCACCTGCGCTTTTTACTTGAATTTCGATATTTTTTTGCACCTTGTAGAGGAATTTTGAAAAACAATAGCAAAATTATTTTCTCTCATATCCCTCAATTTTACGGAGTATATTTCATTAAATATTCAACGCATGTTCAGTCACACTAGTCACAAAATTACATAAAGTTAATGTCTGAAGCAATCGTCTACGAATAATGAATGAAATAAAAAAATTCAGAATTAAATACTTTTGTATTAACATAATTAAAGTACAGTCTGTTATTGTTTACCTTAAGTATCTCGTCAAAACCATTTATTGAGTATCCGCTATTGATAGAAGAGAGGTGAACATATACATGCTGGTTGTTTCTTTCGGTAGTATGTTCTTGAAAATAGAGCGAGTATGTGGAAAAACTGTTTAAAACCCAACTGGAAAGCTCAGCTAGGTCACTATCAATTGTCTAAGTTCTGCAATTTCGAAAATCTTAATCGTCGCCAAATATCTTGAAAAGTTTATCACTGATGCTAATATTTGACCATATAAAATGAATGTCACGACTTTTATCAGTTGCCTATAAGCAGTCAAGTTACATCGCATAGCGAACAGGCAGGCTTTTCTACTTATGTCTTGCATGAAGGGGAGAAATGTATGACCGGGAGAAATGTATGAAGGGGAGAAATGACGTCACGATTAGATGTTTTTCATTGAATTTTAATTATTACGCAACCAAATTAATTACCGAAAACTCAGTCGGAAACCTTTATAACCGTAAGGCTCAAGATATGGGAGGACATTTAAGGCTTCGGTATATAACTTGCTTTCGAGGAAGAAAAGGAGGACAGATTTTTATGGATTGAGTACATTTTTATTGCAATATGACCAATTTTTAGAAAAATTTTCGGACATGTTTAAATACTTCAGGGAACAGCGTTTTCAGTTTTTCTATTAACAGTACTATAATCCGTAGATATCGTTAAATAAACTACCAATTCCCCAGAAAAGGATGCATTTAGTGTAACTGCAAATTAACTAAATTTTATTTTCATGTTCTGAAAAAGCGTTGATAAATTTTAATTTAGTGCGTCATACGTTTATTCGAAAACAATTCGTAAATTCCGCATTGGAACAAAAGTGAAGAAAAACCTCAATGCCTTTTTACATTCCTAATCGGATTGTATATAAACCCTCGAGACTATAAAAACCCTTATTTTTTTCAGTTTGATTTAATATTATCGTCATTGCTGAATTTGATTAAGCTGTGTGTCACAGATGGTGCAAAATTTAAACATGTTTTCTTCCTCCTAATATATTTCGTCATCAGGGACATTTGGTCTGCACTTTTAGATTCAGTGCCATTTACATAACTCGGTATGTTTAACAAAATTATATTTTTTATTTGGAGAATATATTAATTGAAACTGTTGAAAACGTTACCCTGTTTCTTTCTAAATAACTTTAAAAATAACTCCTTCATACCTTTTCGTATTTTATTATTAAATTCTCTAAATTGATAGGAGAAAGGCATTGACAACTGGTTAGCTATTTTGATCGTTCAAGCAGTTTAGCAACGATCAAAAGAAATTGTGCGGCACTACTCCCGAATGCATTTAGACATGAATAGTAAGAAAGAAAATTTGAAGGAACCAATATTTTTTGCACAAACCTCATAAATCTTGCCTAATTCTAGCACAGTGTGTAAAAAAGATTAGTGAAAAAACCTAAAGACTCCATTTGTTATTTATCTCAGAAAATGAAATTCACATAAATGAAGTATTTTTTAAACCAATGTCACGAGTCAATTTGCTGTTAGCATTGTTTAAATGTTATATACACTACAAAAAGCCGAATGATCGTCAAATAGTGGAAAGTGCATATCAACGTTGGCATGCATATAAAAGTTAACTCATATTTTCAACTAAATCGCTTGTTATAGCATTGAAAACCGTCAAACACGTCTGTCCTGGAATCGACGTAGATAAATACACCTCTATGGCTTCATAAGTAGACTTTTCTCATTAAATTTACATTATAAGTAACCAAATCCGGATACGAAAATTCTTTCAAGGGGTGGGGACAATTTTTTTCCGAGTCCTATTTTTAGCCGATATCCCGTACTTAACATTTCATTTTCCATGATATAATCTCAGCTCAAGGGGGAGGCGATCGCACCCCCACTTATCCGTGTTCGTTTAAGCATTGAGCTATATTTTTGGTTGGGAGATTTGCGCTTAGGGAAGAAAGTTTGGTTAAGCATCCCATGGTTCAATGGAAGATAAGGGAGACACCAGTCTAAGAGACTTCAGTCGTCTCCAGAACAATTTATACATCATATTGGATAACACGATACTGACTGAGTGTTAACACACAAATAAAAATTTATTAGCAGCTGAAGGTTTAAATTTCCCAAGAAAAAATTCCTGACCTGCTACTGTTTATAGTAAAAAAATATTTTAATTCCTATCTGTGCAGTTAGTACTAATCGTTACCATTTTAACTTTAATTATTCATGCTCCACATAATAACGCTTCATATTTTTCATTGAGTCGTTAGGAAGCACTTTGTATATCAATTCCTATATACCACACTTTCTTTACTAGCCTTGTATTTTGATGGTGTAGTGATAAAACGTGTCCTTATAAACTTAAAACAAGCTTCAATCAGTTGGGATAAACACGTAACACTCGAAATCAGTAGTTTAGAAAATAATTTTAGTAGAAAAACGATAGAAACTGCGTCACGTATCCCAAAAATGTTTGGAGTAAAAATTGTTTCAAATGAAAGAAACTCAGCAAACATGGGGTTGATTTCAAAAATTATAAAAAAAAAATCTTTCTCGACGTAAAATTTGAGGAAATGATTATTGTTCATTCGCAAAAATTGTTTCTAACGACTTCGAAAATTATGGTATGGAGGAAGACAGAGAGAAGAAGAAAAAGGTATTCTGTAATATAAAATACGTTAATTATCATTTTCCCCTTTTTCCAAGCACGCATCACGTATATATTAATATATGTGCAAGTTCATAAGGTGGTAGTTTTTTATCTTACGGGTGTAAAACTTGAACTGTATATTTTTCGATTACTAAATTCACTATTTCTGCAGTCACGTTTAATCAATGATAAAATAAATTGTTGGAGAATCCTCTTGCTAATAATAATTGTGTTTAAATTTGCTAAGAAGATAAATTACCTTTTTGTATAGTCATGTTAAAACAAATGCTTGTGAATAATTTTAATTTTTAATTATTATGAAGATAAAAAGAAATGCAAAATGCGAACCAAAAATATGAATTCATAGAATCGAAGTTTTCGATTTCATTATTCTATTACAGAAATTCCCAATCCACTTAGGAACTATTAATTCGATTAATCCTTGAAATGGAAGGTCGTAAATGAAAAAATAAATTCCGCCTATTGTATGCCATTGATAAAAGTAAAATAATTTAAAAAGGACTTAAATATTTCACTTGAAGCAGCCATTCAAAATGGCTTTGAACACTACTTTAACCTGGGCTCAAAAGGAATGAAAGGGCCATGAAGGATATTCAGAAACGTTTAGCTTTTCTTTAGAAATTATAAACGAAATTTTAAATACTCTGCTTCTGAAAGGTTTAACGAAAGATTTAAACGTTGTTTAAAAAAAGCAGCAGGCGATAGTTTACACTATTATCATCGTGAAACTGGAAAATTTCAATGAGGATATCATTAAATGCTTCAAACGTTAAAAACGAAAAGAAGCTCTTACCTTATATTGTATAAAATTTTAAAAAAATTAACTTATTTGATATACTTTATATAATACAGATTGATAATGTAAAGACTGATGCTATAAAGACTACACCAATCCACTTAATGCTTCTCTCAACGGATAATATAACAATTGGATCCATTATAAAAGTAAAATCTATTATCGTGTATGAAAAACTTCTAATAATTGGAAATTGCTATTGGAAGTACTACCAAAATGTGCCTAGAAATCTTAAGAGCCAGTATGGATTCATACAGAAAGTTTCAGAACAGAAAACATACCTTAATCTGAGCCGTGGATTTCAGGAGTTTATGAACCCCAGAATCCTTTGGAGATGGAGATGATTAATAACAACATAATCTAGAACAGTTTGTTCATAAAAAAGACAGTTCCCCTGAAACTTTATAAGCCCTTACCCTGGAAACTATGGACAATAGAAACCCTGAACCTGAATGGCTCATAGCTTATACTGATGAATCATTTATGACTGACTCTTCGAATGCTGGAGTACGGGTGTACTGTGAGCTTTTTGCTTTTTCCATATCCGTGAGAAAGTTTAGAACGGCCTTTGACAGCGAAGTAACTACAATTCGTTTGGTCTGGAAACAACTGGAGGCTCTGCAACTCGAGTATAAAAAGGTGGTCATCTTATCAGACTCTAAAGCAGCAATGCAGTCCATCGATTCTGCTAAGTTCCCTATTTCAAAGGACGTATGTGAGTGCCAAAACTTGCATAAAAAATTAAAAACTAAAAGAATATAAACTTTTTTCAATGAATTCCTGGACACTGTGGTATCTATGGAAACAACCAAGCAGATATGTTAGCGAAAAAAGGCTCCAAAGCGCAATAATTGATGGCCAATGAAACATCTTTCCACATTGCAAAACTTTCTATCAAGAGGTCCCTGAATTTGGAGTTCCATAAAGATCTTTCGAATACAATCGCCGCAAAGGACTGGAAACATCTAGTAAAGTCAGATGTTCCTGATCGGCCACGCCGTGAAGCAGTGGCAACATTCCATTTTATTACAAAACATGATTTCTAGGCGGAGCACCTTCTTCGTACTGGTGTCCTGTCTACCCCAAACTGTCCGCTTTGTACAGGGTATGGGACTAGGAACAGACAACACATTCAGCAATGCAAAGCTCTTCACAAGATCACTGAAACGGAGCGCTACTGGGAAACAAGCTTCAGTATGGGATAATAACAGTACTCATTGTATTCTTTTCATTTGTATGTCAAATTCCTTGCCATCGGGAAAAAAAAACTTCATATAATTGAAGTGAGATACTGTATATTCTGTCATGTGAGTGTTTAGGAACTCTAGAGAAACGAACCATATAGCGCCTTTCCCAGAAGTATTTGAACATGAATAACAAAAGCAAACAATTTTAGAAATCACTATTGGAATTAAAGATGAGCCTAAAGCAACACAAATTACATTTGAAAACAACTTCTTCAACTGACAAAATCACGTATGTAATAGGTATTCCCATAAAAGATGGATAAAAAATAATTTAATTATATCATACAATGGCAAAATCGCATAAAGCAATTTTACAGTCAATGAAAAAGTTATCGAACTTTTGTTCGCTAAGTTATTCACTTACTACATTACTGAAATTATTTAGTAATGTGATAAAATTATTTTTTACTTATCAGAGCACTATGGTGGCGTAGAGGTAACATGTTCATCTACAGTGGCGTTAATCCCGGTTTGCTTTCAATGGTACCGTAAGAACACCTTCTACGGTACCGTTGATTTCAATGGCACCGTAGAAATTCTTCCTTTTTGAAAAATTTTGCTCCAAATTTTTCATGATGCCTTCACTTTCATGCTCTCTGTTAAGGGAAGTTATACCTGAAAAATTAGTTTTCTTATATTCTTAACCAATTTCTCTGAAAATTGCACCCAATATTAACAGCTATAAAAGAAAACTTTTCGAACAGTTTCAACCTTTATAACTTAATAGATTTTTTTAGTATATCTTTTTTACTTCTTTTTTAAGTGTCATATTTCAAAAGTTCCACGTGGTGTATCTTTAAAGTAAAAAATTTTGCGTTTTTTCTAAATAACCATTGAGACCATGCTTATAAAAGTTACTGAAAAATTATACTCTGTTTTCAGTAGTTTTGTTTTAAAAAAATAAAAACTTACCTACTCTTCAAAAATTGGCAATTTTGCCCATTCGATTACAATAGATGCCTTCAAAAACATAGAAGATGCCGTTCCTCAGTAAAATTGTAAGTAACTTTTATTCATTATTATTGGGTGAATACGTGCAGAAAGAATTAAAATTATTCACTGAAAATTGCATCTCAAGGAATCTTTTACGTAATGCAAACTATCTCAAGAATTGGTTTTGATAAAAACGAAGTTAATCATTTACATGTCTAAATCTGTGACATGACTACACTCAAAATAATTTTTAAATATGATGGCCTCATCGCATCGAAATAATTAAACCGTTCTTAGAAAGATGAATTTTTACTTTATTTTTCAGCTTGCAAATCAAAACATTGATGTTTTCCCCTAAATTCACTACTTTTTCAGGTATAACCTCCTTAAAAAGAGGAGGGGGTTTGTCCAAAAATTTTTCGGGGAAAGAGGTGCAAAGCTTGAAAACTAATTTAAACCTATTCATTGAAATTTATTGCCGAATTTAGGTAAAAAAATTAAGTGTATATTAGTTATTCTCAGCGGGTATGAGCACTATGCGCTCTCCCTTTTGATCCTCCTTTATCCTCTTATTTTTCTTATCTTTACCTTCTATTTCTGCTTGCAAGTCAGCATAGATTTTCGATTTTAAATTTATTTATACGAAATGTAATCTGTTACTTTTTCTCTCTCGCTTCTTTACATCAGGAAATTGGGGTTTCTCATTTTATATATTTTAATTTCCAAAAAAAAATATATTTCCGCACAGTAATTCCAAACTACACAACTTCAGTTATATTTATGAGAAGTTAACTTTTTGCTCGTTTAAAAAAGAAGATTATTATTATACCCGTGATATTTATTTTTTGCATAACAGCCTTCATTTTTTTTTCTCACGAGTTTTTGGAATAATTTGCGATAAATAGAAAAACATCCATCGTTTTTAGTTTAATGCAAAGTTTTTTCGCCTGCATAATTTTTGATTTGGCAGTTTAATTTATACTTGGCTACAGCCAGCTCTATCATCTTCCCAAATTACGTTACTTTTAGAGGCGGCGTGATATTAATGGCAAAATCGATGACATGGCAAATTAATGTCATTCGTATTTTCTTCAGTCTTATAACCAAATTGTATAGTTAGCTGACTCCTAACTTGATTAAAACAGCGCCTATGAAATTAACAAAGGGTATCACAAATTTTAAAAGCTTCATTTTTTAAGTCAATTCTGCCCCTTCCAATGTCTGTCGATTTCTTTTCCGCTTTGTCATTTCAACCTAGTTTCCTATTTCGTTCATTTACGTCATCCAAGTACATTTGTTAACCTTTCAACATCCGTTTTAGAATTTCTGTTAGCACCGTTAATCAGTTCTTACTATTTTTCAGAGTATTTCAGTTGAAGATTTCGATTTCAGAAATAAAATGAAAGAAAAAGACTTTTTATTTTCCATTTCGACCACTTCACTTTGCTGGTAATCGAGAGCTGAAATCTTTTCAATTATTTTTTTTTGTAATGTTCATTATTTGTAAATATATGTGTATGTATAATTTTCCTTTCAATAGTTCGAATATTTAATGCTACAAAACAATTTTTAACATACTTGAGTTGTTGCCACACACTGCGTAAAGTTATGAAAGAGCGAGTAAACAACAACAAATTAAAATTGGTTAATTAAACAATTTTAACGGCGATAATTTGTTGTTTTTTATTCGCTTTTTCAATTTTAAATATGTTTATGGCAAAAAGTTTTATGCTATTTATTTCTGAGTAAATCATATATGCAAATTAACATATTATGAAAAATATATAAATAGAGAAGTAACTATTAGTATTTGTAAACTATTTAGGTATTAGTAAACTATTAGGTATTTGTACAAAACATTAGTTAACCAAGGAATCGTATATATGAATATAAATCATAAGGAAATTTTCAAATATTTTATAATCAAAGACAATTTTGAAGTGGTAAACTACGTCTTTTAACATGAATTCTCCAATATTTTTTTAAAACAACAATTCAAACTTTTATTTTACATTAATCATATAAATACAAAACGTCTTTGACTGTAAGACTACGAGCACATGGAGTCTATTGACTGTATAAATTTAAATTCTTGATAAAATTTTAATACACATATTTCATAATCTAAGAATATCAATGAATTTTTAATTTTTGGTCTAAATTGTATAAACAATCATAAAATATTTGATATTTTTCAATTTTATTTTTAAAATAGCAATTAAAACATGCTGTGCAGTTTATAGTAGCCTTCTTTCTATCGTTTTATGTAATGACTAGATCCACTTTATTTCAATTTATTAGGGTCTTAAACAAATCCATGCCAGACATGGCTTTCCATTCAAACAAAAATCAAAAGAAGATAAAGATGTAGATGTCATTCCCAAATTCATTCGAAACTAATTAAGACGAACATCAAGGGGAACAGAATGTCTGTTCTTATTAAAGTTAAGTTTTAAGTTCCTTATTAAAATTCGCCTTATCCTTAAAGCTTAATATGCTATATGATCTGATGGGACTTCAGAAAACGGTTCGTATTAAAAGTAATTCGTCTTAAGCGTGTTCGTCTTAACGAGGTTTGACTGTATTACATAACAGGTTGTATTCAATTTAAATACCGTAGTCTCAGAATAATAGAAAATTAGGAAAGTCGTTTGAATGTATTTTTCTGAATACATTCTTTATGAAATTATTTGCTTATATACTCCCCTCTCGTTAAATAAATATTTTATCAAAATACATTTTCCTGAACAAGATGAATAAAAATAAATTTTCATATTTCGTTTTTGCTCTAAAGATTTCATGAATATTTTATAAATTTCATGTAACATGTACACCTTACACTATTACATATATATATACTGTAGTATAATATATATCTTATAATGTTAAATATATATATATAAAATATTGTATATTTGCTTTTATTTACATTTGGGATGAAAATTTCACTTCAGACTGCTTAATTTTAATTTCTAATTTAAAAGTTGTTTATTTCTGCTTAAATAAATTCCATAATTTATTAAAATTCTAATACGGCATTTATTATTTATGGAAATAGACATAAAGTAGTGAATAAGCTTTGTAAGAAATATGAAACAACAATATGCCATGTAAATATCATTGAAAAGATGTTATCTTTGGTTTTAAATCATTTGTTTGCAATCAATTCGTTTAATCGTTGATTTGAAAGAAGCATGGAAACAGAAATGTTATTTTACTTGTGCAGATCATTGTATTTTTCTATCGCTATTATTTGCAAGAAATAAAAGAGGGTATATGCTTAACAAATATAATATTTTCAATTAAAATGTGTTCTTGTTTTTAATTGTAAAAGAGCAACGAATCCAGAAAGAGCAATCTATTCGATTTCTTCCTGACTATAACAAATTCTCAGAAAATCACACTCAGGCAGGACTTCAAAAAGAGGTGTTTTTAATGAAATAAGAAGGAGTTTGGATCGAAATGAAATTTTCTCCCATAAAGAATTTTATTTCGTAGCTAGTAATTGAAAAATAGGATATTTGAGCCCTTAAAAAGCCTCTCCTCCTTCACAGCCTTACAGACAACAATACATTTATAATATTTTCGTAACTGTGCATAGAGGGTTTCTTTGAAAAGTATTGTTTAAAATTAAGGAAATTATATTTTACTCGATTGATTCAGTTGCCCTAAATTGAATTTAAGCTCTCTGCACACAGAGTCGAATTACGTACTGAAGATAAAGAAAAAAGATTATTTTAATATAGAAAAAAATTATAGCAATTTTATCATTCACTTGCCTTTAGGATTGTTGGTAAATGACAGCAAATGTATTTTTTACCGTTTGACCATAATTTAAGATAAGAAATTTTTATCATCTTTTTTATATGTAGCCATAGTTTATATCTCAGAAAATGTCCCAAACGTCTAAGAGATCAATATTCTAATGAAACGAGATGCATTTCGTGAATATTGAAGACAATTGTTGGTCTATATGTTTTCCGTTGTATACCCAAAATAAGCTGTTACTGAAAACCAATATAATAGTATATTTTATACAGTAATATATTTTATCATCACATGAAAAATTTAATTAATTTATAATTCTGTTGCAGGTATTTTTAATAATTATAATAATAGTTTTTAAAAGATAATAATTATTATAAATATATTGCGTACTGAAAATAAGAATATATTATTGCAGATGCAGTAGTATCATTGCGCAATGTATATATAATGCAAATTGAAGATACTCCGAGTGCAAATATGTCTCGAGGATAAAAATTTTATGTTCGTTATTATCAAACAACCGATTTTTTCAGGTACCATGTCTAGTGCATGAAAATATGTGCAAAAAAGCTAAACGCATATTTTACTAAAAAGAATGTTAAACTACTTTACGGGCTTAATTTTTAAATAAATAAACGGCTTATTTTTCTAGGGACGATAAAGATAAAAGCCAGTTTAATTTCCAAAAGTTTTAAAATAATGAATAAAAAGAAATGGGGATATGTACTATATAACAAAAAATTATTTAATTCAAAAATATTATTTTTTATTGAAGTTTATTTATTTAAACCCATTAGCATTTTTCTTTTCTAAAACAATGGATAGATTTTCCTAAACAAATAGTTTAACTAGCAAATACTTTATCAAATACTGAAATCAGCATATAACGTAAATTCTGGTGTTTTGCATTATCCATAGCTGATTTACGTAAAATATATTTCCCAAAACAGTTGATTGACTTGAAATTGAAGACAAACATTAAAAAGAAGGTTTAAAATTTAAATTTCCTGTGATTTTGTAGTTTTCTTAAATAAATTATTTTAAAGCTTATTCCACGTTATGAGAGGAATCAAAGTGTACCCTCGTTATTAATTTTATAGCATAGAATTTTTAAAAACAAAAAAACTAACAAAACTAGCTAACTACAAAACAAAACTCCCAAAATCATACTTTAAAAATGCAAAACCAATACACCAATTATTATTAAAAAAAATTTCGACAGTTCAGAGGCTTACGAAGTTTATTCAGGATCAAAAATATTACACAGCACAATTTTCTGAGCTGTGTGAAAAAGAACAGTGAAAGAAATATCCCGATAAATCGGTACTTTTTTTACACTTTGTAATATAAATGCCGTCTATCACAAAAATAAAACTTGGCTTCCTGTTTCTCAAAGTAATTCACTTAAAAAAGTTTTACATCTCTTCCCACACTTCAAAGTTTATAACTTTGATTTTGTTTCTAAAAATTTGTATCCGTTAAGTAGAGTGCAAATTTAATGAGAAAATCTTGAATGCAATATTACTAAATTAGGCTCTTTTAAGTCAGATCGGAAACGGATATATAGGTTTGGCTGTTTTTCTAACTACATGGAGATTTTTGTGTTTTTTTATGGCACAAAAGGACGCCAAAGATCTTGTTACGCAGGGATCTACACTTTTTCAAGAAATCTGAACCTCTGCTGAAAAATGAGAAAAACCCCGAACTATGGTGGACAAAAAATCTATACGTATTCTATGATACCATTAAAGGTCGAACTCTGGATAAGGGCGTGATAGACGAATGCGGTGGCAGTGGGCGTACATTTTTCCGAGTGATTCAAAACTTTTAAGACCTAGGGAATGTAACGAAATTGGACAACAATGCATATAATAACTTAGTTTGAAATATAAGTAAACTTGGATGGCAACAGTGTCCTCTCTAATAAGGATTTTTCTCACTGCATTCATGCAACAATAGACAAGCCAGTGCGTGCTTTTCATGTCTAACGTTCTTACAATCAGTCTGTAGTTTACTCATTAACCAACGTGCACGTTAGTAGGGAGAAACTGAGAGTTTTGCGTAACTGCAGCAGTTGGTACGGTGGAACGCACGTGGTACGGTGGCGCGAGGTGATAGGAGGTGGCGGGATGTTACATGAATTTTGTTTAACTCTACAAATTTTTTAAACTTTACATTTTTTTAAACTTTAAACTTTACATTTTATTTTTTAACTTTCCTTTTTGTTTTGTTTTTCTTTTTAAATACATTTTTAAATTTTTATCATTTTTCTAAATTCAAAGTTCTCTTTATCAATTTTATCTACACCTTATTCCACTCGTGTTTGATTTTTTCGAAAATTTGAGCTTTTGCCTGCACATTACCGTGCATGACACCTGGGACCTCCCCTCGAAATAGGAATCACGGCCTAAGGGTATAGTTTCCCTCCAAAAATGAGAGGGTCTGCACCGAATACCAAATGCCAGCCTCTTCCCTAGGTTCATCGGGTAGATCAACAGTCGATGCAAACTTATTGACCAAACTAAGTGCCGTTTAGGAAATGGTCATGGGCCCTCGTGTCACATCTATTTGGTAAAATATACCGCTTACCATCCAAGGAGCAGAGGGCTATTTTATTTAAGGAGATGGTAGTTATGGTATGGGCTTTGGTTGAAAATTTGTGAGATGTCTCTCTTGTTCTTTTCTGCAAGAGGAGGCACTCCTTATATTCTTGAAAAGTTAATTTAAATTTTATATCCCTAGCCACCACTTTAGCGGTTTTTTCTTCCCCCGATTCGGTGAGCAAGCTATACATTTCGCTTCTAAGCCCAACGAACGAGGAAGTGGGAACAGACGCGAGCTCATCTTTCATTTTACCCAGAAATTTTCGTTAGTTGTGCTGAATAAGGGATGGTTAGGGAGGTAATCAGATGTGTCATATTCTGACATGTTATGGGATATATCGGTATAAACGTCTTCAGTTGTCAGCTCATAACATAGGAAATCTGTATCTGTAAATAGAAGTTTCGCTTGTTCCCCATACTCGACAAGCATTTTTTTGTAGTGAAAGTTGTACATCAAGGTCTTGCTTATGTAGAGTATGTAAAACCCAACGTAGATTGGCCGATTCAGAGTGAGGGTAGCCTTCTTTCGCTGGATGGTGACAAGATCCGGAGTGATGATGGTAAACCTCTGGAAAGCAGATGAAGCCACCAGCTTTTTGGCGATGTCATCTCTATTTACCAGTCGCATATCCACCCTGTTTCTTAAATTCTCCATGCTTTTGACTATTAAGGAAAATAATCATATATATCTAATCACCCTCCCCTCTTAATTCACATATATTAATCAACCCTTCCTCTCACCCAATCCCTAAAAGATTATTCAAAGAAAATCTTAGTGAAGACGGCATTATTCATCAACCTGAAGTTGGCCTTATCAAATTCATTGCGGGCGTTCTTCCGTTTTTCAGTGTTGAATTCGATCTACGTCTTCAACCGGGGCTCTTGGCGGAATTGAAGAATCTATAAAAAAATAAATACGTAAAATGCTCCGTAATATGGGTAACGTTCTATTAAAAATAAGGACGGGTTGTATAGGTTCGGTATGCTAATTACCTGTGAACATGACGCAACTTCATTCCCAATGAGAGGTATATCTTCAAGTTTCGATAATGAAGAATGTACCGCTCCTTGTTGTTAAGATTCGGCACCAACTTCTCAGTCCTACCATGGAGAGGCACCCCCATCTCTTCAGCTATCTCTACGGAATGATCGGATAACACCTTCTTGGCAATCTTTATCCTCTTAGGAGCGAGCGGGTAGTCATTATGATGATTATGTAGCTCCTGAGGGTATTCCAGGTCAACCTAAAAATAAATAAAAAATGCGAAATTGAAAAATATAAAAATTGCGAAAGCGTAAAAAATTATAAGAAGAAAACTTTTAGCAAAAGAGTCATAACACGTTGTATTTACCTCGAAGATGTATCCCGATTCGTCATCATCCTTCAAAGTTCGAATCTCTGCTTCAGATACGGATTCCCTGCCCACCCATTTGAAAGCGCTCACTGGGAGATGCTGCACCATGATATAATTAGCAACATAATATAATTAGACGGCTTGCTTGGGTCAAAGTCCGGGAGGTATCGGTTATTAGCCTCGCTGAAATAAAAAAAAAATAGAGATTATTTTTTTAAATATGCAAACATTTTAATTGAATTGCTAAATCCTACAGTTCCAGTGGATAACATACCTGTACAGGTTTGAGATCATTGATACCCCACCTCTTACGCCTGCCTCGACGAATAAATGTATGTCAAGATCAGTCAACAGCTCGAGACGAACTCCCGTCATGCGCAGGCAAGCTTGCCATGCTAGCCCGAGTGCTGTACACACATGACAGGGTTCGATCTTGTAGTAATCTAGGCAGAGGTGTCTGAAGTTCTCAAACACGTCAGCGAGTTGGAGAGTATCGCTTAAAATGTGAAGATCGTAAACTCTCCCAGGTTCTTTATTCCAATTTCTCCCAGACATTTCGAGCATGAATGTACTCATGAGAGGGTAACTCCTTCTCCTCAAATTTGGTGAATGTATCCATATAATCATATGGATACACTCCCTTCTTAAGTAGCAGCGAGACTTTATCGGGTGGGAACTGGCTATGTAGATGGTGGAAGCTGGAAGGGGGCAAGTTGTCCACCAACTTCTCCAGCGAGGCCGCCACAAACTGCAGAGAATCAATAAACTGCAACTTCCCCATTGAAAAAGAGATATATTTCTCTTTATTGTTTGGAATACATCTCAGATCCCGGTCCTTTATCTTTCCAAGCCCACAAGTGATGATGTGTCCGTCATAATTCCGCAAGTTGTGTATTATGACGGGTGTTTTCCCGGAGAGCCTGTACTTGAGGTTGCATGCATTGTGTGTATCCCCTCTAAAGTAACGTATAAAAGAATAAAATATATTGTTTTATACAATTTATTCACCATTCAAGATTTTTTTACTCTTGTTTATTGAATTCCAATAAATAAACTCACCGGATATGTGGTCATGATCCCGAACACTCTCCCCTTCCAGCGGTTTTTCACAAATATAGCAGCTTGTAGAAGCTCTGAAGGTCTGCTCCTGAGCGATGGTCATCTTCAGAGGTTTCTTATCCGCTAGTTTGGTAGAGATGACATCATACTCATCCAGAAAAGCGCTCAGAAACTTCTCAATGCATTCGCCCCCGCGGTACACGCTTGGTGGTTTTTCTAACGCCCCATCGGGCCTAATGGTGGTGTAGGCGTATCCGCAGGGATCTATGCGTAGCCTCCGTAGTGGAGTAGGGAGTTCTCGATCCACCAGTCTTCTCAGTGAGGGACTCAAAATTTGTACTCCCATTTGTCGAAGGAAAGCCACTTGTCCTTCTCGGCGGGGAGGTTTATTTTTTGTGGCCCGTGCCTCACACACTCCTCCCTATGTTTCAGCATGCTGTCCTCTCTCCAGAACCGGTGGAGATGATAATCACAGTAAAACACTGTTCCGTCATGATTAGTGCAGTCATCGAGGAGTCACCAACTCCCCGTCATCAGTTCAGACACGTTTCAATGAGACGGTTGGAACCTATAAGAAAATATACTTCTTCCAATAATCAACCTTTAAAAAAGCATTTTACATTAAAAAAAAATTTCCATCTTCTATGTTAAAATTATACATATGTTGATGTGAGTTGAGGGACCTGGAACCGCTAAATGCTTCCTAGGATCCCGAATGGGTTGGTGAGGGACCATCGTCGTAGAAGGAGTCTGAGAGAGAGGGAGAGAGGGAAAGAGAGAGAGAAAGAGAGAAAGAGAGGGAGAGAGAAAGAGAGAATTTCTGTTTTAGCATCTTTCTGAAGAACTTTAAAATAAGATTTTCTGTTTTAGTATCTTCCCGAAGAACATTAAAATACTTCTATGTAGCTCATAAATTCTTCACTTACCACTGATGTGTCGTGGAGTTTTCATGCCTGTTTCTAATATATTAACGGAAGAACTCCTTCCCACCGATGGAGCATGGGAAGAGAGGCTTGCCATGCACAGTCTTCTTATGGCGGTTCAGACTCTGCCTTTGAACGAATGTCTTCCCGCACTCCTTACACTTCAAGGGGGAGGTTGCCTTCACTCCTCCAATTGGCTTTATAACAGGAATTTGTTGGGGGAAGAATAGATGTGTATATGGAAGGTGTAGTATAGCTTATTTTAATCATTTCAGTGATAAACGTTAACTTCAATGTTACTCTAGAACGACTTGAAATCATTTGTTGTAATAATGGAAGCACTGAAAGCGACCTACAAAAACCCCAAACTACCGGCAAGTTTCGGTGGTGTCAATGTATTATGCCGTGCTGTAGAAGGAAAAATTCCAAAATAGAAGATTCGCGAGTGGTTGTGGGGACAGGAAGCATACACTTTGTATCATCCTGCGAGACGGTATTTCCAACGGAATGGCGTGTTAGTCAGTGGAATCGATCAACCGTGGCAAGCTGATTTAGTCGATATAAGAAGTTTATCTAAATTCAATGATGGAAACAACTATATCCTCACAGTAGTCGATATCCTATCGAAATAAACATGGACTGAAGTATTAAAAAAGAAGAAGTGATCGGAATTTGTGCGTGCTTTTGAAAAAATATTCGAGGAAAGAAAATGTCGAAAACTACAGACAGATGCTGAAACAGAGTTCAAGAATACAACTTTTCAGAAATTTTTAAAGTCTAGACGTGTTTCCTTCTTTACGACTCATAACGAGACAAAGGCCAGCGTCATTAAACGCTTGAATCGAGCTCTGGTTACAAAGATGTGGAAATACTTTAACCAGAAAAATACTTTTCGCTATATCGATGTTTTAGATGATTCAGTGTATAGCTGTAATTACACGTATCATCGAAGCATAAAAGTGGAACCCGCGAAAGTATCCAAAGAGAATGAGAATATTGTACGTCAAAATCTCTATAGCGACATGAAAAGTGTTAAAACTGTTTATAAATTCAAAGTACGTGAAACCGTACGTGTATCGAAGCGGAAACGAACCTTCAAAAAAGGATATAAATCGAATTGGTATCGGGAAATTTTGTAGTGAACGAACGTATACCCTGAATCCCCGTAGTATATAAACTTGAAGATTTACAAGAAGCAGAGATCGAAGGAACGTTTTGTGAATTGGAATTGCTAAAGGTTAAAAAGAGTGAGTTATACCCTATAGACAAAGTATTAAAACAGAGAAAGAGGTGTGGTCATATCGAGTATTTCGTGTCGTTTCTAGGATACCGCTCAAGGTTCAACACGTGGTTACCCGCTGCGGATGTGTATAAATTATAACCACTTTGAGAATTTCCCTCAGTGAACAAGATGAGTTTCTACCTCACGTTACCGAGTGATAACAGTCTCGATTACCATGAGGATAACAAATTAAACCACTTTTTCGTAAAGTTACCCAAATCCATTGAACTTAAGGGGGAATGGGAAATTGGACTCAGGGAGTTTATCTATCCTCATTCCTGGTACAACATCACTGACGACTTCAATAAATTTGAGTATGATCAAGACGATGGTGAATTTATAAAAAGTCGTATCCCATGCGGGTTTTATGAAACAACAGATGATACGTCGTAAAAGCATTGATGGAGCAGATGGGATCCATTTCCACTACAATCGGTATAATAGGAGAGTTCGAATCAAGTTTTATGCCTGCTCGAGACTTATACTACATAAAGGACTTGCCGCGATCTTAGGGTTTACACCGGGAGAAGTTTTAGCCCATCCCAAACCCATTCTGGAAATTACACAAGGAAATATTGCGGAAACTCATATGGAGAGGGTAGTGGAGAGCCCCCTACATATCAGATCCTCTACTGGATCACCATCCCCTGTATGTGTACACGAATATATCAGAAGATGAGATCGTCGGGGATATTTTAGCTCCCTTGCTTCGTATCGTGAAAGTAAAGGGGCGTCACGAGGAAATGGTCTGCGCCTCTTATAATAGACCCCACTACGTACTTTTAATGCGAAAAAATTTTCAGACTGTGGAAATCGTTATAAGAACGCATACCGGGAAAAAAGTCTCATTCTTAAGAGGGAGCGCGATAGTGAAACTACACTTCCGTTTAAAGCAGCTGTGAAAGATGTATCGACCATATTGTTGTTGTACAAAGTCATTAGAAGATTATTACGTGAACCAAGCCGGATCAGGACTTGCCTATTATCAGGCCAGTCCGCTACAGAAAGGCTATGGACTTGGAAGTTTCTTCCGCTCGTTAATGAGAGGGGGTTGCCCCTCTGTTGAAGAAAGGTGCTGCCGTAGTAGGAAGACAAGCACTTCGGAGTGGGGTCGATTTTGCGAATGATGTCATGCAAGGTCAAAACGCGAAAGCGGCAGCTACTAAACGCATGAAAGAGGGCGGAAACATACTAGTGGATAAAGCAGCGACTAAAACGAAAAATATGATTGGGCGTGAAAATAAAAGGAAGCGTAAACCTTTAAAACGAATCATTCAATCGAAAACTCGTAAAGTGCGTGCAACTGATATTTTTGACTCGTGATTTCTTTCATAAGACAAGATTCCCCCACCTGCCTGAAATCGGAACTGGACTTATTTGCCCTACCACCTACTCAAGTGAGTATAGAAGGTAGGAAGTGGGTGGAATTCTATACATTATTTAATATTCGGGATAACGGACCATTGGAATTCAACATCTCTGGTAAAGGAGAAGAATGCTTGGATCTCTCTCTACCACTCAACTCTATGTAAAAGTAAAGATTTTAAAGAAAGACGGAATGCAACTGGATGAGAAAGACTGTGACACCCATCAACTTATTCCTTCACTCCCTGTTTTCCCAAATCGATATCAGCCTAAACGGACGTATCATTTCATCCTCCTCCTCTAACACCCACCCGTATCAAGCATATATCGAAACCTTACTCAATTATGGAGAAGATGCGAAGAAAACAACGCTTACAACTGAATGTTTCTACAAAGCTACATCTGGATATCTTCACGAGACGAACCATCTAAAGCTCGGTGGGGAAAATAGTGGGCTATTAAAGCGTTATCAACTAACTAAAAATAGCCATACGCTGGATTTGATCGGGAATCTACATTCGGTCGTGTTCCACCAAAACAAATTACTTCTGAATTTGGTAGATGTGAAAATCAAGGTCAACGGAAGCAAGCCCGCCTTTTGCCTCGTATCTGATACAGAAGTTAAGGAGTACAAGATCGCCATAGAGCATAAATCCTTGTTTGTGAGAAAAATTAAAGTGAGTCCAGGGGTTTCCCTAGGCCATGCAAAAGATTTAGAAAAGTCATCAGCCAAGTACCCTATCGATAGAGTGTTATGCAAAGTATACTCGGCTCCTCAAGGAAGCATGTCTTTCGTTCAAGATAATGTTTTCATCGGTCAAATGCCTAAAAAGATTATATTGGTCAGTGTTAGCCATGACGCCTTCAATGGAACTTATACTTCTAACCCGTTATAATTCAAGCACTATTACGCTAACTTTGTAGCGGTCTACATAGATGGGAACCAGCTCCCTTACCGGCCATTAGAACCCGACTTTGCACGAAATTGAAATATCCGCGCTTACCACAGCCTATTTGCAGGCACCGAGAAATTGAATCAAGACCGAGGAATACACATCGATAGAGACGATTGCTCGAAAGGATATATTCTGTACGCGTTTAATTTATTACCAGACTTATGCAATGGAGGATACTTGCATCTCATGTAGCAAGGAAATTTACGAATTGAAATAAAATTCGCCACTGCTCTACCAAACACCGCATCGATTCTGGTATATTCAGAATTCCAAAACGTTATAGAAATAACAAAGTCGAGAAATATTATATGTGATTTCTCGAACTGAGATAGATACTACATAAATAAATGGAATATTACAACAGGATAATTTTACTCGACGTTCGTTCATGGGAGTTTTCGCCAACGACCCAGAAAAATAGTCTCCTTCCCAGCTTCATTGATTGTGAACCTGGACCAACAATCGATGCGGGGGCAGAAATTAGCTGGCTATCTACGTATGTGGAAAATCAAGCATCCACAGAATTTTTCGATTCCTATGGAAACTCACCGAAATTTTTTGAGGGCTGATATCACAAATGTTTACAAAATATACACATATAAAATACAATGATGTACCCCTACAATGCAGCAATTCATCCATATGCGGACAATATTGTATTTTTTACATTTATTCGAGATGTCGCGGGCAAAGCCTCGAGACAATTGTAAACACGTTTTATGTTAAATGTTTAGCCAATAACGTAGAAGTATATAATTTTGTAAAACAAAAGTTCGGGATTGTAAAATTTCATACTTTTTGCAAAAATAAAATTTGCTATAAAAGTCAATTGTACATGTCTATCTCAATCATTTCTAGTCATAGAGCCTATCCGAATCCACCATCCGTCCACGATTTTAATTTGTGTGCCCATGGGAAGTGGAAAAAGCGTCTTTGTACGCGATTTCCTTAAACATAAACAAGAAATTTCCAATGTGACACCAGCTAATGTTGTATGGTTTTACGGTGTGCAGAAAAAACTTTACGATGAAATTGCTGACGTCACGTTTGTTGAAAAATTATCTTCAGATTTTAAAGATTATCTAAATTGTCTTACTCTAGTCGTTATCGATGATTTAATGGTGGAATGTGGGAATGATAAGAGGATTACGAACTTGTTTACCAGAGGAAGTGACCATCATAACCTAACAGTGATGTTCATTTCTCAGAATATATTCCACAAGGGATCTCAAATGAGAGAAATATCTCTCAATGCACATTATATATTCCTATTTAATTCGCGTCGTGATATAACCCAAATCATGTGTTTAAGTCGTCAGCTGTACCCAATAAAGATCAAAATTTTCCAGGAAGCGTTTTAGGACGCTACGAAGACCCCATTTTCATACCTCCTCGTGGACCAGAAACAAAAGGAGATATGCGGTTGCGCGCGAATATTCTTCCCCACCCAGTGCAAACCGTCTATCAATGCCATTTCTGATAAATTACTTAAGAAGAAGATTTGGAAGAAGAGGAAGTATTTGGGAAAATGACGCTGAAGAGGTCGGAGCTTGAACAACTACGTCTCCCCTGTGTATGTCCGGAAAAATCTCGAGCTAGCTTATTAAAAAAAATTATCATTACTGGTATAAAGGCGATCTGCGGGTGTGTTTTGAACACTGTAAAGGGGAATGTATGAAGATTATAAAATTGCATCATTTGAACAGTTTTCAAAAACTTTTATATCAAAATTATCAGGTGACTGATGTGTAAAGAACATAGAAGGTGGTGTAGTTTTTTGAATGTTGGCACTTCTGATAATTTTAAGATCATTGTGGTATTTCAAATAAAAAAAGATTGAAGTGTCAAAATTATACAAGATGAAAGAATATTTCTGAAAAGTTTTCATGGCTTCTAGGTGAACATATATGGTGTAATTGCTTGACGAAATTTGATAGCTAATCATCTATTTGCATATAAATGCATCCCAAATATAATTAATGGAAAGTTCAAATTTATTCTTTCAGTTCTTCAGGATTGTTTAGATGATGCTACAATAGACAACAATCTTTCAATGTGATTGCAGTTTTTGAAAGAACACATTTTTTATTAACATGTCAGCCAAGATACAATCTTAAATTGGTGACATGTGTATGCTCTACTTGGAAAAAGTGCATAGTCCATCGCCTACTGAAATTTTGGTAAAAGTGCATAGACCGTCACCTGCTGAAAATTTTGTGTGTTTTCAAAATCAGCTGGCAACAAAGCAACCGACCTGTAGCCATGTTGTTTACGGTGTTTTATTTGGGTCCTGTAATTTTCCTGAATCAGTGAAGGGGAAGGGGGTGTATCAGCGCAGGGTTAGTGGGTATTTTAATCATAATATGTTTGAAATGTTGTGTGATGACAAATGAAAACCATCAATGGAAAAATTTTTTATCTAGATAAGAAATTTTTTTTACTTGATACAGTACATTTGTTGAAATCAATTCATAATAATTGGACCAATCAGAATGAAACAAATAATTTTTCATACTATCTTTTGATAATCAGAAGAAAAGCAATGTTGTGCCAGCTTACTGCATTTAAAAAAGCTGTATACTCTAGAACAATATAAATGCATCAAAATTTCCCCAGCCCTTTCAAAAAAAAGTTTTATACCCTTATCGATCTAAAAACAAAATGTTTATACTGCTGTCAAGTTTTCAATGAAAAAACAATTGCAGGTTGAGGCTAAGGAAAATAGAACGGGTTATAGCGTTAATGTATTGGGTACAATACATTTCATGCAAACTCTGCTGAAATTATGGAACATTGTTAATATGAAACATCCTAGAAAAGTCATATGCCTTAAAAGCAATAACTATGACCCAATTTTTTGGGACTCTCTTTCTTTCTTTTACTTTGAAGCACGCCATCTTAACCCTCATTGAAATTTTGAGGCATTTACTAGTAAAATCTGTTTTAAATATTTGCTTTTAGGGAAATTTCAAACAAATAATCTAGAAGCAAGATTCAAATAATATAGACAATTGAATTTTGTTAATTATGATGTGTTTTTAATGCAGATATTAGAATCTGAGAAGAAACTTAAGCTTATTGATATTGAAATCTTTTAAAGTGTGTTCATTTAGTATTAAATCTTTTTTACTTGAATATGATAATACTGAGTTCAATTATGAAGTTAATAATGAAAAATTTGATAATGGTGTGTTACTTTCACAAGAGTTAAAATTCAATAAAAATATGCAGGTAATTGTTTATATGGCAGGTTATATAGCCAGATCTGTGTCAAAAAACCTTAATTGTACTTCTTGCAAAGAGCAGTTATACTTAAATAAACTTTTCGATATAATGATGTATCTGATTATTTAGAAATAATTGACAGAGATGGTTTAATGTGGTCTACTGAATTCTTTATCTATATTGTAACCACATCACGTCAGATTTTTCAAATCTCAATGCAAACAAATTTGAAAATGAATTTTTGGTTTGTAACAATCAAAAGGCTTTGTTAATACAACTTTCACAGGAAAAATTAGAATTAAGAAACCTTAATGACTCTCCACTAATTTGTTCTTGTTAAGTACCAAGGAATAAATTACAGCATGCAGCTCTTTCTGTTACTGCAAAAGTATTATTAAATAATTACATTAAAATAAAAAATGACAAATTTAAACAAAAACGCGTTGAGATAAAAGACCAAAAGACGAATACTTTGACAAGTAAAAAAACCATTAATGCAAGTGAAAAAACCTCTATAATAAATGCAGTGACGAGAATTTTTCATAAGCATTGAATAATTTTCTTTTATCTAGTGAATGTTGCTATTATAAGCCAAAGGTTAAATTCTAGTATTAACCAAGAAAAAAGTGGAGAATCAGGTTTAATCGTTAGAATTTTATTTTTTGTTTATACTTTGTGAATGTGGAGTATAAATTATAATGTACGCCAAGAAATAGATTATAATGTACATAAACAAAATAAATTATTGGGTATGTAACTGAAATAAATTACGTGTGTTAATGGAATGTAAATATAGATGGATAATCTGGAAATTCAATTTGTAATGTAAAGGTGCAAAGAAACTACAACGTTTATCTAAAAACATGTTTAATTGCATATTAATAAACTACTATATTGATATAGTAAAGATGAAACGACACACTGCGCAAAATATTAAATAAAATAAAACACATTAACACAGTTAAAATAAATACGATGGTTTATAGCTATTTCGGAAGCGCGTTTAGGCTTCCTTCTTCAGAACCCTAGTTACACTAATGTGACACACGTGCTAGAAAAACTATCGATGCCAAATTGCTAGTCCAAAATTAGTTCGGGTAAACCAGTTGTGGATCCGTATCCGTGTCTTTTGCTATGGGACGAATGAAGTTTCTCCAAATAGAGGACATGGAATTGAACGGAAGCTGATCGTTAACAGTAGAAGAGGAATGCGAAAGAATATGGAAGGCTTCAAAGAAATTGAGGTCGGCTGGTGAAGAAACTTTCTCTATTAGATGGGCCTTGTCGAAAGAAAATTTGTGGCCAGCTTCCCAGGCGTGTTTGGCCAAAGCAGATTTTTCCAGTTGTTGTTTACGCACGTAGGCTTCATGCTCTTTAAGCCGAAATCGAAGGGCCCGACGTGTTTGACCAATATAAACACGATTACACTGGCATGGAATGGAGTAAATTCCAAAATAATTGCAATCAGGAATAATATCCTTGAGTTTGGAATAACCGAGTTTATTGATTGGAGTAAAAGTGACCTTGAAATTAAATTTACGGAGGATGGAAGCAATTTTTGAAGAAATTCGTGGAACGAAAGGAATGCTGATAAAATTACA
>QLNU02015360.1:78691620-78726213 GCA_006491805.2 Dysdera silvatica
ACCGATGTTGGAGATTATGGGCCGCAATGGAATGCCGGGTTTATGAACCTTCGGGAGGCAATACAGTCTTGCGACATTAGCAATAGAAGGAACTACGGATTTCTTCGTTTTGGGATCCAAGATGTTTGATGACCGGACTATTTTACTAACATTAGAGAGTTGAGCGGAAGATGGGTTTTTCTTGAGCACTTTATAAGGACTTTATTTAAACTGTGTTAATGTGTTTTATTTTATTTAATACCATATTGATAGTTAAACTTTAACGAAGTATTTGTATCTATTGAAACGTTAATTGCTTTAAAAATAGTCTGATGTCTTTATGTATATGCATATTCATGTCTCTATAAATCTGGTCACCCCTGGCGACTAAATTTCTACAGTTACCGAGTAGGTTATCTTTTTCTGCTAGGTTCCAATGTTTTCTTTTCAAAAGAGGCGATATTGGTAATTGCGATTTGCGGTGCCCTGTACATATGTTTGTATATATCTGATGTCTACTATTTGTATTAGTTTTTTTTTTTGTTTTTTTTTGCTTAAGGACAGAGTACACTAAAAAATAAATATTAATGTAGCAAGCCATTTCAGTTAAGCAAAGTTCTGATTATCATAATGCAGGTTCTACTGTAAGTGTTTTTCTGGTGCTTACAAAATATTTATACCAATGAATGTGTAATTTCAATCGCTGGAATATTTAAAATAGATATGCAGTAGAAATGCAGTAGTTTCTACGATGGCCCATATTTATAACATGAATTAAATATAGTATGTTATAAAAATATTTGGAACTTCTGTTTTAGTAATATTTTTGTTATGTAAATAAAATAAGGACATTTCGTTTATCACGTATATATGTCTCAAACATTCCAAGCAGAGTATGTATTCTATATAATTAACATATTTACTGATTGGACAACTTTATACTTATCCTCCTTTTTTAAACATAAATATTAAGAAAAAGATAATGTGAACTAAAATATGTTATTATTTATATGCTGATTTTATATTCATTATATTCGAACTTCTGATTTTGGTAATATTTTTGTTATGCAGACAAATAAAAGAAGCATTTTGTAAATCATTTATATGTGTCTTATTTAAACATTCCAGGCAGAACATGCATCATAATTTGTATATCTAGTGATGTTTGATAACTTTATACATATCGTTGTATTTTTTAATAGTAAATCACAATGTAAATATTAAAAACAGTATATAAACTACAAACCTTTTTGAATATAGTTAAAACGTAGGCTTATTCATTTTTTTCTGAGGCATTTTTAAAATTTATGGTATTTTTTTATCATTTACAATATTAATATATTCCAAGGCTTAAATCAAATAGTTAATGTGCTGCGATTATAAAAATAGCCTTCAAAGAGCTCGCAAAGTTAGTTTAATTAAATAGGTCATTTTGAAAAGGGGTAAACTCCATATGAAAACAATGAAATATAACCCCTTTTCAAAATGACTGATTGAATTTCATTAAAAGCTATATTCCACGGAAAAAGCCTATGGCTGTTACATTATTTGTAAAATCCCCTGTACTACTGTGGAAGAACTATTATAAAGTGTCCTTGGAGAAATTAACCTAGAAATTTACACTGAAAAGGAGTGTCGCCAATTAATAGTTTCCAATCTGCACAAATTTGACAGTGCTCGACAGCTTTTCCTGTGGGTTAGTAAGAAAAGGTATAGCACCACCTGTCTGGCAGTTAACACACAAAGCCGCCGGGGGAATTTATTACACAATAATTTTCAGCACCCACGTATAAATAGCTCAAACTAGAGCTTTTTTGTTTTAGGAGAAAAAGAGACGCCGTCCGCATCCTGGATTTGAACCAGGGTCCCTCCATTGAGCCTGGAGTGTCTTGACGGCTAAACAAACAAGGGCAGGAAAAATGCTTTTTTTCTCCATATATAAGGATGTAAGATATTATTACCCTTCACAGGGATAACACAATTGCCAAATAATGGTCAACACATTGTGTTCCGAAAATTATTGTATAACAAGCCGATGTGTACACATGTTGTAACCACTTATTCTAATTAAACTACCATAACGGCTCCATTTTACGGTGAAATTCGTTCATTTGATCTACAAGTTTTGCATAAATTCTTAATCTGTGTTTTCACGAAACCTGAATTTTTCCGCATTTTATGTAATACACCATCGATATATAAACATTGCAAAATGCTTTTACATGGTGCACCACCTTGGATTTTTGAAAAAATTCCATTTCCCACCACCTACCCAAGATAATATGTGTCCCGCTATAAAGATCTTGATATACAGATGGATGAAAGAAAGATGTAAAACAAGCAAGTGAAAGAAAATTGCCTAAGGTCGATATTTAAATTTAGCGGGTTTCAATTAACATTAATTCGCAACTCTCTAATTCTCAAGTAACTCGGTAGGTTTTCAACGTTAACAATAGCCATCATTATTGCATTTACGGAAGACCTTTACCTTACCCTTTTTATTACAGACTGACCGACCAAAAGCAATAGTTCAGGGGTCTTCAACCTTTTTCAGTCCAAGGGCCAATTTTGCTTATCCTTGCAGGTCCGCGGGCCGCATTAATATATCCGCAATATCAGGGTTGAACAAAGGCGGCTCAAAGTGGTGTCATACTGGACAAGGGCGGACACAGGGGGGAGGTCACAGGGGTCATGACCCCAAAATATATTTTTTCACTGTAAAAAATTCCAACTTTCATGATAAATGAAGGGTGTTATTCCCGGTATGTTTGGTATGTTTCTCTTGCGCTGACAAAATTTTTTTTCTGTGAGGTGAACCAGTGACCAAGATCGCTGTTCCTCGTTTAGCATTCTTCGTGGGCATAAGGATTGGAACTTCTCGAATACTTTGAGGAGTAACGAGCGCTGCAGACGTCGCATTAGAGGATCTAATTAGTTGCTCATAATTTGAACTAGCCAGAAAGAATGGTCCTGTAGACGTAGACGCGGTTGGAACTGAAAATTCCCGCCTCTTCGTCGACATCACTTCTTAAAATTCCCGCTCGTGGTTTAGAAAGTAAACGTCCGTAAAGACATTTGGATTCAGTGGTGCAATTCCTGTTTTACGGAAGCCACTCAACGCATTTTGTGTGGTTGCAGAACGGTTGTAGGCCTCTGCAAAGAGAGGGGTGACCTGAAACTTCTTTACCATTCGGTTGGGATGACTAGCAAGCCAACTTTCAATGGCAGAGGCATAATAGGTTTTCAGCGGGAACATGAAAGAAACGTCATGGGGTTGCATCCTGTTTGTCAAGTGCGGTGGAAGACAGGCAATCGAAATGCCCGTCTCACGTGCTCTGACGATAACGTCTACATTTCTTGTGTGTGAATGGTGGTCATCCAAAATTAGGACAATGGGACTTTCTTTTAACGATTTTACAATGGCAATGAAATGTTCTATCCATCTAAAAAAAAAGTGAAGAATTAACCCAACCGGAGTTGCTGCAAGCACCAATGGAACCTGGTGGGGCACCTGGTATGGCCAACTGAAAAGCCATTCGCTGCAGGTCCCGAGCAGTCAATCCGTAGAAGCTTTTTTCCATAAGCAAACAATAATCAGCAAGCATGCTTCCGAGATCTGGAGTTAAAACTGTCTGCCGTCCGATCTTCCTACTGGAAACATAATCTTCAGAGGGAAGTCCTGATTTCACGTAGTCTTTCAGTGTCGCTCGCTGTACTTTAAAGACTTTCGCTGCTGTTTTATACCCCACTCGTTTTTCTCTCACAGCTTTCACAGCATCGCCCATTGCCTCCGAGTCCCATACGTTACGTTTCGCCATCTGCAAGAAATAAATAAACAAATCGTCACGCAAGCAGTGTTGCCAACTTATAAGCTTCGCACACAAAAAGCCAGACTGCCTTCAAAAAAAGCCATTTTGACAATACATGTGTTTAAAAAAAAAGTCACTCTGGGTTGAAAAAAGCTAACTTGGCAATACTGCACGCAAGCACTACTTCCCAATCACGTCCTTACGACTAAGAAGCCTCGCATTTAAAGGAACACAGAAGCATAAAAACAACACCTAATTAGCCCAAGAAACCGAACCCCTTTTGCACAAGACAGATCGCTAAGTTTTTTCCAAATAGCATATAAAATTATCAACTTGTAACAAATTATAATTGACCGATAGATAGCAACACATAAATAATAGAAACCTGAGACATTAAAATGATAATACTTTCAATTGACGCACGAGAAAAGAGATCCTCGTTACAAAATCAGATAGAAAATAAAAAAAAGAGTTAATTTAAATTAGGCAGTTTGGATGAAAAATAGTTTTCTTCCGGTTGAGCAACCGCATGAATGTGTCTTACTAAAATGATAATCCAATTATGTTAATTTTCTTTGTTGTGTTTTTTGAGAGGAGAATAAAGAGTATTGTTTACAAATTGACGCCAAACGTGGAGCGTTTGGGTTATAAATTTGACGCCCAACGCGGGGCGCCAATTTATAAACAATACCCTTTATTCTCATCTTAGTGAAACACAACGAACACATTGATACGGTCGCTAAACCAGAAGAAAACTATTTTTCATCCAAACTAATTTTAATTAATTCTTTTCTTATTGTCTATCTAATTTTATAACGCGGCTCTCTTTTCTCGCGTCTCAATTGAAGGTCATATCATTTTAATGTTTCAGGTTTCTATTATTTATGTGTTGCCATCTATCGGTCAATTACAGTTTGCTACAAACTTTGTTTCCTAATCACATGTGGTAGTGTTCCTAATTTCGTTCCGTGGACGAATTTAGGACATACCCAAGGGGACGAGTTTACGCACATGGTAGTTTTTGTATTTAAGTTTACGAAAAAAAAGTATTAACATTATGCTAACTTTCACCACAGGATATTAAAACGAACACTTTATCCTATGCATAGACGAAAAGAGAAAAAAAAAAATTACTCACCTTTGATGTGGCAATTGCAGATTTAAATTGTGGGAAAAAAATCATTTTTCGGTTCAAAAATGAATTTTTTTTTTCTAGCACGCTGTCGGCTCCCTTAGTGCACACGACTGCTGTTAGTACTCAACTGAGGTGTTCGTTATAGCTTTGCAAGGTCACTGCCTCGCCGCAGCGCTTAAAAGCTTAGATCGGCTGAGGAAAGAATTTAGGAGCAGGGTCGAAAATAGGGTCCCCATACTCTATATGTACACAAAATTTCGTTGCAGTGGAAATTACGACCTGCATCAAACCCCCACCGAGTACGCCAATGCGTCTCTAAACAGCTGTTTCCAAAATTATAGTTGATAAATGAAAAGTTAGGACCAGAATAACTGACGGGGAGGGTTTTGTTATTCCGACGCGACGAGACCATCTTATTGAAAAATACTTTTGAGTGTAGTCATGTCACAAATTTAGACGTAAATGATTAATTTTAATTTCGTTTTTCTCAAAACCAATTTTTGAGAAATTTTGCATTACGCAAAACATCCATTGCGATGCAATTTTCAGAGAATAATTTTAATTTGTTCTGGAAGTATTCACTCAGTAATAATGAATAAATGTTACTTACAGTTTTAATGAGGAATGATAATATCGTTCCTCATTAAAACATAAAAAAAATCTATGATATTATCTTAGATGTTTTTTTGGGGAAGCGTTCATTATAATCGAATGAACAAAAATGGCAATTTATAAATAGCAGATAAGTTTTTATTTTTTAAACCAAAACTATTAAAAACAGAGTGCAATTTTTTAGTAATTTTTATAAGCATGGTTTCAATGATTATTTGGAAAAAATACGTTTTGTTTTTTTTTTGTTTTGTTTTAAAAATATACCACGTGGAACTTTTCAAATATAGCGCTTAAAAAAAAAAGTAAACACTATATACTAAAAAACCTATTGAGTTATAAAGGTTAAAACTGTTCGAAAAGTTTTCTTTCATAACAACTTTCAGAGAAATTGGTTAAGGATATAAGAAAATTCGCTTTTCACGTATAACTCTCCTTAAAATCACTGTTGCACTGCAAATCAATAAAACTACACCTAATTCCCATATACGCTAGAAAACTAAAGTAAAACATGACTTAGGGAAAAATAGAGTGTTACTTTAGTTCTCTAGTGTTTTAAGATATTTATTACGAAATACGTATATATCAGACTCGGGGGAGCAGGGACGTTATTTTTGTGTGAAACAATTTGTATTTTTTCATGAGCTGGCGGGCCGCACAAAACATGTCAGCAGACTGTATGTGGCCCGCGGGCCACGGGTTGACGACTCCTGTAATAGCGGGTTCAATATCTATTGAAACCCGCTAATAAACATCACGAAGTGTTATAGCAGAAAGACGATATTGTATTAATACACAGAATTATCGTAAAGAAAAAGCCTGAACTTAGCACATTGTCATTTCACAGAATGATTTTGTTTGGTAGCCTTACTTCCCACAACCCATTGGGCTACTTGATACAGTACCGCCGGTTTAACGTAATCTTCGAGCGACGATCGTTTACAAATAAACCACCACGTCTTCTAGGAGATACAAAGTCACTACCCAATAGTGTAAGCTGCCAGTTGGCAGACGAATGCCTTACCAACCACGCTCCTCGGGTGCCACCTGTGATTACAGTGCCGCCTTCGGCGGCCACCCTTCCCAATCCCCCATCTTTCCCACTATTACTACTCCTCCTCGGGCGTCATCATACCAGAACATTGCCATCAGGACCAGCCCTATTGGAGGATCCTCTTCCCCCCCTCACTGGAAAATTCCCGTTCCAAGTTGGAAAAATCCGGTTAAACCCAGGAAAGAAAGAATGAATAATTAATTCTTTGGGTAGTTGATATAATTTCAATTGCCAACTTGGCGAAAATTTAGATTTTCTTGGAGGGGGGAGGGAAGGTGGAATAATTTTTTTTTTACTCTTCAACTTTAGACAATTGGAAAATTTTATAATGTTGGCTTACGCTGTTACTTCAATTTCTAGAGGAGGGGTGCTTTTTCGTTTATTTAACAGTAAATACTACCTTTAAATTAAATATATACGAATATATTTTTTCAATGCTTTTGGGTAGTTGGAAAATTTTGTTTCTCCCCAGGTGCAAATTTGGGGGGACGCGAGCAGGGATTTATACACCCCCCCTCGACACCTCTTCAGATTTTTTGATACACCCCCTTAATGAAATCTAAAAACACATCTAGACATACACAAAATCTAATCCACACCCCCTAAAAAATCTTGAACACCCCTAGTTTATGAAACCCGGACAAACCCCTGCTCGCGATCACCCTCCCCTTGAATGAAAATTTAACATTGAAAAGATACAAGGTAAAGGTCCAATGAGGTATCATTTTCAAAAATCAAGTCATTAATCGCCACCCTTGAATGACCTCTAAATCCGCCCTACTCCCCCCAATGAAGGTATGCTCAGGCCGCCCCTGATAGCGATGTTCCGCAGATGTCGCATCGCAATGTCTCGCGGATGTCTCATTGCGATGTCCCGCGGATGTCGCAATGTAACGTAACTGAAAGCGGACATTTCCACGTTCACAGTACATCTCTGAGACGTTCTTAAGATGTACTGCGACGTCTCTGAGATATCACGAACGTCGCAGCACGATGGTTTTTCCACGTTCCAGAGACGTCACTGTGTTGTATGGGTAATTAAAAAGGGAAGAAAGAAAAATGTAAAATTAAGAAAAGCGCCAAATATCCTTGGGCGGGAAAAAACGCGCCACACATTCGTGTAACCTCCCGCCACCTCGCGCCACCGTACCACCTGCGCCAGGTATGCAGAACTCTCAGTTTCCTCCTATTCACGTTCAATCAGAGACTCCGCCATAAAATGGAGTATGAAATTTATGGATCATTCCGTACCTTTTCTCTTTTGAATAAACGTATGTGATTTAAAATAACCGAATTTGTTGATCGAACCAACCCTGGAAATACAGTGAGGATTAACGACCCGAATTAATCGCACGCTAGTTGAAGGCGTCAACACAGGGCCTTTTCTAATTACAGCAAAAACGAATCCCCCACACACACACACACACAGGTGTCAAATGCTCTTCACCCAAATGCTTTATTTTTCGATTTGAAACACCAAATGAAAAAACAAATACTAGCTTTTTTTTTACCCATGCATTCTAACTTTTCAGTAGCTTATTATAACTAGTCATGGTAGGCAGGCCTTTATAAATGTGAATTGTGAGGTTTTATGCCAAGTTTCCATGTATCCAAGGCGAGACCTCCACGAAAAATCTCAAATACGTCTCGAATACTTATAAGAATTAATATTGTTTAGGAATTTGCCTCTAGGATTTTACGCCCTAGATGGCTGCCTAAGTTCGCCTATTGTACAATTCTACAAATTCTGGTAGAGCAGGCTATACTTTAATTGAAATATTTTCGTACTAATTTCAATTTGTAATTGCAATTAATACGAAAGGTATAAAATTATTAGACAAACTAGACCTACATCTTTCTTTTCCGGACGTTATTAAACACCCTCTATACTCTCCACCGTTCGATTCTACATTCTTCACCAATTGTAAATATATAACTGTATTTTCATTATAAAAACTTATATTTCTCGTGAAGGTTTAAGTATCACTGATCAAAATTACAATTTTACGATATTAGAAAATTTAAAGGGAAAATAGAGCCTCAAATAATCTTAAACCAGTGAACGTGAAATATTACTTCATGTTATTGACCAACCCTTGTTACATTATAGTTGTTGTAATATCTCCCCCCACAAACATTGATTCCAGGTAAGAAACTATACTGAGCTTTAAACAGATGTTTACGAATGAGGATAAGAAAATAGAAGAATAAAAAATACACTTTAAATTGTGTTGTTTACCACTACAAAACTTTAATCGAGAAACTGCGGTATTAAATCATGGAACATTTTCCAATTTGGCATCTATTTTCGTTTTCAGTGGGTATAGTATTAAAAATACCACCATTTGGTTTTGATAGTAACAAATGAAGCTGTCTTCGCCACAAGGCGGCTTTCCCTCGCTCTTCCATAATATTACCAAGCGATCCATTGTATTTTGTAAGAAGGTACACACACGTGTACACATAGTACATACGTCAAACAATAATGGATTCGCTATTTTTCTTACCAGCTGGATCTCTAATATTTATTTTTAATACATCAAAAAAATTTTGAGGACATGATATTATAAAAGGAGCTTACCTTTTGCTTAAAGACGAGTTGTGGAAAGATTAAATCAGTTTTCGTTTTTTTTTCAGCACATTCATAATTTGGATCTAACTAGAATTCTTTATTTGACTTAAATAACTCGAAAAAGATACTGATTTTACGATAGACTGAAATTTAATAAATTTTTGCTGATTAGCTATTGCCTCATAAACTCGATAAGCCCCCTATAAATTAGAATTACTGATCTCTCACGATTCCTTATACGACAGTAGAAGTATCAACAACAATTGGCTCCACATTGCGGAATATTATTGTCTTACTGTTGTAGTGAAATCACCCGAAGGTTACAGATCCAATTCCAACTTGGAAAATTATAATCTTATTTTTTTCATTCTTATAAATGAAATGAAAGGCTCTAATTTGGATCAAAATTATAGATTCATTAAACAGATCACTCAGACGGGGGCTTCCGAAGAACAGCTGTTCTTAAATATGGGCAGGGTAAGTGCATGAAATGTCGCTAATATTTTCCAATACAGTAACTACAAAATTTCAAAAATATCATAAACTTTTATTATTATCATAAACGTTATCTTCGCACATTAACAGATTAATATTAATAATATTTTTTAATTTACTTTAACATTCCTACGGAGGCTATAGACATAAACAATCCACACGCTTTTCATCAAAGAGATAAACGTTGCACTCTAAAGTAATCCTTATTTGGGTGCAACTGCTAACGATATTAATAAGATTTTGATAAAGGGTTTAATAAGTGGAATGGATTAATTTCATTAATTAAATCCAGAACGGAAGACTGATGTGCAGTTACCGGCTTCAATAATAACTTTAACTTTTTCCAAATTTGCTGATCAAGTTGATAATATTCGCTTTCCACACTAAACCCTAAGATACAGAGGGATAAAATGCATTACCTTTCCATTGTTATACACCATAAGCTCTGGTTCGATTCCTGGAACAAGAATTTTTATACGTTTGTTTGTTTTCCATGAGACATGAACCGGAACTGCCATGTTATGACAAGCACAGCAATTTTCAAACGAAATCGGAGAGAAGTTTATGAATTCGTTACTGTTTACAAACTTGGTCATATGAAATTAGATTATCGTCGATATTATCGTTAAATCTTCACTTGCAAGAATTCTAAACAACAATAAATTAAAAATAGATAGCAATCCTGAGTTCATATTAAGTTATTCATCTCGCTTCAGAAAAACAAGCAAGTGAAAAAAAAAATGTCTAAGATCGATATTTAAATTTAGCGGGTTTCATTTAACACTGAATCAGTTATTATTTTTCCGTTTTTTATTTTATACTTTTTGACGAGTGGAAATTGAAAGTTGGCGTATTGAAATTTGACGAGTTTGAAGTTGGTGAGTTGTAGTCTATACTTCCAACTTCTATAAATCGCCATTTTCCCACTCGCAAAACTCCTAAATTCCAACTCGCCAAGATTTTAACGAGTTGAAAGTTGGCAAGTTGGAATTCCACCAGTTTGAAATTGGCGAATTGTAGTTCACTTTCAAGTTCCAAATCGCCGTTTTGTAGATCTCAAAACTCCCAAATTCCAACTGGCCAAGATTTAGCGAGTTGAAAATTGAAAGTTGGCGAGTTTCAGCTTATTTATAAATTCCAAATTGTGAACTTTCAATTCTTGACCCTCCAAATCTCCCAATTTCCAACTCACCAAATTCTAATTTTCAATTCACCATTGATAATATTTCATGACGATTTTCCGTGACGGTATTACATGACGGGATTTCATGTGGAGGTTCACTGAGTAACCACATTAGTGAGTAGTATTATATAGACTAACTCAGTAGATTTTCAATATTTAAAATTCCTATCATTATTGCATTTACTAAAAACATTCACCTTACCCTTTTTGTTGTAGACAGACAGGCAGATAAACAGACATAGGGTTTTAATACCTACTGAAACCCACTAATAAGATTAATAAACAATTTTCATGGCAGTATGGTAGTCGCAAAACTCCTGCTCAAATGCGGCTAGAATTTCAACCATGAGGCCATAATAGATTTTGTACATATAAAAGAATCCACGCAGGAGACATTCTTAATTCTGGTTTTATTTGCTGCGATAATGCAAATGAATTTGAGTATATGATCTTACTGCAGCCATAATGATTTCTTTTGATTGCACATGAGGCCATTAAATCTATTGCCCCGCTAGAGAATGCATATAAGTAAATTACGGATGTCACGTAAAAGGTGCATCACGAAAGCACTTGCACAGTAGAATCTCGTTTACGCGAATACGCTTAACAGGAACTGTTCCCTGAATCTTCGTCAAATTGTATAGAAATTCCTATGCTTCTAGTTCTTTTAACACAAACACTGTTAACACGAAACACCGTTTAGCAAGAACTGTTAATGAGTGAATTTGTAAAATTTCTCCTTTTAACATGAACGAAATGCGCTTTTCCAAGTCTCTCGATGATTTGTTTTTTTGGAAATAAGTAAGTCCAAAGACGATTAAATAATGTTATCTTTTAAAGAGGGTATTTTATTGTTCTACCAACCGTAGAGCGTTGGGGTGATCGAGTTACTTTGACCAACATAGGAAGATTTCACTGCTGCTTTATTTTCATCATCACTATATTTACATTATGAGGCAGACAAAAGCCGCTTCATTCTGGCGTGCATTTTATTTTTGCAAAACAATTTTATGCTGGATTCTTTCAACAGTCAAGCCTAAAAATATATCTCGGAGAGCAGAATTTGTTGAGTTTAGAAAAAAATGTAATTGTACTACTACAATTTTAAATTTTTTCTTGGAGCAGTATGTAATCCAGAACAAATAAATGTCTGTTAAAATATGATAATATGTACATATATTAAAACAGTAATTTTCAGATCCATCCACTGTGAAAATATAGATTTTAATGTTCCCGTACTACTTCAGTTTTCCTTATATGGTAACCAGACATAGAATAACGTAACACTACAATCTCTTATTCCTCCCAGATAACACTAACAGATTTTCATCACTTTGATGTTTAGTGTTCGCGTTAACGATGTTCAAATGTATTTACAATTTGCACGTAAATTCTAAGTTCGATCAAGTAATCTAAAATGAGACATGCATTTAAAACGGAAAAAGGCATTGCAATAGACACGCAGTTGTTCTTCTATAAAAAAGCTAATTAATAACCCGTATATTATTTTTGAAACGTATCAACGAATGGATTATTTTACTCAGCTTTTATTAGAAGTAAAAAAAATCAAAAATGTGTTACCTTTGTTTCCTACTACGTAATTTTTTATCAGTCAAATACAGAGGATAGCATTTTGAGAATTTACATATTTTATAATAAAGTCTATTTGCAAATCGATAAATTTTGGAATTTTTGTTAGCCTTTTCTGGGTTTTTGATATACAGAAGGAACCAAAAACGGAAAACAGATATTGAGTTTTGAAGGTGAAAATCCTCCGTAATAAAAATCAATGGAAACAAATTGAAACCGAAAATGCAAATTCTGTGTAACAACGTCCCAACAGTTTAATTTATATTCACATACAGAGAGAGGAAAAGGAAAGAAAAGTAAAAAAAGAAAATTCTTCTGAAAGAATTTGAACTAAAAGTCAATTCCACTATACAAAACGTTCAACTCGAGCAGTTGGCATGGGTGAACATTGCGTCGGCAAAATAAAAGAAGGAAATTTTAGATAACTGAAAAAAACCTTTCTCTGAAAGCAATATTTTCCAAGAAGAAATATTTTATTTTAAATGGCCGACAGAAACAATTCTGAAATTTAGAATTTAACTTTCAAAGTAACAAATGAATAGGCATGCAAAAAATAAAGCTAAAATTGTGTGTAATTTTGAAAACTCGTGAAACTTAAATTAAGTGGAGAAAATTTGAAAAGCATTTTTATAAGTAGCATTACAGACAAGATATTTTCAACTAACAGAGAACATATTAATTTATAACAAATAACAGAATGAATATATTAAAATGCATATTAATTATATTAGCATCCTTAATCCCAAACACTTCAACATCATTTTATAAATGGTATCCGTGTTGGAGCAGTATTTTCACTTTAAACATGTTTATATTAATACTAATAACAGACATAACAGTAATAATAATTGTTTATATATCACGGTGAGTGAAACTGTTATGCCAACTAGTCATTTTGCATCTTTTACGCATCAAAATGTTTTAGAAACTCTTCCAGAATGGAAAGGAAAATTAGAAAGTGGCCTCCGAGACACAACATATTTGCAAACTTCCAAGCACTGACGAAGTTGCACCTTGTCCCATAGCACTTGTAGCGTTAACTCCTTTCCATGGTTGTAAACAGCTCAAAATGTAAGATTGTATTATAATCACTAATCTAATACCTATTACACAGAAGACGGAGAAAGAAAAGAGTTTGTGTAGTTTATTGAAAAATAAGAATCTATTATAAAATGTTAAAAACACACATTTAAATGGAAAGATATTATCTAATACATAATTTTTATCAAATGTAATTTTTTTAATTAAAAGTATTTTATTTTCTTTCAGAAATCCTTAAAATTAAATTCCACGATCATCAGCTATCAGTAAATTTCAAAACTAAACAGAAGAATACATGTTCTGCGCATAAAAAACAAAAGAAAATATTGTTTTTATCAGTATATAAGAGTTCAGTGAATTTTAGTTTTATTATTCAGCTATATACTGATAGCTGAATAATACTCACAGCCAAGGCCGTTTCTACCATTAGGCCAGGGTAGGCGACCGCCTAGGGCGGCAAAATGGCGTAAAAAATTAATTTTAAGTCAAACAAAGAAAAAATTGAGCAAATGAGGAGAAAAAATGAAAAAGAGGAAAAATTAAAACATCAAATTGTTTTCAAAAGCATACGGGACAATTACTTAATAAGTCTTTATTTTGACGAATGTAAAATTTTTTGATGTGTTTCATTGTTTAATTTTGCACACAAGTTCTTTTATATCTAATACATTTAAGCCTTCTAGCTCTGATAATACAACGTTGTGTTTTGAAATATTACTCCCTTAATATCTCAGTTTTTAAAAATATAAATTGTTGAAATTAAACGATTATAACATGTAGCAATTGTTTTACTATTCACAATATTCTAATATTACAAAATAACTAATATAAGTTTAAAATATAAATATAATTAACGGGTTTAATGATTAAAAGTATAATAGAAAATTTACATTGTTGTACCGCTGGATGTTGGTTGGGGCAGAGAGGGAGATCTAGTCGAAAGAGTGAAGAAAGTAAAAGGGTGGGGGCTGCATTTTTGAATTCTCGCCTAGGGCAGCAAAACACCTAGAAACGACTCTGATCACAATTATGCGTTTGGTTGTGTAAAATAAAACACCATAAATTTATTAATTGCTAAATATTATTAACCAATATTATTGAATATGGTGGATATGAAACCAGTTCTATTTAAACTAGGTGAAAAAAAGTGTAAACAAAAATGACAAAAAAACTCATATATTATGTTAGTGACTAACAGAAAACTTGAGTATTTGCTGAAATATTTAAATAGCAGCAATTAGAAAGAAAAAAATTTATGAATAGATCGGGGTTTTTTTCTAATAATTAAAATTAAAGCCAACCTTCAGCTTGTGCAACAATAGGGGAAAACGCCCTGGGCTTTTGAGCCGGCGTTTCCCAATATGCATGATAAAAATAAAAAAATTAAGAACCATTAATGCGCTTATGAGGATATATTTTGCTGTTTTTTGAACTGCCAATCATTGATATTTTGAAAGTATTAAATATCAAATTATTAATTATTTTTTACTACAATTTGAAGATTCTGATTACGTGGAAGTCAGCGTTGTATCGACGACGGTCTTAGTCAAATAACATGTTTCAAAAAGTGCTCCTTTTCCACGTATCTGACATAAATTTATTTTTGAACAGAATAAAAAACCACGAAATATATTTTTGTTGTGCTATTTTTATGCAAAATATTTTAAACTTTCGCTGGAAAAAATATTACATGCAACCTCGAAAAGGGTAATTTTTTTATTAAATCCCCACGTGGTTAATTAATTTGGCATTATTTAAATTGATAAATTTCTTTACATTCATTCGAGAAGTACCAAAAGTCAGCCGTCTGTTTTATTAATTTTTAATGAACTGTTAAAGGACAAAAGCCTACGATAAATAAATGCGCTAGAAGTGCGCTAAATTTTTTTTTTTACTATAGGAGAAAATTCATTTATAATCATGAAATAAAATCTATATCAAATCAATTTCACTGTTGACATACTGGAGAAATAAATACGCGTTTTTGACTGATACCGAAATATTTATTACCTATATAAAATCAGAAAATCTATGATATTTAGCAGACGGGTGAGTGTGCAAATATTTTTTTAATAAAATTATATACGATTAACAAAATCACTCTGTGATACGTTTAGCAGTTAAATATCTGCATTGTGTCCTATATATATGAAATATCCAACACGCAGGGAAACTTTTTAAAAATCTGGAGCTTTCAGAAAAGAAAATTTCTTTCTAACATTTTTAATTTGTAGAAAACTTTAAAAAAATTACTGTAAAAGTCCTTGAGGGGTTTAAATATAACAATGTTAAAACAAAAGTTTTTCTAACGACATGTTTTTTAACAAAAGAATACGACGACAAACTAAGGCTTACTGTCACTAGTAAAAGTTCGTCACTGACCCCAAGGGCAGATCCAGGAGGGGGGCGGTTTCAGAGGCTATCACTGTGAAAATTTTTAGTTTTGGACTGTTAAATAGTTTAGGTAAATGTTATATTACTAGCCTTCCTTTATACCAGAGTTGTCTAACGTACGGCCCGCGGACGATGTTAATCCGGCCCGCCTACAAACGTTTGAAATAAAAAAAAATTCCCAAACAAAAAGTTTAGATGTTTTCAGAAATACGGAAAACTCGTGGGAACAGCATAGGTGACCCCTTTCTATATCGCAAGTGCACTTTTTTCCCTTTATTTTCAGAAACCGCTGGCCCGCAAGATCCGTGAAAATTCTTTAAGTGGCCCGCTACCCAAAAAGGTTGGACACCCTGTTTTATAGGCCTAGAGTTATATGGCAATGGGGCCCGACCCCCTCCCCCCCCATAATTTGAAATAAATTCAATTTTTACATATACTATCATGTAGAAATGTACAAAATATGTGCTTGGGCCCCCCCCATAATTTTTAAAACCTCTACGCTGATGTGTATGAATACTAGAAACGTACATCACATCTGTTTTCCTCCATATAATTTATCTATGTGATTCTTATTTTGAAAATGTTACCTTCCCGCATTAACAATACGTTTATTCATTAGTTTCAGGAACCATTACTCTATTTGAAAGGGAACTAGGCCTAACCGAATAGAAATAAATACCATTTAGGTGAACATTTATATGGTTATAAAGCACGAAAAAGACATTCTTTCGTTCCTTCTTTGAAGCTTACGTTACGAGCCAAAGCAAAAGCAAAATTATAGCATAGTTTACGACGACGTGTTTCGTAAAACACATGCAGGGGTATGGTGGAACTGGATTGATCTTTTGCTAACCAGCCGTTACATAAATTTATCACCGGCTTCAAGAGCCAGCCGACAAAAACGATCTAAGTCAGAAGCTTTGAAAACTGGGTCACTCGTTCCTCCCATGTTTTTCTGTTCTAACGATGAACGTAAAACTTGTGAAGATCAGCAATTCTCTTTTCGTTCAAGTTTTTTTTTTTTTTTGAGATTACGTAATTACAGACTATTGGAAATTAATGATTCGTCATGCAATAACATCAATCGTGAACTGCAATGGTTCATCCTTAATTGTAATCTTGTATTCACTAAAAGCAGTTGAAATCTTTAGTGAAAATATAAAAAGAATATTAACCACATCTGTCTTAATGTCTGTCCCTTTATTTATTTATTTTCGCCTTGTGTTTTAGTTAATTTAAGAAAAAAAGATTATTTGTAAAAAAAAATTGAGCTCCAGGTATTAAAATATTTTTTATGTCAACATAATAAAAAATCGTAGAACACATATTAGATATTTCACAAATTTTATCGATTTTTCAAGTATAAAGAACGAGTTCCTCACAACTGAAACTAGAAATAATGAAATAATTGAAAACAACAAATTATTCTGTCCCAATATATTAAACATAGTCATAGATTTCTTAAAAGTAATAGAGTGAAACCTTGACTTAACGTGTTCCGCATTTAAGGCTTTCCCGCATCCATCATAACATTCCGTCCATGGTTTCGGCACCAGCGCGGAAAAATTCGTAACTTTTGTCGTATATTTCTAAATCACCATAAATGATTCAAGCAGCGAAGATCTGTTACGCTTATGTAGCACGTGGGTGTTCATGTTTTTATATTTTAACATTTTGATTTAGTATTTTGAAATTATTGAAATTAATGTGGCATACTCCATAATCCAATCACGCATATCAAATTAATTTTTCAAATTTACACAGCAGTTTTTATTTTCAGATTTTCCATAATTTGGTAGATCTTCAACCTCAACACTAATAATCATTCTTGATTTATCACTATATTTAATATGTGCAAAATAAACGTATGTATACAGCAATTGCATAAGTTAAGGTGGTATTGCTATTTTTGTAGATACTTTTTTGATTTATTTTTATAATTCAATATTTTTTATTGGTAATGAACTTATTATTTAATATATATGTCCTTGAAATCTTTCATAAAAGTTTGAAAACTTTCATAGTTGAAAAACCTCGTCACAGGCACGTGCCAAGTGTTTCCCTCCCCAACCCCTTGCAAAAAATTGCTCTCTTTATCAGTACATTTTGTTTCAGTCTTTGTGGAATCATCGATGTTAAAGCGTGGTGCTCTGCGAAGGCAGTAAAATTGTAAATAGTTCAAATATTTGTTGTTCAGCGATCCATTTTATTTTAATTATTTAGTTAACTAATTAACAATTAATTTATGTAATTAACATTTTATAACACCTGTTGACGATTTATGACAATAGATGGAGCCACGAATTTGTGGTTGAAAAAAAAAAAAACCCTCCCTCCGCTCCCTTCCTAAACTTTGACATGTCCCTGCTTCGTAATATATTGAAAATTTATATTATTCTAACTTATCTTCTGTTTTCTAAAGGCTTGTTATCACTGATATTTGATATTAACCGAAGGAAGGAAAAAATAAGCCCTTCTAATAATGCGTCCACGCACGTACATGAGTTCAACGATGCAAATCCAATATGGCGACAATCTTGAGTCTATGCTGCTCACTGAGCTCAGTGATGCTGCCCGAATAATTTACGGTAATTTACGAGAAAAGTTACGATTTCTTCCACGCTGGTGCAGAAATCATGGACGGAATGTTATGATGCTTCCCGCATATAACGCCATTTTTCATTGGTCCCAAATAATTCCCTATACTTGTAATGTTAAAAAATCCCCAATTTAACGTTATCACTTTGAAACTTTTCCAGCATGCAACGTTTTTCCAGGAAGGATTCAATTCGATTTTTCCTAAAATAAGGCAGTGATTGTGGAAAAAAAACCTTAGCTTAAATTTCAAAAAAATTTAAATTAAAATTTTGAAAACTTTCTTCTCAAGTTGGACAAATGTGCTCTTAGAAACGTAAAATTCTTTTGTTTCTTGATCAATGCACAACCCATATTGTAATTTTAAAGTTACAAAATCTACAAGAAGAATATCTCTGTGCCAATTGTACAAGCAAAGTTTAACCTTGTGATTTGGGGATCATACAATCGTTTAAAGTGAATTATCGAAACCAACTTCTGGAAAAGGGTGTTCTGAGTACAGTATCTGGAGGCAGGGAAAAGTCGATGAATGTATTAAAAACCCTTCATGTGATTTCTTTAGCATGGAAGAGGGTCGGGAATAAATATATCTCAAGTACTTACTTCGCTTGATGAAGGAAACAGTAGTTATCGAAACGTTGAGGATAATTTTGTAGATAGTATATGTTTTTACTTTATTGCGTATTTCGTATATTACGACCAGTGTCAAAATTTTACTAGTTATCTCAATTTCATTTGTTAAAGGTGGTTTTCTGGAGGTCAAAGATGGTGATTTTGAATGCGAGGTGACAGAAAGTGAAGAATTTAATGAAAGGAAATTGTTCTTACCCCCGTCAGATAAGTTCAAGGATTAACTAGCTTGTAATATAAACGTCGTAATATCTCAGAGTCGGACTCACATGATTTAATGGACTCAGAACAAGATAGTTCGGACGATGATCAAGATGATGATGGACATGGAACTCTCTCTTCGAAAAAGCTATTCAAGCTTTGAAAATAGGGAAGCGTTCCTTTCACACAGTGAAGGCCAAGATAAAAGTTTGTAAAAACTGATGTATGTTGAAAATGTGTGCGATTTGTAAGGTAGCTGATAAAAACAAAACGCAGTGTAAAATAACCAATTTCTTAAAAAAATAATTTAGAAAACTGATGTCTAAATCACTGTAAAGGAAGAAATAAAAGGCATAGTTCGTTCGCGGAAAGTTGACCGATGGTACCATTAGAATTCACGGGAGCTGACGTCACAAACTGGCTAGTTCATTACAGCAGAGAGGAGGGCGTCATTACAGTAGAGGGGAAAACGTCATTACAGTAGAGGGGAGGACGTCGTTACAGCAGAGGGGAGGACGTCATTTCAGAACTGGTTTTTGGCGCAGACAAACGTTCGCTAAAAATCATTTCTGAAATAACGTCCTCCTTCTAACGATACCATCAGTCAACTTTTCGCGAACGAACTATATGTAACCTAAATTACCCTTTATTTCATGGTCATTGTTTTTGTCTTGCGCGATTTAACGTTTTCTCGCATGTAACGTTATTTCTTTTCAATCCCTTGAATGACGTTAAATCGGGGTATCAATGTATTTACAAAACTACTGATAACTGCATTTGAAGTTTCTATTGACATTATATAAAGTAGTATATACATTTTCGTAACGTGACGCATATTCAACAACGTCTTTGTAGATATTTTTTTATTTCAAAAATTGTTACCTGAAAAATAATCGTACACACTTTCAATAAAAACCTGCCCAGCTAGCAAATAGTTACGTCTATACTTAATTTCGCATTATTTATACAATCAAATTAAAAATTTAACTTTTATGAAAAAAAGCAAAAAAAATCCAAACTGTTATCTGTATTGCTTTGACTACAATTTTATGATAAACAGCCATCTGATATATAAACGAAAAGCAATTCATTGACGTATTTCTTTACAAATTTTATTTTTTCATTTGCAGAAGCGGTATAAAATACTACTATATACCATAACATAACTTATAGAAATACAAAAACGAAATGGTATGACGAAATGGTATGGCGAAACATAAGAAGGATTGTACCTGTTACAAAGTATTCGTCTCATAATGTTCAATATTATTCAATTTAAAAAAAGAAATCGGGGTAATATATATATTGTAAAATAATACTTTAAGATTATGAGGAACTGAATTTAAAAATATGAATTTCTAAAGTTTTTCATTTTTTTACACGTGTATGATAATAATTTTCCAACCTCGTTTAAACATGTTTCATGAAAATCTAAATTCCTATTTAAAAAATCATTACAGACAGATCTAGTGACCTAATCGGCCAGAGTCTGTTGCTTCTAGATTCTATCCACCAATTTGGAAGCCTTTCAACCAACTTATTCTCAACAATTTTTGACAAATAACTGCGAGCAACAACCCCTGGATGACAAAAAATAACCCCGATATCTCACTTGCAATTACATAAAATTCATTCAGAATTATATGATTGGAGAATTTCCAAATATATGCTTTAGATATTAAGGAAGCGGATCCTGGCCCCTAAAATAGAATACCTTATATTTCTCCGCAGTGTTTGATTCAATCGCGTGCCTATTAAACAAAAGTTGCTAATATTTATGTCGATACATTTTAATTCCGTAAACAAAAATTTTCAACAAAATGCTCAGCAAAACTGGAGCTGTGTAAATATACTAATGAGCGGTACATCTTGAATTTTACTCGTACTTTAATAATTTCTTCTGTCCTACTACAGTACATGGTACATGTACTATGAAGCAATGAACGTCGTGTGTGTGTGTAGCTGAGTAATAAATTTTCTGATAGTAGATATATGTATTGATGAAATAATAACATTAATATCGAATACGAATATTGTAAATTTATTATTGTGTATGTGATTATTAGTCATTGTGTTTTTTTTATTACTATATATCTTATAACCGGTATGCAGTACTACTACACTTCATAAGAATGTAAAATAGTCTACATGCATGTGGCAAATAAAGATTATTATTAATTATTCCATGATTATTATTCTGTCTTTTATACTTGAATTATACACACTTATTCCATTTATTTCACAAAAATAGGTAAGGAATTTTAGGATACCTTCTACTGGCAGTTTGGCATACACCCTCCCCTCACATTTCAAGAATAAAATTTCTCTCACTTTTGTTTTTCAAAAAAATTTTAAACGAAACTAATACTTCTTAAAAATTGGAAAGTGAGGCAATTTTTATCCCACAACAACTCGGGCAAAACTCACGACATTTTGCAACACATTGGTTAATATCTTCGCTGAGTACACCGAGCTATCACGTTGAAGCCACCTAGTCGCCTTAAAAGATCGTAAATATTTTCGTAATAAAACTCGGTCTTTAAGCCCAGCTTTAAAAAGAGGAGCACGCGCGGTTTAAATCAAATGGGATAACGGTGAGAGATTAAGGATTCAGAGTTGCGTGATTTAGTGTTTTTTATTTTCCTTTCCCGTTTCTTTCTTTTTTTTTTTTTAATGAAAAAGAGGAGTTGAATATCCATGCTGAATATGAATGACGCCTTAGCTTAGAGATTAAGCATGAGTTCAAATTTCTTTACTCGGTAAAAATTTAGCTCAAAATGGCTGCGAAATTCTTGGAATGCAGAGCCATCTGTCGGGCAAAACAGTAAAAATAATTATCCTTTACCTACAATATTTTTCAGCGAAAGTGGGAATATATTTGGATATAGATAACAGTACCTTTATAATATTAGATGGGGCGTGAGGTTTTCATAAATATGTATTAAGTAAATAACACAAATCCAATATTCCATTTGAATACAATTTATGCAATCTGTTTTTATTTAAAACACAACGTTGGTCAAGAAAAATTGGTTAAGTATATTTAGAGTAAGAAACTGTGATCTCTCTTATATATATATATATATGTATGTATATATACTCATTTGTGTGAGTTTAACGGCCTCAAGGATAGCAAGGATCATGCTACGCCGGAACCTACAGTTTTCAGATGAATCCGAACCAACCCCCCGGACTACGTGCAATGCCAGTCCGACTTTACTGTGCCGCGGAATGTGTGGCCACTACCATTTGTCGGATAGCGTACGTCGAGACGGCATGATTGGACTTTAAATCACGGAAGGTGTATTTACATTAGAGAGACTTGACTTTCACGTCTTAGACTTAATTACACAGCATGATATACTATATATGGGAACATTTTAGAAGCGCGTTCTGGGGGCATTATGCTATTTAACCCCCCCCCCCTTTAACTTGGTCCCCTGTGGGAGGTAACCGGTTGCACCGCCCAAATTCAAATGCTGATTATAGGTAGAACGAAAAGCTCTTGAGAATATATTATGTGTAAAAAGTTCCCGAAAATTTGGGAATTAGACAATAAACAATTATAATAAATATTATCTATTCCAGTTAGTTAATGAAACTTATAACCCCGTCTATCAGAAACTAGGTAGATTGCATCGCAGTTAATTGCCTTAGTCATTAGCGAATCCACGGGGAGGGGGGGATTAGGAAAATCTCCCCTCCCAAATCCATAAAAATGCGGTGGAAATCGGTTATAACGAGCGCCTTTTATAACGACCACCTTCATATAACGAAGGAATTTTTACAAAAAGTTTGATTGCTTATTTTATTTTTTAAATTGCTCGTTAAATCGGGGAACAATAAAGGTTTGTTCGATAAAATGGGTTAAATTATATTGGGCTTAATTATTATACCAAACAAAATCCATATTTTCCTCGCTATATCTGGAAACTCGTTAAATGCGGGCTCGTTATAAATGGGTCCTATTCAGTGGTCGAATTGAAAAATAAATATTCGGGGGTATGGGTCAGTCTTGTTCCAGGTTTGCGGTCTATGCGTAATGAACTCCTCCTCACACAGAATTAGCCAATTCTAGCGATTTTTTGCAGGTTTAACTCTAGATCCAGTGAAATTTGGTTAGATTTAGTTACTTTTCCTAATTTTTATCAATTCTGATATATATGCACCTCAGTCGGGGTTGGTAGGTTTGTGCCAATTAAAATTAAAATTAATAAGCAATACTATGAATGTTTAAAAAGTGCTTGATATTAGATATGATCATAATTCATTGTGTTTTGTTGAACATATTTGCCCTTTTTTTCTAGTTTTTGCCACTGTCCTGGCAAAAAAACCAACTTTGAAACCCATCCCCTCCTTCCATTTTTTTAATTCCATTAAATCTTATTAATTAAGAATAACTTTTAATAATATACTATACTTCACAAATATGAAGTTATTTGCAAAATACTTAAGCATAGCGCTTTTAATTTTGGACACTTTTTCATATGTAGTACGTATTTCAAATATTTTCTACATTTCTGGTGTAATCAATAATATAATTTCTAAGCCATTTTGTACCAAAATTAAATTTAAAAGCAATAAACGTCTGCTTCAAAATATTGTGTCTTTAAAGGTAATTACAAATTGTTTTATATTTCAAAGAAGTTTCCTTTATTTGTCTATTCCGAGTGCAGATGTTATGGCATGGTTAGATGGTGAAACAGTTCACCATCTAACCATGCCATAACATCGGCGTTACTATTACTACGCCTAAAAAATGTTAATAAAAATTGTTTCTTAATTTAATCTGCGTAGTGTTCGACTTGTATAAATATATCTGCTACAACGGGCTTTTCGATGAATTTAATACCGATCTCTTCGCAATTTGGTTTAAAAAGCAGTCTATGTACCGTCCTATTCCGTGAAATAACCGGCTTCCGAAAATACGCTTTAAATACGTTCGTAAATGAATGAATGCTTGTCGTCTCTAGCTCAGTTTGTAAGAGCACCTGCCTGGATAGTAAAAGGTCGTGGGATCGTGCTCCACCAGACGCACAAAACATTTATTTTCTTTGCGAATACTTCACCATCTAACCCGGCCATAACATCGGCTTTACTATTACTATGCCTAAAAAGTTTATAAAAATTGTTTAATTTAATATGCCTAGCGTTCGACTTGTGCAAATAGCCTTTCCTTCTTGTTCCTACATCCGGTGACTTTTAGTATGTTCCAAACCTGTCCATCGGGTACCAATAATGCCAATTTAATGATTTTCTGCCCAAATTACTGTGAAATTATTGAGATAAACGGATTTGCTCTTTATCATAATTTCTGTCGATATCACCTATCCCCACACATTATTTACTATTTTCTCTTTTTATATATATATGTTGTTGTCATCCATCTATTTTTTTTAAAGTTTGTTGTATAATTGAAGCGATAAACACATTTTCTGTAAGTTAATTTAGCCATTTTTTGTTACTATGCACGTTGAGTATTGTGCAGATATTTTTAGCAGAACTTAACTGCTTCCAACGATGTCTAACTGTGGAAAATTCCCCATCTATTTTATAATAGAGTATACTAGATTCGCAGGAATTTGGAAACACTAACGGTAACCTGTGATGTGTAACTGGGGGAAATTTCAATTTCGCTGGGATTTTTGTGGTAGCAGGATTCCGGGAAACCGATTTCTGATTTTGAATTCTGAAATTAAAGTAAAATATTCTGATATAAAAATTTCCAGCATTTTTCAGTTTAAGTGCATAAAAAATGAACTGATAAAGCCGCAACGTAATTAAGGAAAGGTATAGTTTTTGATTGAAAAATCATGAGATTAATAATCATGAGATAAGGGGGCTTAAGGCGATAAGCAAGGAACCAGCGGCGGACCCAGAATTTTTTTCGGAGGATATGGGGTTTTTTGTGGGGCGATGTGATATCGGAGTCTATTTTTTAAATAATTGCAGTACAAAACAATTTTATTTTTTAAATTTCGGGAGGTGGAGAACATTCCACCCGGGCCCACCACTATAAAATATATCCCAGCACAGAAGAAATACTCTAGTTTTCCCACAATATGGAAAAATTTCCACGAGCTGGCAACCCTGTATGCGATGTTGCGTTGCTTGTTACGAGAGGTTAAAGATAATTTGGTGTTGCCAATCCGTTTACGGCCTCCTTTAATTAAGCTGAAGAATAAAAATTCCATTTGCATTTTCGTTTCCGTACACGTGCCAATTAATAAAAATTTTTCATAAGAGGAAAAAAAGAATACGAGATAGGTAAGCTTTTGTATATTAAAAAAGTGGTGGTATGCCATACCCTCAATTCTAACAGCGTTCCCCGGCGTCCGTCCCGCGTCACCAAAAAGTAGAGGTACGCTTCTATAATTTACAAAAGGTGGGGATATGCCATACCCCTGCATGCCCCCCCAATTCGGACACTGGTTCTATTGTATTTTATATTCCCCTCCCCCAAAATCTCTCTCTGGATCCACCTCTGCTTTAGAGTGCTTTATTGTGTTTTTACGAAGCAAGGATAGAAAAAGTCTTTTTGCACCGAGACCTACAGTTTTTCGAGGGATCCAAGCCTCTTATGGACTAAGGAACCAATCCCCGGACTACGGTGTGCAAAACAATGGCACATGCTCTACAACACAATTATCAGTCTAACCCGAGTTGTTAGCACAAAAGATGAATGTATTGCCAATACGTCATCATCATAAGACAGTGGACCTAGAGCCCTTATAATTATAGGCCGGTGCACCAGCCGCCATTTTCTTGTACACTTCCGGTTTCATTTACCTTGGCGATAAAGGTTTTCCGCTTTGAATCAAGGATCGCTATTTTGGCATAAAAATAATCAAAAATCCGCGATTATCCGACGAACGTAAACATTGGCGCAACTTTTAAGATGTCGCCAATAAATACAATTTGCAACCGTAACTTAGTTTTCGATTAATGTAAAATTATAATGCAAATAATCAAAACAAACTTACGCTGCATAGCTCTACATGGCGGCCAGATGCCTAAACATCTCCTCGACAGTTAATGGACAATTTGTTTCTTTTTACAGGATTAGTTGGAAATTCAAGCATTCTATATTTATTCCTCGAATGATTAGAACAATTCTCAGCGGAACACCCACCAATTTCATTAAAACTGACATACTTGTAAATCACTCAACTTCAACACAGCAATGAATGGGATCATGTGATACGCTGGCAGGAAAATGGCGGTTATGCGCCAGCTCTCTTTTCTAGGAACCTTCAGTGGACCTACATTTTTCCAAAGAATCGGACCTAAAATAAAATTTTGATCTAATCAATCGTAAAAATGTTTAGGATATCAAATTAGCTAACATACTCATGTTTTTAAAAATTGAAACACCATCTGAACAATTCAAATCCCGAGAAACACAGGCGCTCCATGGCGAATGTTTCCGCTTTTCTCACACGAACTACAGCAACTTGACATCTTTATGTGTTGGCCCTGATAGATGTCCGAACGGCACTTTCCGACCAATCAATGATTAAAACCGCCCACGTCACAAACGAACTGACCAATCATATCGTGTGGGCGTTTACAATACTCTGTTGAACTTTTAACTTCATTATTTTTAAGACACATATTCCTGCTCCATCAATCGTGGAATGAATGCACGCTAGAATGCGCTCCGATAATCAATACCGTTTTCGCATGTTGTATATAGTGAAGTGTTTAATAAATGGTAATGTTCAAGCAAAACGTCTCTTAAAGGCTCTTCAAAATATTTGCCTTCTGAGAATTAGAGTCAATTGTGTCATTTATACTGTCACGACGACGTAAGACATCCCAGCAAGTTCATCTGTAGTAGCTATGGGACGAGGATCACGAGCGAGACGCCGACCAACGAAATCCCACACATGTTCAATCGGCGACATATCCGGCGAATAGGCAGGCCAAGGAAGAAGCTGTATCTGTTGTGATGAAAAGAAGTCTTGAACATTCCTGGCAATATGTGGGCGGGCATTGTCCTGTTGAAATACAGCTCCGGGAATGCCTTGAAGGAAGGGAACAACTTCGGGCTCCAGAACTTCATTGATGTACCGGTTGCTGTTAAGATTACCCACAATTCGTAGCAGCTGAGATCGTCCATGATACGCAATCGCACCCCAGACCATAACGCTAGGGGTTCATCCACTATGACGTTGGATAAAGCACTTCGGAATGTGGCGTTCACCGGTATAGCGTCTAACACGGATGCGGCCATCACTGTACCCCAAATTAAAGCGGGATTCATCAGAAAACACCACTTGTTGCCAATCAGCACGCCAGTCTCTATGTCCATGAGCCCATTGTAGCCGCAGGCGCCGATGGTTTTGCGTCAGGAGGATCCTGTATAAAGGAACTCTTGCACGCAGTCCACGGTGCAGTAGACGCCGACGAATTGATGAAGCACACAATGATACACCTGTAGCAGTGCACCAACGTTCTGCCAACTGTCCAGATGAAGCAAAACGGTCCGTCACCGCCATGCGGACCAGGTGTCTATCATCCCGTGCTGACGTCACCTTTCGGCGTCCACTCCCGGATTTCCGAGTTGTCTGGTTCTCTTGAACCCACTGCTTCCACACTCGCATCACTGTGCTGCTGTTACGCCCCATACGAGCTGCTATTGCACGATAAGAAAACCCTCCTTCACGAAGGCCGATCATTCGTCCCCGTTCAAACTCCGTAACTTGCTGAAATGTCGCCCTCTTTCGTCGTAGAGGCATAGTGACGTCTCATGTAACGTTTACCACTAGCAGATAACCATACACGCCCCGCTACAGCCCTCTATTTATACGGATCCATCAGCAGTTCAGAGGGCGCTGCTCAGCCCACGCATGCGCGATGACTCTGAAATTCTAATCATTTGAATAGCATACCCTAATTTGCATTTCCTGAAAGTTTCAGCTCAATCACATGATTCCTTCATGGTGTTGCAATTTTTACAAACATGAGTTTAGATTATCACTATACATGTTAGTAAAGAATTTTCTATTATATATTTATATATTCTAATTTGGAGTTACCAGAATTGTAATAGAAGTACTTGTTTTCAACGTTTAGTAGCTTCAAAGAAAGATTTAAAAGTTAATATTTCATAAAATTTTTGAAAGTAACTACAAGGGTATCTACTTATATATTCCCTAGACTTTAATATTTCTCCAGTAACTGGAATTTTGCAGTCCATAAGTTAGAAACAAGGAATCGTAGATCAAGATTAGAATCAGATAAAGTAGTTTTATGAACTTTGAAAATCAAACCTTAATCGCATATCCTTCGCCATTGATTTATAAACTCACGAAACCCGATTACTCACCAGTAAATTAAAAGTGTAAGATTAGGAATTTTAGAATATGCTTAAGTGTGAATATATTTCTTGGGAGCTATCTTTAGTTTCGACATTTATATTATCTCCAAATATTAATAAGACACTTTTCTTTCACAGTTGACGTTTATAAAAACTATGCAGCTTATCATTAATAATTCAATTAGCTATCGGTAAACAATTGTAGCTACATCCACTCGATTTATTCAGATCTGCAATTCCCAGCACCAGAAATCAGGCAGTGGACATTGTAGAAGAGAAATAAAGTGTTTGAGCGGATTTCATAAAGAACGCTTCGGCTTGTCGCCTCCTGCGCCTAGTCCTGCGTCTTTTGTTTTTTAACAAATCAGTGACTAGGAAGGAGTAAAGCTGATAATAAGAAATGAGGAAATGTAATCAATTAGGAGAATACCGTCATGATGGTATGTAACTGGCATTGCCCTAAATTCAAAAGCATCGATATTCTCCATTAGTCCCTCACCTTTACACTAACTTCCACTCATTCTACTTTAACTTCAATGATCTAACGGGCATAGCGTTAGCAGCATCCTTAACTCAAAGATACCATAAGAGCACACCTTGGCAAATGCGGAACACTATCACAAATTCCTTAGGCACTAGCCCTATTATTTACTATGTATGCAAAAAATGCATGAACATAAAATAGCAAGGCCTCTCATTACCCATTTTTCAAATATAAGGGCATGTATATCACAAAATTAATAGTATTCTTTTGAAATAGAGGAAGCTTAAAGTATAATAATTTCAATAGTCAAGTTTTCAATATCATTTTTTCTTTCGAAAACTATTTAACTATGTTGAATAGCTATAGTTAAGTCTTAAGAAATATTATGCTCTAAATTCTGTGTTGTCTGAAAACAGTACTGGAAGTAGAAACCACTGAATATAGTACTTAGGCAATTTCCCATCTAACTTCCGAGATAACGAGTGCAATTTTATTTACTTATAATATAAATTTCTATACAGAATCCCAATTTTTATGAAAACATTGATAATTAACACGCAATGATTTTAGTATAATTAAATAAATATCTAAATAGGCCCCCATGTATTCTTTTAACTTACTCCCAATAAAAGCCACGTTGGTATCCTTAATTTTAAGCTAGCATATTCTTACCCAAACCACCGATTGTGACCGAAGATCGGTTCTCCAGACCTTAAGAGGTTCGGTAATTCCTTGGAAAAATGTAAGTCCATTACTTTACGTTAGCGTAATGATAGCGCATTTATCTATCATGCTATTGACCCGGATTCCACATCCAATCATATCGTAGAACTCATGCCGTTTCCATGCACACCAAAGTTCAGGATGCGATTCCCTTAGCGGCAGAGGTTAGATTCCCTCGGAAAACTATACGTTCTGGCGCAGCACATCCTTTGTTGTCCTTGCGCCATAAAAACACAAACCAACCACCCATTGTTAATGCACTCAGAAAATACCGGACTATTCGCTTAACTTTAAAATTTGTGTCCAAAGCTAATTTCCCAGGTTGGTTTTTTTTTTTTTTCATTTTTTAAAATATTTTTTCTTTCTGAATTTACTGATATATAGATTATGTTGATAGCGAAGTATGTCGTAACTTGTGTATATTATTTGGTACCTATTGTTTGTGCATTACTTGTCTTAACCATCAGAGTACGAAGAAAGTACATAAGGAAGGTTACAGAGCTACAAATTCATATAGTTATATGTATATATAAAAATTGCATCGTAATGAGGGTTGTGACCCCATTAATCCCCCACTGGATACGCTAATCTCTAAAAGGTATATAGATTTGTTTATACCGTATACCTTTGCTGGGGTATGTTGTAAAAAAAAAATAGGGCTTTATATATACAATACTTGTTTTGAAATAATTTTATCCTAAGTTTTACTTTCTAAGTTTACTGTTTGCCGCCTTAACACGGTTTTTACGTGTACTAGTTTAGATTGGCGTAAGTTCTATGTTGGGTTGACTGAAGCCTGCAACTGAAAGGAAATTACGTTTGTAAGTTCCTATCCTAAAGCAACCCATTCCTTTCATTACAGATAGGGATCTCCCAGAAATCTACAGAGTGATGAAAAGACTATTCAGTCATGCAATTTATACTAAGCAACAGTGAGTAAATATATAAACTATTCAATACCATTTTCGATCCCAGCTGCTCAATTATGTGCATCGGGTTCAAAGCTTAAATTTTTAATTTCGCACTGATCAGTCTTTCTAGCGTTGGGAATTCGAAAGAATAACCGCGTATGAATTAGTTACTGTCATTGTATCTGTTAAGTCTTATAAAACAGTTCTACCATTTTCATGCTTTGTACCGCCACCTTGCGGAAAATTGTTGTATAAACCAGTTGTAATTCAGGCGCCGACTGCGTCGGCCTCATTGCAATTCTTTAAAGCGATGATTTCATCAGCCAACACCATTCTCCCATTAACGCGGAGAAAATTAGAAATAAACATATATAATTTTATTATATTTTTGTCCGTCGTCATGAATACTTTATTCAGCGCCACCATATAGTGGTCCGTGTCGAGTCCGAGTAGCAATCATCATGGATGCAAAGTTAAAGTCCTTAAATCGAGCACGCGGTCGCGTCAAAGCGAAACTAACCAAAACCAAAAGCTTCTTAGAAGAATTTGTGGAAAAAGAAGATTCAGTGATACACCTCACACAAAAACTGGATAACCTTCAAGATGCGAAGGAGGAAATAAATCGACTGTTTACAGACTACGAGGCAACTCTGGAAAAAGGCGAAGACATCGTGGATATGGAAGCCGAGTTATCGGAATTGGAAGACCAACGGGAAAATCTTGAAGTAAGACTTAAATATATTCTATCAACGTTAAATTCTAAAGCAGTTAACTATTAAAAAAATACTAAGTAAGATAATGCTAGTTTAAATTTATAATCTAAATTACCGAATATTCCATTACCGATTTTTTACGATAAAATCTAATAATTCTCTAATTTTAAAAATCAATTTGTAAAAATAATTGCTGAAAATGATAAATTATCAACCATGCAGAAGTTATTTTATTTAAAATCAGCTTTGCGCGGTGATGTTAAAAACGTTGAAACGAGCAAAGACGATTTTGAGTCGCTGTTTTATGCCCTTGAGCAGAGATATGAAAATAAATAGGCAGTTGTTGATACACATATACAGGCAATATTAAAATTAGAGACAATTTCTCACGAATCATCAAAATGTTTAAGAAACCTCACAGATACCGTAAAAAAGAGTTTAAGAGCCTTAAAGGTTTTGAAATTGGAGTGTAACGAGCTTACCGAAGCAATGCTTGTTAATATTATCCTGCAAAAACTTGATAAAGAAAGCAGGAGAACGTACGAATTATCGTTAAATTCCAAGAAAATTCCTTCTTTGACCGAGTTAATAGAATTTCTTGATAATAGGTCAATGGTTTTAGAAAATTTAAAAAAATGTTCGCCTTCCAAACCATCAAAGTGGTTTCACAATACTATGACTAAACCTAAAAAATTGTTTGTAAGTTCAAATAAAAACATTTGTAAAAATTCCATTAAGGCATGCATCTTATGTAAAGAATTTCACAATTTATACAAGTGTTCAAAAATTTTAAATATGTCTATGCCTCAAAGGCTGGATACCATAAAAATATTCAAACTGTGCAGAAATTGTTTAAAGGCGCACAGTTTGCCTTGCACTTCATACTTCTCATGTAAGTTATGTTTTCAGATTTTTACATAATTTGAAGAATCCCAAGGAGCCATGTACTGACCCATTAACCCACTCAGAAGTATGTAAGTCATCGAAAACCCTAGTAAAACTTGTCCAAGAAGCGGAATTTGTAAAGGAAATTTCAATATTAAGCAAGGGTGATCATTTAAAGAAAAGTCAGGTAAGAAATCTTTGCCCTTTCTTAGACAAAGATAACATTCTTCGAGTAGGTGGTCGATTACAAAATTCAGGTTTAAATTTAAATCAAAAACATCCCAAGTTACTGCCCGCTAAGCATAAATTAACAAAAATTATAATGGAATATTTCCATAAGAAAAACATGCATATCGGTCCCCAATCATTATTACATTGTGTGAGACAGGAATTTTGGCCTTTAGGGGGAAGAAATCTGGCTAGAAAAATCGTTCACGAATGCACTGTTTGCTTTAAAAATAATCCCAAAACTTCTGAACAATTATTAGGTAATCTTCCATCCGAGAGAGTTAATCAAAACTCCCCATTTTACAATTGCGGAATTGATTTTTGTGGGCCATTTCTAATCAGATACAAGGGCCAACGAAAGGCAATATTTCAAAAAGTGTATATTGCCATATTTATATGCTTAGCTACCAAGGCCATTCATTTAGAAGTGGTCACTGATCTGACCTCAAATGCTCTGATAGCAACACTTAAACGTGTTTTTGCAAGACGTGGAAAATGCTCGTCTATATTAACAGATAATGCTAAGAATTTCGTAGGTGCTAATTCTGAATTAAAAAGGCTACATAATTTGATGAGTAAGCCCTCTGAAAATTTAGCTCACTACTTAACCTTGGAAGAATTTCTTACTGTTACTACTCAAATTGAAGGCATACTAAACAACAGATCTTTAGTACCCATGTCTTCTGACCCAAATGATTTTGAGACACTCACACCTGGACATTTTTTAATTGGTCGTCCACTTAATTCTGTTCCTGAACCAAACTTGATTGAAAAAAATGATAATTACTTATCTCGTTGGCAAAGAACAACAAAATTAATGCAAATTGTTTGGAAAAAATGGAGTAATGATTATTTAAATCATTTACAACTTCGACATAAATGGCAATTTGAAAAGGAAAATGTTGCTCCATATTCAGTGGTGTTAATAAAGGAAGACAATTTGCCACCATTCAAATGGTGTCTAGGCAGAATTCAAGAAGTTGTGCTTGGTGCGGATAAAAAGGTTAGAGTAGTTATTGTAAAAGCTGCTCATGGAATTGTAAAACGAGGCCTTGCAAAGATATGTTTATTACCAATTAATATTTGTTGAATTTTGTTGAATTTTTTTAATTACTTGTCATATTTGTATATAATTGTTTTGTTAAGTATTGTAAATATTTTGTATAATTCTTTTGCTTGTAGTCTAGGAATTTTAATTTGAAATTTATGTAAATTTCAACGCGCGGAGTATGTTAAGTCTTATAAAACAGTTCTACCATTTTCATGCTTTGTACCGCCACCTTGCGAAAAATTGTTGTATTAACCAGGTGTAATTCAAACGCCGACTGCGGCGGCCGCATTGCAATTCTTTAAAGCGCTGATTTCATCAGCCAACACCATTCTCCCATTAACGCTGAGAAAATTAGAAATAAACATAGATAATTTTATTATATTCTGGTCCGTCGTCGTTAATATTTTAATTGGCGCCACCAAATATAATATTCTGTAGTTATTTGGATTTTATAAAATCTTTTCACTTTATGTCGACAATATGAGGACCATTTGAAGAAACTAGGCGATGTTTCTTAGATTTTCTTGCATCCAATATCAAAACTCTTTTTTTATGTTCAATTCGAAGGAGATGGACTTTTTCCAACCAATTTCCTCGGAAAAAAACCAAACCAAACTTCCCTCTTTCTCTAACCTAGACGATTCCGTCCAGTTCATTCAGTAAACTCGAATAGCATGACATCGTTTTATTTTTATTTTTTCATTTAAAAATGGTCCTGTTTCCTTGATTGCCGAAACGATTTCAGGAATAAAAAAAAAAGACTCCAGGAGTTGACTTTTTCAATTGACATTTCGATGCAGCATTTCATATTTTCTTTTCTGCGTAATGTAACAAGAAAACTTTTTTCCCCCCAAGCATTTTTTTATTTTTGTTTCTGCAATTCTTTCCCGACAGCCGATACATTTTCTGATTAGTGTGCATATAAACATTTTCATTTTTCCTTTTCTAATGCTCTCCATTGCATAGACTTTTAAATTCATTATTTTTGT
>QLNU02015360.1:78726313-78755689 GCA_006491805.2 Dysdera silvatica
GCTAAAATCTTCTTACAAAGACTCTAGACACTTAAACTAAATTGGTCGGATCCAATCCCGCCAAAGGAAACTAAAGACTGGATCAACTTCCTGAAACAACTTTCCGAGATAAACAAATTACAAATACCTAGACATGTTGTTGTTGCCAATGCCATCGAAATTGAGCTTCATGGCTTCTGCGATGCTTCAGAACGGGCCTTCGGTGCAGTCATCTACCTGCGCTCAACCAGTGATCAAGGAGTTGTTCAGACCTCACTGTTGTGCAGCAAATCCAAGGTAGCGCCCATAAAGCAATTGACAATTCCTCGTTTGGAATTATTTGCAGCATTACTTCTCTCACGACTTGTGTCAAGGGTAATACCTATCCTTCAGCTACAATTCACCCACATATACATGTGGACAGATTCTACCATTACATTGGCCTGGATCAACACACCTCCTGACAAACTTAAAACATCTGTGGCAAATAGAGTTTCAGAAATTCAGACTCTATGTAAAGACTATAAGTGGAAGCACGTTTCTACACGTGATAATCCGGCTGACATTATTTCACGAGGAACAGCAGCTAATGAGCTTCAATCCAACTCATTATAGTGGACTGGTCCCACTTTCTTGATTTCGGACATTCCAGATCCAGTGAAAACTCCTTACTTAGACAACGATGACTTCAAAATTGAACTCAAGAAATCCTGTAGTGATTTAGTGTTAAGTGTACATGAGAACAATAACTTTATTAATGACTTTTTAAATATTAGCAATGATTTTACTAAACATTGTCGCATTTTAAGTTATGTTTTCAGATTTTTACATAATTTGAAGAATCCCAAGGAGCCATGTACTGGCCCATTAACCCACTCAGAAGTAGGTAAGTCAACGAACACCCTAGTAAAACTTGTCCAAGAAGCGGAATTTGTAAAGGAAATTTCAATATTAAGCAAGGGTGATCATTTAGGGAAAAGTCAGGCAAGAAATCTTTGCCCTTTCTTAGACAAAGATAACATTCTTCGAGTAGGTGGTCGATTACAAAATTCAGGTTTAAATCTAAATCAAAAACATCCGAAGTTACTGCCTGCTAAGCATAAATTAACAAAAATTGTAATGGAATATTTCCATAAGAAAAACATACATATCGGTCCCCAATCATTATTACATTGTGTGAGGCAGGAATTTTGGCCTTTAGGGGGAAGAAATCTGGCTAGAAAAATCGTTCACGAATGCATTGTTTGCTTTAGAAATAATCCCAAAACTTCTGAACAATTATTAGGTAATCTTCCATCCGAGAGAGTTAATCAAAACCCCCCATTTTACAATTGCGGAATTGATTTCTGTGGGCCATTTCTAATTAGATATAAAGGCCAACGAAAGGGAATATTTCAAAAAGTGTATGTTGCCATATTTATATGCTTAGCTACCACGGCCATTCATTTAGAAGTAGTCACTGATCTGACCTCAAATGCTCTGATAGCAACACTTAAACGTGTTTTTGCAAGACGTGGAAAATGCTCGTCTATATTAACAGATAATGCTAAGAATTTCGTAGGTGCTAATTCTGAATTAAAAAGGCTACATAATTTGATGAGTAAACCCTCTGAAAATTTAGCTCACTACTTAACCTCAGAAAATATCAATTGGAATTTCATTCCACCAAGATCTCCAACATTCGGGGGAATTTGGGAAAGTGGAATAAAATCATTTAAACACCATTTACAAAGAACAATTGGTGCAGTTAAATTAACCTTGGAAGAATTTCTTACTGTTACTACTCAAATTAAAGGCATACTAAACAGCAGACTTTTATTACCCATGTCTTCTGACCCAAATGATTTTGAGACACTCACACCTGGACATTTAATTGGTCGTCCACTTAATTCTGTTCCTGAACCAAACTTAATTGAAAAAAATGATAATTACTTATCTCGTTGGCAAAGAACAACAAAATTAATGCAAATTGTTTGGAAAAAATGGAGTAACGATTATTTAAATCATTCACAACTTCGACATAAATGGCAATTTGAAAAGGAAAATGTTACTCCATATTCAATGGTATTAATAAAGGAAGACAATTTGCCACCATACAAATGGTGTCGAGGCAGAATTCAAGAAGTTGTGCTTGGTGCGGATAAAAAGGTTAGAGTAGTTATTGTAAAAACTGCTCATGGAATTGTAAAACGAGGCCTTGCAAAGATATATTTATTACCAATTAATACTTGTTGAATTTTTTTTAATTACTTGTCATATTTGTACATAATTGTTTTGTTAAGTATTGTAAATATTTTGTATAATTTTTTGCTTGTAGTGTAGAAATCTGATTTTGATTTGAAATTTATGTAAATTTTAACGCGCGGAGTAGGTTAAGTCTTATAAAACAGTTCTACCATTTTCATGGTTTGTACCGCCACCTTGCGGAAAATGGTTGTATTAACCAGTTGTAATTCAGGCGCCGACTGCGTCGACCGCATTGCAATTCTTTAAAGGGCTGATTTCATCAGCCAACACCATTCTCCCATTAAAGCGGAGAAAATTAGAAATAAACATAGATAATTTTATTATATATTCTGGTCCGTCGTCATGAATACTTTATTCAGCGCCACCAGTATCTAAACATTCACGTGTATAGTGATAAATTGTAAACCTTCTCCTGGTATGAGGATTTCGTTTTGTTTTCAAAAGCATTGATTTAGTACAAGAAGTACATAAAAATTTACTCTTTATTCGTAAGCCGCAAGGCAAAGGCCTTGCTGCACCGGGACCTGCAGTTTTCTGAGGAGAATCCGCACCTCTTCATCCATGAGAACCAAATCCCGGACTACGGAGGAAAAAAAAGCGGCACTCATTTTACCATTGGAAATATCATAATATTGGAATCATACCATTGGAAATCGAATTATTGGCACAATAGAGGAAGTCGGTATTGTAACGCCACCGAAAGGCATTGGACGTACATTTTTCAAGGAATCCGAACCTCTTTGGGCCTAGGGAACGAACCCCATCGCTACAGTGGGCATTTGAAAAGTGAGCGTATTTCGTCTTCTTTTGCTACCATTGAGAATCGAGCGAGGATTAACGTCACGCTCTGGTACCTTATTGGATCGTCGCTATCCTTGCCACAAAGTGAAACACGGTCGGGCATCAAGGATTGCATATTCCATATGATACCCTGCGGCACATTTGTCCAGAGATATTGCAACTGGACATCTAAATCCTGCACATTCGTAAGCTGCTGAATCTGGCTTCTCAGCTAGTCCCGTAAATGCTCGATCGGCGATAAATCTGAAAACTGACTCGACGTAGTGTGTGCGTGTGGACAGCTGACGAGCTGCAGGGTGGCGTTCGTTGTGCGGCGTAGTTCGACTATTATCTCAGAAGGCAGTATTTTTACATGGCTTCGAATACAGGTAGACAAGGGAGAGGATGCAGATTAAACGTAATATTTATTTAGAGTTTGAAGAGCGTACACTGGCCACAGCATGATGCGGGCGTTCGTTTGGTTGCGTAAGTTTACATCTTGAGGATCGCTAGCAGCTGTGTGTATCGTACGAATGTTAAAAGCCAAGAGAGTGTTGTTCGATCCGAAACTTTACTTCGAATGATTTTTGTGGACCGTGATTGGACAATTGAGTACTGACGCAATAGTTTATGTTTGATTCTATTGGTCAGATTGACCCCACAGAGGGGAAAACTTGCTTTGAGTTATGTTAACTTTGAGCTGTCTTTCTTGACAGTTTTTGCCCATTAAATGAAAATATATGGGAGAGGGTTTGAAGTTAGTTAATGCTTGCATCCAACGTTTTTGGTGGAAATTCCAAGAAATTAGTTGAACGTATCTCATTGCCAGATGTCCGTGAGAACAGGATTTTGGCGCGAACCGAGTTACAATCAGCGTGTGAAGGGATCGCCACAAAACCACGCAGGCCGAGGAATTGTGTCAGCCTGGCCCAGGCATTCTTACGAAACACTTGCTGTGTGGGAGCGAGCTTTATTTTGGTGAAAAATGCTTGTTGAAAACTCTTCCATGAGAGGCAACACATGTGGTAGCAGAATGTCCTGCACATATCGCTGAGCTATTAATGTTCCTTGTATCACTACTATGGATGGCCGGCTGTCGTATGTGATAGCTCCCCAAATCATCACTCCAGCAATCGGACAATGTGTCGCTCCACAGTGTAGGTAGGATTGAAGCATACAACATGTTCCCTCTATACTCAAACACGACCGTCGTCAGTTCCCAAAGAGAACAGGGATTCGTAGCTAAAGACGATGCGGTTTTAGTCCTTGGAATTCCAGGTTTCTCGTTCTCGACACCACTGCAAACGAAGGCGATACTGGCTGACTATCATAAGTTTCTGCTAAGCGCCTGGAAATGGTTCCACGAACACAGGACTTTGTAAATAAAGTGCCACCTGTCTCTAAAGGGTGGGTAACGAAACTGTTTAAGCTGCTTGTGTTTATTAAAGGATCAAGCGGTTTTGCAACAATCCTATTTCTGTCTGGGTGCGTTACTTTTTCTATCAACGAGTATATATGTATATATATCCACAAAGCGTATAAATTATACTCCACAGTGATAAATGTCTCTATGATTTACAAGACAACAAAATTATATAGGTATAAGACAATATAAGTATATATATGTAGTATATACAGAGAGTGTTTACACATTTTTAGAACGATTTTGGGGCCGTCTAATTAATGTTCAAAATGTAAATATTTTCAAATGTTCGATCTCAAAGTCCTTTCTCTAGTCTATACGTCTGCGTCGTGTTTTGCAGAATAGAAGGGATTTTCGTAAAGTTTGTAGGTTATTGCTTTCAATCCCTCCTGCTTTACTTTCCAGTGGTCATCAACAGTGCTAAGTATACGCTTCGAAAGAGATCTTCTCAGTAGGCAAAAAGCACAACAGTCCATAGACGAAATGTCAGGGGACTTCATAGCAATACGTTGAAAGGGTACATATTCAATACCATGTACATACGTATTCATGTTTTCAAGGCAGGCAGTCGTACATTTTAAAGTACGGTTGATGGCTTTGTCTTAGTGCAGTTTCACAATTAAAAGTAGTTGGGATAAAAAATTAGAATTTCTTCTATGAATAACTGACATAAAGCATTTGTCTGATAGTGTGATGAGTTGATTTTAACGTTGTTTTCCACTTTTTTATTTTTAATTTCCCATTGTAAGAGAAACCTGCGACAATCATAAACCCTACTAAAGCTTTTTTTTGTATTCTCGGAACCAGGTTCGTATATCTTCTTCTCCGCGTTTTTGAGAGTAAAGAAACTTTTTGTTGCTGTAGTTGTTTAGGTAAACCTATGCTCCATAAAGGGTCAAAATGTGTTTCCATTTATCCCCCGTTAAATGGTTTTTATACAGAGTTATGCAAAATGTTCTGCATTGAGCCACGTGCCTTAGCAAGAGCCGGTGATCAGTACGTATGTTTAGCATTTTTGCGCTGTAAATCTTGATTTATTATTTGTTTATTATTGGTACAGATGTCTTTAAAGTCTTTACACTTGACCTCTGCATCGGCAGATTTTCTCTTGTTACCAGTGATCTCACTTTAGAAATATTTGCAACAGTACGTACCTTTGGCGAGTATTCGTTTTTTATCTTCTTTTCATGTAAAAGAAATGAGGGAGAGTTTTTTCCTTTCCGATTAATAATGTTCCCTATTTTGAAGAAATTTTTGTTGCTTATTTCTAGAAGTTTTAATAGCATACGTTTCACGATGTTTTTTTAATTGCGGAATTAGAATTCTTTTTCATGAAAAAAAATTCTAGGAAAAAATTTATACAAACAAGAAAAAAAAGAACAACATTGGAATGAATTTAGCAAAATAAGAAATTCAACAAATAAACTTATAAATAAAACAAAAAACACTTACTATCATAATATATTATCAAAATATTAAATATAACAGAAATGGAAAACAATTGATAAATTACTAGGACGAAAAAAATATTAAACAAGAAACAAGCATAAAAATACTTAAAAAATGAAATATTTGGTGACCCAAGAAAAATAGCTAATGAATTTAATAAATTCAACATAAACGTATCAGAAAATTTAAATTTATCAAGTTCACTAAACAGCAAGTTCAAAAAATATCTTCAGCCAAGCTTAACAAATAGTATTTTCTAACATGAGGTTTCTGAAATCGAAATTGTAAAAGAATTAAATAAAATAAATCTAAATAAAGGATTAGGAATTGACGACCTACCACCAAAAATTATTAAACAATGGACTCAATATTTAAAAGAACCATTAACGATAGTTATAAATGATATCTTTGAAACAAGTATAATTCCTAATGAACTAAAGATTGCTGTAATTAAACCGATTTTTAAAAAAGGGAGAAAAACAATTATTGAAAATTAAAGACCAATAGCAATTATGAGTATGTTTTCAAAAATATTAGAAACAGTAATTCATAAAAGATTAATAGACTTTTTAAATAACTGTAAACTAATCCACATTAATCAATATGGAGTCCAAAAAAATAAGTCAACAGAGGTTTGTTATTAAAAATAGTAAACAACATACAACAAAACATTGGAGATAAGGAATTAATATTTGGCTTTTTTCTAGACCTCAGTAAAGCTTTTGACTTAATAAACAGAGATATTCCAAAAGATAAACTACTTAATTTAGGAATAAGAGGTAAAATGTTTAAACTTATAGAAAATTATTTTAAAGGTCGATACCAAATTGTTTAAATAGAGAATAAATCATCAGACAAAATGATTAATTTAAGAGGTGTACCACAAGGAACTATACTAGGACCATTATCCTTTTTATTGGTAATAAATGACTTGATGTACTTAAGAGATAATATACTATTAGTTGCTGATGACATAAACTGGTCAATAGGTGGATCAAATACTGAATTACTGGAAATATAATAAAAGTTAAATTAAAGTTGATTCAACAATGGTTCTATAATAGTAAATGCTGAAAAACTAAATATATAATATTCCATGCTAATAAAAAAACATATAAAATTTAATGGAAAAACACTAAAAAGAGTTAAATCAATGAAATTTCTATGTATTAAATTACACGAAAGACTTTTATGGAATGAACAAATAGATGATATAAATAAAAAAAAATAAGAAGAATAAATGAACTATTAGCCAGATTAAATAATAAACTAACTTTAAATGCAAAAATTGAAATTTATTATTCAATAATTTACAGTATACTACTGTACTGAAAACCAACATGGGGTGGACTAAACAAGAAAAACTTAATAAAAATAAATAATTTATTAAGTGATACGATAAACAAAATAAAAATCACCATATCAATCAATTGTTCAATTTAGAGAAGAATATCAACTACTTAATATAGAAAATATACACAAATTAAAAATATCTCAAAAAATATCTCAATATATATACGAAAGAATAAATGAAAGAAAACACAGACATAACACAATAACATAATAGAAATAATAAAAGAAGACCACAAATAAAATACTCGTCATAAAAAAGAAATTAAAACAAAATATATTCGAACTAATTATGGAAAAGATAATATGAATTATTACGGATTAAATATTTGGAACAACATACTAGACGAAATAAAAAATTTAACACCAATAAAACAATTTAAAAATACACTCAAAAATATTTCTTATTTAACGAAACATAAATGGCTAAAGTTTTTAGGTTGTATGTATATTAACCTATAGTTTTAGCATGTAATCCATCATGCATGTATGCATATGTAATCTATACACATGTGTATGAAAATAAAATAAAATTCATTTGCATTGGAAGCTCAAAAACATATCCTTCGATAAATATCTTGTTTACTTCCAACATTTCGAAAGCAAAAAAAATTAAAAGTTGCAAACGCTATTCTACATTTCAAGTAAGAAGCTATTGTCAGACCTTTTTTTCAAACAACAAAAGAAATGTTATCCTTCATCGAAAGCCTTCTAAAAATATGTAACCAACTTCTGTAGATAAAATATATAGAAAAAAATGGCAAATTACACAGATTACAAAAATACGTAATTTTCTCAAAGCAAAGACAAAAGACATGCATCACTCTATTGTTCGTAAAGTAACATGCTCTATATCAGTGATTCTCATTAGGCGGCCCGCGGGCCAGACCCGGTCCGGGAACTGTAAAAATTGGCCTGGCTACAAAAGGTAAGAAACTGACAATATTTTTCTAGAGGAGCAAAAACTCTTACCTCAATGTTATTTCATTGGATCAGCAAATTTCTAGGAAAGGATAAGCCTACCCCCCCCATAACTCCCAATGCCTATACAGCTTGTGAGATAATTTCGTTTTCATATTCCAGCCCTCGACAAAAATGATTCAAAGTGGCCCGTGATAAAAAATAATTAAGAACCACTGCTTTATATCATTTACCTTAATTTCTCAACGAAGTTTTAATACTTGTAAAAAAATTACGATTTATTGTAATATTCTGTAGGTAAGTTTCTGTGAAAAATGAGGCCATAAGGTGAGTTTTAAGGGGAAAACAATATATATATATATATATATTATTGAATGAATTAGTTCCTGAAATTATTGAAGCAAGTGGCGAAATACTGTACCAGACTGCCCGTCCCCATCAGCTTCTTTCTTTTCACTACTTATTTAAAGTAGTACAAAGAAAGAAGTTGATGGGGGACGGACAGTCCGGTCGTTTGTTGGCAAATGAGGGTAGTGAAGGCAAATGGCGCTTAAGGTTAGCTTATGCTAGGCTAGAAGTATCAGCTTGTAACAGCTTGCCGAAGGAAAAAATATCTGGAGATTAGAAGAAAATCTTGTGGCAAAAAAAGAACGTCACTTTGCATTAGCACAAGTGTATCTTTCTTTCTATTTTCTGGTTTAGCATTTTCTTGTTCGCGCCATAGTGTCTGCACATCCATTATTGGAGAAAATATGCTACATGCGCATGTTCTATATTCAATCAATAAGATATGTTTTACATTTTCACATGCTAATTAATATTTTTTATTTTTTAGTCCCGTCGAAAAATTTCCAATGGTCAAGAGACTTCGGAGATGATTTGTCAATCGTATATTTCTAAATGTTCTTAAAGTAATTTATTTTTCCATAGTTTTGTGTATTAGCTTCCATATTTGTAATCTGCAAGAGAGGGAATATGAACTTGAAAATACATTGAATTAAAACCTCTCTTAAAGTGTAATGACACATTCGCTCTTAGAGTAGAAATGTTTCTTTACTGTTGTTGCATTTCTTTCGTAAATATCAAGTTTTATTTATATCTGTCGGCCAAGTTAAATATAAATGTCTACTTTCTATGTTTCAATTTTATTAAGCAGTAGCTTTTTGTCTCCTATAAGATAGTTGTATTAACATAGATTTAGTGTATATTAGCCATTCAGATTGACTTCAACTTCTTTACTTTCAGATGGAAACTCATGCTTGTATCGCAGCTTGAAATTTCGGAGAGCTTAATGCAAAAATGCAATGTTATTTATAAAATGCAATTAAGTTAGATAATTACTTTAATTTAGTTTAATAGTGGCACTCTTTCCTATAAGTATCTAAGTAATCCAATTTTTCTTTAGATCTTTGTAGTGCTTAATTTTTTTTTAATTTCAGTTAGAGCACAGATTCTTAAACATTTTACCTTACTTAACCCTCTTCTTACGACGTGCCTAGAGAGGTAACCCCTCTAAAAGTATTAAGTAAGAAAAACCTAAAAGACTTTATCCATTACTACTCAGACACAAATATTAAAATAAGCAATAAATAAGAATAAAAAGGCAAGTATGACAGCACTTGCAAAAAGTGATGCAGAAGAGATTTTTTTAATAAAATGATACAAATATTTATTGATGAAAAGTGTTAATGGCACAAATAACTTTAGTTTTATGGTAATTTCACTATAGTTTGTTTGGAAATTTCGGCGACGTTTTACAATTGCCTACAGAATCTCGGTGCTTGAGAAATGCTGATCTAGAATATTAACGTTTCATATATTTTTCAACATCAATTTTCACAAACGTTCTTATTGTTCAATACGTTTTACACTTCTGGGATTAATAATAATCTGTAAGATCTAATTTACAGCTTACCATTCTTTGATTACTGTATATTTTAAATATATTTAATGCATCAAATATTCTTCCAATTCCTGAACCTTTGCTTCAGAAGAAACATACACAGCTATATCATACAATATACAGGGTATTCGGTAACTATCACATACAATTCCTGCCAATCGAATCTTTGGATTATTTGAAGTTGAAATTGAAGAGGGACGATTTTTGCTTGAGGGTTTTGTTTATGAATTATATCCATTTCAAAATTTGTATCTAAAAGCCAATCATGCTCCAAGATAGCCTGCTTTTACGTTGTTTCATCCAATGATGAAAGCCACACCCTTTGGTTTTACTGCCTCAAGAATAAAAAGAATTTAACTCACTATGCAAAAGAATTTCTTTCTCACGTGTTATTTAATTTTATCACACAAATTTCAGTCAGCCCCACCTTAGAATGAACAGCCTTTTTTATTGGAAGAGTTCAGCTTGAAAGAAAAGTAAGCGTGTGCAAAATGCAGTTATGTAGCTAAATTTAAATAGCACGTGACCAAGAAATTCTTTACAATAGCGAGTTAAATCCTTTTTATTCTGGAAGCGGGGAAACCAAGGGGTGCAGCTTTCGTCATTGGCTGAAACGACGTAGAAGCACGCTCTCTTGTAGCAGAATTGGCTTTTATACGCAAATTTTGAAACGGCTATAATTCACATACGAATCCCTCAATCAAAAATCTTCTCTTCAATTTTGTCTTAAAATTATCCAAAGATTCGCGTGGCAGGGAGTTTATGCGATAGTTACCGAACACCCTGTATATATTTAAGACACCCTGTTTCCTGCTTTCAGTACATTCTAGTCTGATCAATGAGTGGTCATATATAAATACATTGTAGTTCGAAGTTCATGTTAAGCTGTAGATACCGTCCCTGATAACCCATAGAGTAGTCTTGGGATGTAAAATACACCAAAACCAAGCTTTTGTTTTAGTCACCGTGTTTTATATGATAATAAGGATGCAAATTATTCATTAAGCTTCAACAAGTACATTCTACATTACAAAATATTTACTAATATATTATGGCGAGCCATAAGCTGTGTATTTAGAAATTTTAGGATTTTCTCCTTCGTGGTAAAGAGATATGAATTATTGAAGGATTAGTTGTATTGGAAAGAAAATGGCAAGCACGGTGGTCCAACAAGGCGACCGAAACTCCCAGACTAGATGGATTTTACGATCAAGAGGCGCAGTGAAAACCGAATATAACAAAGGCAAAATAATAAAATTGACAGTCGGTTTATAGGGGTTATAACTCCTCGTGGTTTTCGCTGTTTTAAATCCCGAGAAGAAGGAAGCTGTTAGGGACGTACTCAAGTAGGGTCGTGCTTGTTTGTGGTCTAGCATCAGATAGGTCGTAAGGAGGAGCCATAGTTGAGGGCAGTAATTGTGATTTGTCTGGAAATATTGGTTGAGAAGTGATTGGTACGTTCTAGGTGATGGATAAGTCGAGAAATGATTGAGAGACGAAGTGGGGAGCCCGAGAGAAAAGGTTCGGAGAATTCGGTGGGGAGTCGTAATAGTCGGAGAAAGTGGCAGTAAATTTGTGCCGGGGCCAAGTGGCTCGAAATTAGAAGTATAGTAAACCTCGAGAGTGAGGTGTTAACAGAGTTGATAGCGACGTGAGCAAATTTGTGAAGCAAGAAGATGAGCGAATCTGAGCGTAGATTGTTTACGACGGGAATTTATGGAGCAAGGATACGAACGAGGTACGGAGCGTAGATGGTTTACGACTGGCATTTACGGAGCAAGGAGACGAACAAGGTACGGAGAGGAGATTGTTTACGACTGGCGTTTCCGAATCAAGAAACCGAGCGGATCTGAGCATTGATTGTTTACGACTGGCGTTTCCGAAGCAAGGAGCCGAGTGAGGCTGAGCGTAGATTGTTTTACGACTGGCATTTACGGTGCAAGGAGTATCAGTGGCAGTGCGTTATACCATCAAACATACAATACCGAGACATTCCTGGAGCAGGCTTGTGGTGCAAGGACGAGGAATCATCATGGGACACCACACGTGTATCTTTCCCCCTTTTATTCTGAAATGCGTTTGCAATGCACATAAGGTTAGGCTCGATTAAGTGTTGTTTATATACGGCCTGGAACGGAGGTTAGGCTAAGGAGGGAACATAGTTTAATGGTAGACACGCATTATCAGAATCAAACTGGAATAATTTATGCATATTGATGATTTACTAAGGTGAGCTATTGCTAGCTATTTGTCAAACAGCAGAGTTTACCCATCAGATTAATCTTAAGCAACTTTCCTGTTAATCACAAAATTGGTAGTATACGATCGAATACAATCAGTCCATTTGATAGCCATTTCGCGCTATAAATATGAAATAGATTGTTGGCCATAATTTAATTGTTCTTTACGATCACAATTATGTATTTCCAGTGTTTTACATTTATTAAATTATTGTTTGTTTTACGAATGTTTCATGTTTAAATAAGACTGGCTCATTCACCTTTGCCTTTCCAGCTAAACTTAAACTAAACGTTCACTTACAGCCGACTATTGGTTTACAATAATATAATACAGAAATAATTAATTTTATAATCAATTAATTTAAGAGATGATGAGCAGTTTTCTTCGTAAAGTATTTGATTTTTTTTGTGTAGGTGTATACATTCATAAATCTTTTATAACGACCTCTAAGGACCCGTAAATATTAGATGGTTAATAGCCGATAATCGTTACAAATAAATTTGACACCCACGTATTAGTAGCTCAAACTAGAGCTTTATTGTTTTTGGAGAAAAAGAGGCGCCGTCCACATTCTGGATTCGAACCAGGGTCCCCGCGTTGAGCCCGCGGTGTCTTGGCCTACTAGACGAACGAGGACAAGAACAAACGCATTTTTCTCCATATATAAGATATTATTACCCTTCACAGGGATAACACAATTGCCAAATAATGGTCAACACACAAAGCCACCCGTGAGTTTTTCGTGGAGGATTTTTATGACAAATAAATTCGACACCCGCTTATTAATAGCTCATACTAGTAGGTGTCAAATTTATTTGTAATAAAAATCCCCCACGAAAAACTCAAAAAAATCTCACCTCAGTGGTTTTGTGTGTTGACCAATATTTGGCAATTGTGTTATCCCTGTGAAGGGTAATAATATCTTACAACTTAATATATGGAGAAAAGAGCGTCTGTTCTTGTTCTCATTCGTCTAGTAGGTCAAGACACCGCGGGCTCAACGCGGGGACCCTGGTTCGAATCCGGGATGAGGACGGCGTCTCTTTTTCTTCTAAACAAAAATAGCTCTAGTTTGAGCTACTAATACGTGGGTGTCAAATTTATTTGTAATAAAAAAATCCCCCACGAAAAACTCACAAAAATCTCGCCCCGGTGGCTTTGTGTGTTGACCAATATTTGGCAATTGTGTTATCCCTGTGAAGGGTAATAATACCTTACAACATTACAAATGTTATTTTTCAATCATAGTGTAATAATATGTATCTACACTTATTTAATTTAAATTGATTTCTAATCAAAGATGTATATCTTTCTATTCTAAGTTTAATTAAGGAATTGATATTTTGTAGATTGAAAATAATTCTTATTTAAGAACCCTTGCTGCCTAGTCTAGAATTGTCTGTCTAGTCGCTATACTCGTTACTGAATCTTTTATACAGAAAAAACCGTCGTTAAAAAGGTATGGACAGTAAATAAACGGTACTCGAAGTTGCTATAAGCGACATGTTTTTAACTTATAAAGGAATAAGAGACCAAATTTCTTGTAGTGATTACGCCGCTAAATGCAATTCATCGTTAAAAACAATTTCCAGTCTGTATGTGGATGTTTATGCAGTTATTTAATTAGAGTGCACCAACGTTCAAAACCTAAAAATAAAGTGCAATATTTCTCATGACACAAGGTACTTAATGCTTAAACACTCTATTCACACACGTGCAAATATATTTTCCAATACAGTTTTCCCTGCATAAGATTTCCTTCCAATAATGTTTTAGTTCAGCAAATAGTTGCTTTCTTTGATTTTTTCAGAAAACTTAAAAATATTATTTCACACATATGCAAATTTTATTATATAAAAGAATATTGTAACTTCCACAAATACTGTTTGAATTTTTATTAAAAAAGCTTAAACATAAATCATATAATAAAATTGAGATGCGTAATTTTACAAAACATAATTCTAGGCCGCTTTCTTTAAAATTAACCTTTATATCCGAATTAATAAGAAATAATATCATTCAGCAAAAATAAAATCTTAAAAGATAGTTACAAAGAACGTAGCTTAATATTCAAAGGACTTCGTCTTCTTTAAAGATTTTCAAAGATAGAAAGGCTTTTTAATAAACGCAAAATTTAATAACTGACGTTCAACGAGGGGACACGGAGTCCGATGGATTAAAAGTTCTGGTCTGGCTTTCAGAATTTTATTTAAAAATTTATTCAATAACGTGGTTTCGAATAAATTTAAAAATCTAAAGTAAGATGTCAAGATATTAATATAAGAATTGAGGACGAGTTTTGTATCAGTGAAACTTTTTAACTATATTTAATAAGAAAACGAAATCTTCAGCTTCATTACATATACAAAAGTTGACTTTGTTTTATATATAAAATACTTCACTGGATATTTAATTATTATTTTGAAAAATGTCAAAAATTATAGATCATGTTTCTAATAACGTGTGTTTCATAAAAAATGTTTTTGTCTATTTCTTTGGTAAATAGAACATCTACGATCCATCAAGAAAGGAGCATGCAGCGCTATATTTTGGCGCATTTATGCCTCAAAAATTACGGAATAAGGAAATAGAAAATTTCTAGAAATTGGTATTTTTATGATAATTGCAATTAAACTATGTCCTATCGTTATTGATTTGCACATCCCATTTCTGGCTGAAAGCTACTAATAAATCCCAAATCTTTTTTTTTTCCTTCAGCACCTTAACATATAAAATAATACGAACTTTTAAATGGAGTTTAAAAAATGTGTGCTCGTTCTGCATAATGTAATTATAGTTGAAAAAGTATAATCATGGCGACACAAATGTTAGGCTTTGTTATATCAAACCAGAAATGCGTAGACAAAATTGTGTGCAGTTTTTCCAGCTACGATGCAGCCAGAAAAGTTTTGACTTTTTTTCTTAGAGATAAAAGACAATTTATTCATCGAAATAATTATCCTTGTAGGCAACTTCTTTCCACAGGGAAACAAACTTAATTATTAATGTCGTCTTTGTAAAAGTTGCTATTTTTGAAAATGAAAATGCTTTCTAACTCTATTCCACAGCATCTCTGTTTCTGATACGTACATTTAATTATCTATGAATATAGTGTAATTACGCTGAATCTCAACTAGCCACAGAAAAGAATACATATCCACTAAATTCAAGCCCAAGGCTGATGCTATCTGCACCAATTCGGATCCCCACTTCTGGAAGAAGGGGTGAGTGCCATGCAAACCATTGACTTTTTTGCATTAAGAACCGTTTCTTTGAGTTTGCTGTGAACTGTTTGTACAGTATTAAGGTTCAAGTGGCAAAGAAAAACCCCAAAAGAAATTGCTTAGCAGTTTACTTCTCATGGCCGTAGGGATTTAGAGACAAATACTGTTTTTCATGATGTGTTGTATAAGAATGTATTTATTCTTAATCTTATTTCATAAATGGCTTTGTGATGGCCTTCGGGTTATCGTTTCAGTTTCTTGAAACAGTTTTTAGAGATTAGAGTGCACTTGACTCTCAACATCGACCCATCTTGCTACTTTGTTTTAAAATTTTTCTTCTTCCAATTGCCTTCCACTTCGAAGAATCTTCTGGGAGATAATATAAAGTCATAGACAATACATATTTTCCTGCAGTGTGTGTGTGTGTGTGTGTGTGTGTGTGTGTGTGTGTGTGTGTGAAAAGAGATGCAGTCCTCCCGGTGTCGAACCGAGAGCCCTCCATATGAATCAGAATGCTCTAACCGACTAGACCACCGGGACACAAGAACGATGCTCCTTTTCCTCGTATGTAAGGCTTGTAAGATAGTATCACCCTTCGCATGGACAACACAAATGCCAAATTTACCAAATATTGGTCAAAACACAAAACCAGCGGAGTATGTTTCTGTGATTTTCATGAGGGATTAAATTTGCAATATCTTTCTGCAACCACGCTTATGCACGCAATCTAGATATGTTTTCACAAAGAAAAAAACGGCGCGAAAATCATAAAAGCAAGCCATGATGGTTTAAAGTGTTAGCAAGTATTTGGCAAATTTGACGATTTGACCTCCCCCCCCCCCACCTCTGCGAATGGTCATAATACCTTACAAAGCCTTAAATACCAAAACAGGAACTTTGTTCTCTTGTCCAAATACTCCCGTCGGTTGAGGCACTCTGGATCATACAGAGGGTTCGCGGTTCGATTCCGGAACTGTGACTCTTTTTCTTCTCTACAAATATAACTCTAGCTTAAGCATATAGGCATGGTGCAGGAACACATTGTCCGTCTTAATCCCCACAATAACCTGCCCAAGTCGGCTTTTGTGTTGCCCAATATTTAGCAATTGTGTTATCCCTGAAAAGGGTCACAATATCTTACAAAACCTTAATTGCGCAGGAAAAAGCACCATTCCCGAATCCGGATAGCCCAGAAGTTTAAGGCGCCCTAGTTCGTACGAATGAATACTCGTACGTACCCGGACCGACTCCGGACCGCGACTGTGCTTCTTTTCCTTCTCTATAAATACAAATTGAGCTTATGTGCGTGTGTACAAAACGTTACTCACTATCTTAAATCCTCATGAAAACACGTCCGACGACAGGTGGGCAGAGGGGGAAATTGCACAGGACCTGAGCCCTCCGGAGGCCCGATCCTAATGGACGTTTGCAAAGATTTCTTAGCGTACGGGCCCCACAGAAAAATAAAATATCTGTGCCTCACGGAACAGCTTTGACTCACGAGCTTTCATTCTTCCCCTCTGATAAATTATATCTCAATAACTTTATAGAAGTTTGCTTAAAGAATCTCCCCCGTTCGAAAGCCCATTTTGTGAAAACCATATTACGAAAACTAAATAAGTAGTTCCTTTGCAATAAATTTTTCAAATGTAAACGGATTTTTGGTGCACCCTGTATATAAATTTTCCATTACTTTTAAATCTTTTTATGGAGAGAAAGGACTGAGGAAAAGTTTTTTTTTGGGTGGCCGAACTCAAGACTGTTCATGGGCCCGAAAATCCTTTTATTGGGCCTGATGAAAACATGCCCCGATGGCTTTGTGTGTTGACCAACGTTTGGCAAATTTGGACATTGTGTTATCAGTCCGAAGGGTCATACTAGCTTGCAAAAATTATCAAGCCATTATTCCACTAATTATCAGTACGAAAGTTCAATTTCCGAACTTCGATATATTTATGTTTGTACAGCTCAAGAACTAAAAAGGTCATGCAACTTCGGTACCAACGGTTTTTCGAAAAATCCGAACTTCTTGCCTGGGGAACCATCCCCAGAATTACACTGAGCGGTTAGTCGGTAAGCATTCACTTTTGTGGCACGGTTAGGAGTCGATCTCGGATTAAACGCGCGCGTTAATGAACTCGTTAATGAATGTGTTAATGAGCTCGCTAAAGGAAAGCGTTGCCACTATGACATCGCAGTCGATAATTCCATCGAATCTCGATAAGAGCAACATGACATTAAAGCCACTTGCCGAAAGAATAGATGACTTAAAGACTTATTTTACATTTTCGTAGATTCTTAGTTCACTACTAAAGTCGGGAAATGTTTCGGAACCGAGGAGTCATGGGTTCGGTTCCCAGCAGGCACCGTGAAATCATTCTTTTCTTTACGAGCAATTTATCATCTAGTCTTAGTTCACATTTCAATAAAAGCTAGAAAACTTTTGATCAGATAATTTAAATTAGTACTGCAAATTTCACATGACTCTGAAACATTTCTAAAATTGACATGTCATCTGTGAATTTCGTTTCTGACCCCAATGTAGAAACCGACATGGTCTTGGAAAACTTGCACAGATGGGTATTTCTAATATACGCATTTAAATGGCAGTTTGTAAAATGAGCAACGATAACTATATTTCATATTATTTTTGTATTTGCTTATCGCTATTATATCTATTTGTGCTATGAACGCACTCATAATCTGGGTCTTTTTTTCCTGCACTTAATCAAAAAGCACACGATGCAAAATATTGCTTGTGAAACACGAAATACCATTCAATAATATTGGACAAATGATCAGGTCGAACTTTTTATTTTTACCAAAAGTATTGTATTTCTTTCATCGATCACTTTATGGATAAAAAGAAAAGGAATCGTGTGCAGTTTATCACTAAATAGCGGATAATACTTTATATATTTTTTTTAATTTGTTTAATAGCTATCTGAATTAATTCATCATAGTATTAGATAGGAACCCCTCGTAGTTAAATTACTTTTCCAATAGTTCTTATAAATTAAACACATATCAGAAATTAAACTTAAGAAGTATGTTGTTGTATATATAGGGAAAGTCAAAGAAAGAGAGGGAGAGAGGCTAAGAAGTAGAAAGAATCGGTAAATTTCAAGTAGGGGTGTTTAACCTGTTAACTGGGAACTGGGTATGACGACATTTTTCGTCATGCCCGGAAGACTACCAAAATGTCTCCCCAAAAAAAGTCCCCAGTGTGAAACGAGTTTCACAAAATTTTATTCCTCGGTTAGCAAGTTAATGAATTTTTTAATATTTATCCTATACTTTATTGACCCCTGAATTCACAGCATCTTGTACTAAATCCAAAGGTGAAACAAAAGTTTGCCAATGCTACATATTTACAATTTACGTGAAGTGCATCTGTTAACGAAGAAGGGAATGTAATGAAGGGTAAGAATTCAGTCGACACGTTTTTGTTTGTATTTCATGGCTCAAGAATAAGTAAGATCATGATGCGCCAAGACTTATAAATTTTCGAGATATCCGGACATCTGTTTCCTCGGGCATCGAAACCTGGACTACGGGTCGGTAGAAAATGCCAAGCATTTGATACCAACAGGATACGAATGCCGGTTTCCTGCACGATATACGTTGTCTTCACGTAATCATACGACAATAACCCTTTTAAACGTAAATATAACCTTGCCTTTTTAACTTGAAAAGTGACCATACCTCAGGGGCCGATTTTAGATATTTAATAACCCTAGACGGACATTTCAACAATATATTGTTATATGAAGGCATGGTTATGAGCAGGAGATCCTAACGTATAAGTTACGATTCGGGACAAAACATGGCAAATTATTCGAAATTGAAAATAAAGGCTACTTTTAGAATCCCGAGGCTTCATAAAACAGAAAAAGCCGATAGTAAATAAAAATCTAGACGCGGCCACTTTTAGTGCCCCCCGTTTGGTCGGCGGCTTTAGTCGACTACTTAAAATTGCTCTAGACGCTAGCGGGCGCTCGTATCCGCACCATGCTGATAATGCTGGACAAAGGAGCAATCCTTCTGCGCATGTGCGTGGACTTGCTAGTAATGTCGAAATACGCTGTAAATTAGCTAGATTTATTACATCACTAGTAATGCTGAAACATGCTGTAAATTAGCTAGATTTATTTGCATCTAGCCTTTACATAGTGGTCTCGCCAATTATTCTTACATTAGAATCGTATTTTAAGAATAATTAATCGTGATATGTTAGTACCATTATTTTATTTTATGTAAATACACTGTGCATGAAGTTACTGAATCAACATACACTAATTTAACAGATACTGATTCAGACAGCGCACATCGAATGTGATCGAAACGGCATGAGTCGCGAAGCGACGAGCGAGGGGTCTACGGGGTCTCCTCCCAGTTCGGTCTCTGTGATTCAGGTAAGTACTGATTTATTTATAAAAATACTAATTCATAATAAAATTATTATATTAGCGGGGATACAAATACGGAGCTGTACTATTGCTTGGATGGCTATAGAAGTATCCCTCTATTTTATCCCCTTGCCCAGGGTTTTATATCCCCCCTTAATGAAATCTAATCCATACCATATCCTTCTTGTCAACAAACATACACCGAGTACACGCGCATGCGCAGAAATGCGACAGGAGAAACTATTTGTTCTTATTTTTCTAGCCAAGTAAATATTATTGGATGGAAACACTGATAGGAATTTTGGCAAAGTCCATGCACATGCGCAGAAAGATTGCTCCTTTGTCCAGCATGCTCAGCATGGTGCGGATACGAGTGCCCGCTAGCGTCTAGTTAAAATTGCCTATTTGTAAAGCCGGCCTTGCATGCTTCGCAGATGAGTTCGAACCTGCGGCAAACAGGCTATTCTATGGATTCTATTGCCAGCAAGCTACTAAAACTAGACGCTTAGCCTTTTCCGTGGGTGTTTTTGTGAACAAAATATTCCTTATTAAAAAAGGAGGCTGAAGGAGCATCAAATCACATCGATTTATTTCCGCACACCACGAATTCGGATCATACAAGAATATGTTTTTTCTTCGTCTAATAATAGTAATTATGGTAATTTTAATTAACGGGTAATTAATTAATTTAATCGTTTCCAACCATGGGCGTCCATGTGAGTACTTTTATGGGGGAACTGAGAAAAATTATTACTTTCTTCTCAAGGCTGTCAAACATTTTAGTGAATGTACAAGATACTAAAATGCTACAAAAATAATTGATACTGCTTGACAATTAGTAATGAGCTAAAAAGTACCTTATTTTAAAATGTGACTGTAAAACTTTTGAAAGTAAATGCATAGCAGAATCGGGCAAATAAAATTTTTGAACGGCTAGGTGGGCTTGAGCCCCTGTCCCCCATATGGGCCCCTATGTTTCCAGCATAGATCAGTGTAATTGAATGTTGCGTGATGATGCGAATTAATACTTAAAATCTGTTCTAAGATATCGATTCCCATATTTATAGCCGATTTATAATTTTGTTTCTTTGGGTAGTTTTCGCAACATTTTGGACAGTAATTTTTTAATTTTTGTATATAAAAAAATTTAAACACTGATGATACGCTCACAGAAAATCGAAAATATGGTATACTTTACATATTTCAAGTATAAATAATATCTAAAAAATGTAGTGACGTTTAATTATTTAATTGTGTTATATATGTATACACAAGCACACACATATAATCCATGCCATTTATAAAACAAGTTCATAGTAGGATTTTCAATGAAAATTTCCATCATTATTTTAATGTGTAATCTGCAGTAACATATAAAATACTAATTTTCCCATTTAAATTAGCTTAATTGAGATCTTTTGTATCATGAATAATTTTAAATGCCTCATTAAAGCTCAAAACACATCAAATTTTATGACTTAAACTTTCGTTCATTATGAGTCTACTGTCATTTACAAAAATTAAGTGGCTTTTTCTTCGAAAGAAAAGAGTTCCCATTTTCATTTTCGTATTTTAGAAAACAACCGACTAATATGACTTGTTGAAACATCTGTTTCCTTCAAGTAATGTTCAACATTCAGTAGGAGTTAAATGCTCAAAATCAGAACTAGTTCCTGATGGTTTGCATATATCTAGACTGAAAATTATAAGGCAGTTGCTAAAAAAAGTGAAAAATAAAATTAAATTGACATGAAATACATCAATTTAATTATTGTGTGTGTTGTTTACAAATGTTTTCATGTAAACGTATCTATCTTCCTACTTTTCTTTCTTTTCGCTCTGAAGAAGCTGACGTTTCCTTCCCAAACCTTGTGAATCTTATCTAGGACTTTAAAAATTGTATCTTTGGGGATTATAAGGATTTTAAAGGATCTGCAAATAACAAACGTATAACATTTGAAAACAAATACAAATGGAAACCCTAAATGAATCATTTCTTTATATGAAAAATGGGTTAAAAAATGCAAAACTTATTGCATTTTGCTTGAAAACAATTATTGTCTTATTCACACATCAATCAATATACATACCAAAATGTTCTGCAGATTCGTTTTGTATTACAAAAATCACAAATCTCATTTTTGCAACATGTCAAACACCAAACTTAAAGATCGTTCCACAGTCATTATAGGTGATAAAATGATATGTCATTTTTGACATTTCACAAAAATTTATGTAAGTTCCCTTTACGTTTCAATAGGCTATTTTAATTCCAAGTTAGTAAGTAAACAGAAAGCCAATAAAAATAATTATAATCCAAATACAAAAATATGAATTCGCAGATCTTAGAACTGTGTAAATAAGAAATATTATTTGTGGCATTAAGTTTTCACCATTGAGGAAGTTAAAGTTACAATAAACGGTCGTGAATACGTCAAAAATACGAATATTTTCACATAATCCCTTTCACCTGAATTAAGATGCTTACTTATGAGAAGCAAAAGGTGAATCATTAACATAGTTGCACATTGGGCAAAAACAATATTGTTTACATAGACATTAATCAAAAACTATATTGTTTACATAGACATTAGGCAAAAACTATGTTACTTACATAGACATTAGGCAAAAACAATATTGTTTACATAGACATCAGGCAAAAACTATATTGTTTACATAGACATTAGGCAAAAAGTATATTGTTTCAATATATTAGGAAAATAAGCTATTTATATCGTAAGCGTTAAATATAAATGTGATTTGAATTTTCAAAATAGAGGGGCTAAGTTTGTGGTTAAGAAAGCTATCTAAAGTGTACTGGAATTATTGAGATATAAAGAAAAATTATTCAAGTTTAAATTACGTAAATAATTACACTAATAATCGTTTACAAATTCGTAGGAGCTATCCCAAAATTATTACAGTAATACTAAGAAAGTCTGAACAAATTATGGTCTACATTACGATAGTTCTAGGAATTAGCATAATAGTAGATTGTCAATCATGACTGAAAATCTATAATTTCAAAAAGGGTAGTATAAAAGAGAAGGCACGTTGTGTCAAATTGACGAAATCGTGTTAATGCGGGAGAAAGTGGTGCCTGAAAAATCAGGAAATGTTAAATACTTGATTTAAGAAAATACCCTGCAATTTTAAATTGATAATTAAAAAGAAATGAAAGGTTAAAATAAATGATGTCCTCATTTTCACGCTAATGTTTCTATTTGTTACAATTTCAAAAATATTTCCTACAACTAATATTTGTCGAATATGCAAAATAGTGTCACGAATTGACACACTTTATGCAGTTTTAAAAATCGCTTGAAACATTTACAACATTGTTTCGATAGAATTATCTTCATCAGAACGGAATGAGAAATCACTTTGAGCCGACGAAGATAGCACGTGCTATTGAAACAGCACTCTAAACGTCTGAAAACTTTTTAAAACTGCGCAAGCTTTGTCGGTTCGTGAAACTACTTTTATATATTAGAAATACGCATTGTAGTGCCTGTTTCCAAGTAACACCCGTGTGTTTATTCCTCCAAAATCTCTAACAGCGAAAAGACAAATAGGCCCTAAATTAAAAACTGAAGCCTTAAACGCTACTGGGCCAAAATGAGAAACCGATCAAAATCGATGGGGGTATATTTAGAGCAGTTTATATATTTACTCGCAGCTTCGCAGTAAATTGCATGCCTAAGGAGTCCGTACGTCACGCCTGACCTCTGAGAGATTCTTATCTGTAATGAAATGTGGAAGCATGGGTTGCAAAACTCAAGTTACTCGACGAAATTAAATTCCTCTAAATTTCGAACTTAGGCTTACAAGAGAGTGTCCGATGAGAGGAGTTTAGTCATTTGCGAAGCAATAAAGTTGGGACAATGAAATTCCTTGGGACTAGTACATTAAACGTTAAAATATATCTTTATTTTCATAAAAAATATCTCCAGGATTCTTAAAATCTAATATATGGCTTATCTTAACGTATCTCTAGCTCCTACGAATTACCTTACGCATTCCAAATCCACTATTTTTAAAGGCTTACTACGTAGTTACTTCCCTATCAATATGGTCGACATCGATAACCCCAAAAATCATAAATTATTATGTCATAAAAGTAGGGAAGCAGGACTTCGGCAGAATGCTTAAAATCAAAGCGAAAAACCTTAAAATTTTGCTATGGTCATACAATAATTAAAGATGATACATAAAGCGTCTGAACACTTTGCAGGCGAGTCTTCCATTCGTCCGAAATACAAAATACAAAATTATTTTATTATCAAATATTAAAAAAGGAGGGAAGACAGAATGAAACTTGTGACCGATACAATCTTGAAACTGTGTTTAAGCGACCTGATTTAAATATGAAGAAAACATTATTTGCACTCCTGTGGTTATCCATTTCCCCTAGGTTGAAGTCGTTAAATTGGAGAATAAAGTAATTTCAAGGGTATTTGATTTAACCTGGATCGCATTAAGTTAATGGTTTGGGTTGCTGATGGCATTAGTTAAGCTAATGGTTCAGTACATATAGCTTCTTTTGTTAGCCAACGGAGCGTCCAGAAAATTATACATCACTGCCAGCACTGGAGAGCAAGCCAATGCAGCGATGTACCATCAATCGCTTTCCGTTCCCTTCTGTGCTTACCTCATATAACTAGTAGTTTATCAACAGTTAATCGACAGTTTAAGTATTTTTCGGCACATTCTGTTCCTGCAGGTATTTGCAAAAAGGAAATAAAACTATCATTTTTAATATTCGTAATTCTAAAGGAAAATATGTAACATATACTTCGCATTTTTCATATTAAGAGGCATTGCATTTCTCTATCTTGGCGTTATTTATAAAAGATTAAATTACATTAAAAGTAGGTAAGACACTATGTGGGAGTAATTTGATCTAAAAACACAATTTTTGATGGGGAAATAAATGCTTGCACCTCAATAAAACCATACATTTATCAATTAAAACTAATAAGACTGAAGAGGGGATATTTCCTTTTAGACATTCGCTCAATAATTTCCAAAAACCTAATCCCGGAAAAAGAGAACCAGACTACCCACCAATTAATCGAAAGCAATAACCAATTCTACTTTGCATTTTGGATTTCACAAAACAAGGATAAAAAGATATAATACATATACATATATTAGTCAATAACCAATATTCGTCTTTACACCTAACCCGACAAAATTAACGAAATAAAATATTTTTGTTAGTAACACTGAGACATTTTGGTGATGTAATTTGTCTTTCCACAGATGACCTTACGTAATCCCGATTAATCATCCTATGATTTCTTCTATCCTTTCATTTAATGGCTAATATCAAGTGTACACCCCAATATTTGATATTTACCAATTCCATTGAGAAGTGTGCCTAAAGTATACCATACATTCCATATGTTTTGTTAATTTTTTCAAGCATCTCAATTTTATGTATTATCGAAATTAAAACTATGTATTAAAGAGAAATTCACTACATGGGGAAAACTTACAAGAAGTAGCACAGTTTCAGAAAAGAAAAATACTGTAATTATACTTTCAGACAAAGATTTTCATCAGTACATTTACTAACTTTTATTTGAATATCAGACACATGAAATCTGTGTAAAAAAATATAAACGCAATGCAGAGATTACAGGACAGTTCTGATGAATAAAAAAGTATCTATATTTGGAATAAATAATACAAACTTACGTATTTTCTTCCTCGCATTTGGTATTTTAATAAAAAATAATAAAATTTAATAAGTAAAACTGATAAAGACCTTACTGAGAGAAATATATGTAAATGTAATATTGTCAGGGGATGAATACTTTTCCAAGCATAAAATGTAAAAAACAATTTTGCAGAAAATAATTGAATTGATTGGTTAACTAAATTTAATGTCCCAAGATTCTCAGCTACTCTAAGATGAAACCAACAATTCAACGTGACCTCTTAAACGCGATACATTCAAAAGAAATTGAATGGGTGTCAGAAATTGATTTCTGACGCTTCACAACTTTTTTTGTTTTCTCCAACTATCCCTTCCAATTTTAACTTTTTTTTCCCGCTCCATTTCTGTCTCCAAAACACCCTATGCCATCTCTTTTTCCCAGAAGGGATATAAGGATTCAGTTCGTTGGTGCCCTGTATGCCATGGTAAGCTAGGCTAGGCTAGGCTTGTTTTGTTGTTGTTCTTTAAATCTAGAATCACTTTTTCCCGATAAGATAAAAGCATCCACGCACACAAGTTGGACACAAACTGGCGATTATTCCTGGTTTGTATCACAACGTATTAACCGCTGAGCTACTGGGTATGGCGATGCGTGACACTCTTCTCCTATACTTGTTGCTGTCAAAAGGGAGAGCTCTCTTATTAAAAAATAGAATTTAAAAAATATCAAAGTTAATCGGATGTTGTCCTAAACAGTTGTTGGAAAGTTATACTTTTGTAGTTTAGTTTGTTACTTTTGTAGTTTCTGATACATAGTAATGAAAAGGAGGAAATGGTTGAAAGAATTTATAAACCCAAAAAATACTTTAAACTTTTATTTACTGGCTAAAATATAAAATACCGGTAGATTTACTGAAATGCTTAATGAAAATGACTTGCCTTACATTTAATGAAAATTATTCTTGCCTTTCGTTTAACGAAAATTACTCTTGCCTTCCATTTAATGAAAATCACTTAACCTGTATTTACTGATGATATTTAATGAACACCATGCTATAGATATAATATATTTTAACCCATTTATATGTGTCAAAAATTTAACAAAATGTTTACAAAAAAAATAAAAATTCATTAAATAGATGTTAAAAGAGAATGTCAGAAACGAATTTGGAAATAACAAATTGTCTAAAGTAAGCATTTATTTCATGAGGCAAATTGGCAAAACAACAAATTCTCCTATTTAATTTAATTTCCTACAACATTAAGTCTTTTACAGAAATAATGGTGATGAAGCCAATATCGAATTTAGGGTACGAGCAACACCCCCTACATTGAAAGCCTCGACACTAAACTGTAATGGCCGACGCCGTGGACCAACGCCCTACTCCCATATCTTTTATATTGAGGGCATTTCTACGCGCATAGTGTAGTTTGCATCAGAATTTAAGCTAGCATAAAAAATACTGTAGAAAAAATTCTAAAGAAGAAGATTAGTTGTTTCCGTCGCTCGAAAAGTCGTATCAATAAAATTATTTACAACAACGATGCTTTGAATTACTGTAGGAAACATACTTTAAGTTTAAGAAAAAATAACAGTTAATATAAATTAAAGTTTTATAAGTATAAATTCAACGTTATAAGCGTAAGTAAGGTATAACGTTGTCTTTACTTATAAATCTAATCTGCGTAATGCTACGTCAAATTATCTTACATAAATCAAAGTGATTAAAAAAAAGGCAAAGTTTGTTGCCTGGATATTAAACAACTGTTGTTTTTTGAGACGGACACAAATTTCTTTCTCGCATTTTGAGAAAAAAGCGACCCTGGTTTGCATGGAAATTGTATCTACAGCATTGTATCTACAGCTACCTTTCAGAATATTTTTAACCGTTAAACTCTTCCCCCCACCTCGAGAAAAAGCATTATTTTCAGAAATTTTGTTAAAAAAGACAAAAACAAAACAAACACTTGTACAATAAAATAAAACACTAATCTCACAAAGATAACTTTTATTCTATGTAAAGTATAACCTTTTTTTAGCACACATCAGGTTTAATAGTTAGAATATATAGAAAATATGAAGCCGCCTATTTTCACATGTGCTATATTGTTTTTTTACATTTAAATAAATCTCAATTAAATTATTGGTCAATAGAAAAATGTCTACGTGCTGAATGTACCATAACACAGTATTGAAAAAGAAGTCCTATAAAAATCTTATGTATATATTCTAATTTATGCAAAAGTTGATATTTAAATATTGACTCACTATTATCCCACAGAGTATACATAATTGTGAACAACTAATAATCAATAATTAAAGATATCAATAATTAAAAAAAAATAAAGTTGATTTAAATCAACGAACTCTGCTATAAAGAGAGGGATACATTCAAACAAATTATGAATACACACACACACACACACATATATATAAAACTATGCACAAAACTAAACCCCTGAAAGTTTGAAAGCATTCTGTGAATATTTACTGGTCGCTCATCGCCATTGAACATTCTGCAGAAAACGCCTAATAAACAAAATCACTTATACTTAATAAATGTTATTAGTATTGGTTTATTGCACGGTATTAGTACAATATATCGGTATTAACAAGTAAAAAACTTCTAATAAATGACAGGAACAATAAAACAAGAATAAACGTATATCATATTTTCTGAATTCCCTTCATAATCGTCGATTTGCGCGATTGCGGATATTCTCGGCAATGTTTCTCCACGACTTGAAGTAGGAACTGCTTTTAGTCCTCTTGATTTATAAGCACTGCATTGAAGGACTGGATCAACACTACGCCACGTTCTGCTGCATCATTCACTACTTTTAGCTGCTGAATTTTTCTTTTGGCTGCGAAAAAATCATCGTGTGTCCGCCATGTGCCGGGATCCTCTTTGAGAAAGTCCTGCAAAAGGATGACGCATGAATACGGAATCCTACTGCGGGATCTTCTCCTAGGAAAACCAGAACTAGTTGTAGCAGCTATTTGAAGTCATCTCTAGGATGAAAATTGGATAATTGACAATGAATGAATGAAACTTATCAGATCTTCTGTGATTGGCCCCAATTCGGAAGCAATGGACTCTTCCTTTATGCCACTCTCATACTCTTCTTTGTTAAGCAGTTTCCAGGAGTCAGAAAATCTTTGGAAAAGTTTAATGTTTGGCCCACTGGAAGCTTCCATCAGCAGATCGAATACCTTTGCGACAATAAGCTCATATATGTGATTCCTGCAAGCCAAACTCAGAAAGTCCTTGTTAAGCTTCTTTCTGTTCCAGCAGTATACAGGCTCCTGCTTTGAGTCCAGTGTTGCTAGAAGTCGTATCAAAGGACATCATCTGCACCCGTTCAGCCAGATTCCATTCTTGAATTAACTTAAATACTGCACATGCCTATGCTTCTCCAGTTCCATTCTCAATTTATGGGACACCCAAAAGTTTCATTACACCTTTTCCAGATACCAGAACAGCTAGTCGGTCAACGGTCTCTTTTGATCTGAGTGCCGGTAACATCTTTGCGTCCCAATCAGGTGTGAAAGAGCTTCTTATCTCTTTTGCAACAGATTCTTTGTGCTGTCTCCGAGCTTTCCTTATCGTTTTCTTGTTTAAGGTAATTTTTGCAGGGTTGTGTCCCATGGATTTTGCTGCTGCTGCAGCGAGAACGTATGTGGCATTTCGGTCACTTTCGTGTATCTAGGGAAGACGCCAATTCAGGACTAACGATATTTGAAGGCCTTGAACGTTTGATTGGCAATGGTGTATGGAACTTTA
>QLNU02015360.1:78755789-78772712 GCA_006491805.2 Dysdera silvatica
CTAGAATGTTGATAAACAGATAATTTCACAAATTTTATCCAGGTGTGTATCGCAATTTTCTCAAATGAGGCCCATGAAAAATCCCAAATAACAATAATACTTCTTGCTCATTAATTTGTAAAAACGACATTTCGTCTGTTCTTATTTGAAGGTTTCCACGTTCCTCTTCCAAAAATATACAACAACTGACTTTATAAAACAAGCATAATTCAAAACCATAAAAATCTATCTTTTCTTCTGTCAACATCACCGCATTCTGGAAGAGAATCTCGTAACAAGCTTCGGCTTTATATTCTCTTCCATTTCTAACCTCAAAACTTAAAATAATTTAATATAGATCTTCTCTTACATTTCTATAATTTTTATACTGCTCAAGCTATGTATCACGAAATATTGTATATCGGGTTGAATAAAAATTATTATTATTATTATTATTATTATAGTGATAACTTTGTTTTAGTAGTAAAGAATAAATAACTGCGTGCGTTCAAAGTCAATCACTGTGCATGACTTTAAATTTTATTGTTTGATTATTTTGATCGAAGTTCATTTAATTCGCCATTCTCACATCTCTAGAGACATTAAATTTACTGTCTGCAATTAGCAAACAGTTATAACTTCGTGATATATATATATGAGCGCTTCCATATTTAGTATATAGCGAATGTTACAAAGAGGCCAGTTTGAAGCAACCTTTAAGAAAATGCAATTTAGTTGAGTCTGAAAACTTTGTCTTACAACCTGAGAAATTTATTCTTCTCTTTAGCTAGATCGGAGCAATTTCAGGAGAATACAAAATTTTCAAGTTCAAGAGAGAGAGAGAGAGAGGAGTACAAAACTGTTCATTACGTAACAAATGCGGACATATAAGCATAGACCTTAACGTGTAAACAATAACGAGCACGTCAAAAAGAGAACCGCGCTGAAATGACCAATTTACGTTCAACGATTTTTCTTTAAGAGTAGAAAATCTGGAAGAAGACGAACATTTTTCTTTCTTCTCGCTCACTTTATCTGCCATTTTACAAATAATCGCCCATTATGAAACATCGCCAAGATTGCACTCTTCCGGAAAGAGGCAGCTCGTTAACTCAACAGGGTTACCTCGCTTAAATTATTTTAACTACATTGCTCGCTGATGATACGCAGTATTCTTGGAAGAGTTAATTTTGTGGTGCAACTATCGATATAATCCAGCTATTCTGATGAGGGGTGAGCTAGAATGTTTCAAAACCTTTGCCCCATGGATAAAGTGAATTATAGTTTCTTAACACAGATGGTGCGCTCAGGAGCTCATTTCACTCTCCATAATTCTGATTTATGGTCCTATTGATTCTGAGTATTTGTTTCGATAAAAATTTTGTATTTTCGCAGAAATTAAGAATGGCCCTATTAGCTTTAATTTACTTTTAAATCGTGATTTTTTTACAGGATTAAAACCAAATTTTTCGGGTTGATAACCGGCTGTGTGTGTTGCTAATACTCTTATCCTTACGTTTGAAAAATTGGAAGGATTAAATGATAATTAGAGTATGGGTATAATTATTTAACTCCTCGTTATAGACACTTGAAAATGGAAAAAAATAAAATTCAATTTTAATATAGTAGCCTGGTTTATATCGTGAAAAGAATAGGGAAAATCTATTCAGGTCTAACTCAAATACGTACCATTTATTTTGTGTCCGGCATGTAAAAATCAATAATTAAGATATTAAAAAATGCATATATAAATGTAAAATAAATAATAATAATATAAAATTAGAATAAAAATAATAAAAAATTAAAATAAAAAATAATATAAAATTGAAATAAAAAAATAATGTAAAATTAAAATAAAAATATAATACAGCCGAACCTCGTTAAGACGAACATGCTTAAGACGAATTACTTTTAATACGAACCGTTTTCTGAAGTCACGTCAGATTGTATATAGCATACTATCATTACTAGATAAGACGAATTACTATTAATTTGAACAGATTTTCTGTTCTCCTCGGTGTTCGTCTGAACGAAGTTCAACTCTATAAAAATTGCATTAAAAATGGAACATGAACTAATATTGCTACTCGTTCGTTGTTATCACTCATTTTGTTGAGCATTGCAGACACAGTACGCCGAGTTAGAGAATGTCATTAATCCAATCATATAAAAAGTAAAGAAAAAAGTAAATATTTTAAGATCAATTTTTCTTTTCGCCAATTCTTAATTCGGAAATTTGAGTTTTCTTATTTTCTTGTTAATTTCAAACGAAGTGGAAATAATAATCTGGGATCGACGACACATCTCTTTTCGCAAATATTTTTCAAATGAGGTCATTTACGACTCCTCCTAAATATATCTGTAACAACAGTTCCGAACGATATGTGGGAAGAAAAGGAACGCCAATTTACTCTTCTATTCATTGTTGACGAATGAAAGGAATAAATATAAACAAATGCTATTCTTTTGCAGAAAATATCAGCCGAGAGTCTCCTGTATCGATTGGTCGTCCCTTAAATGCAACCTCATTATATGTCAAATCCGTACATTTGAATTTTAAACTAAATGTATGAACGATTCGCCTTCTTTTGCTCCCCAGCGAGCAAAACAAGATTCAACGCGAGTCCTTAGGGTTTCGTGAGTCACATATTTGAAAGTCAGATGTGCCAGACATCAGAAACTCATCTACATGCATTTGGAATTCTCCGTATTCAATTCGCAAAACAATCATGAACTAGGTATTAAACTAAACACACACAAAACTTCTGTCTAAACAATAAGCGCTGACAACGTTCATAGACAGCCAGAAGACATTTCTTTTTGCTAAATGTTTTATTTTCTTTTTATAAAAAACATCGGCTGACTTGTTGTTTGGTTTCATAAGCACTATGGTTTTCTTGATTGAATTCGAGTCCTCTGCTGCAAATGTTTTGGATAGAAGAGCACAGTTTGCACCTTGGGTGCAATTGTGACAGATTAGCTTTTGCGCGCACTATAAATACAGTAGAACCTCCATATAATGAAATGGACGGTTCCATAAAAAAAAATTCGTTATATAGAAAATTCGCTATGTGGAAACGATGTATTCATGAACCAGGGTATTACAATATGATACCGCAATTAAAATCCCATTTTTCAGTAAACGACTGTTTCTCATAAATAACATTCAACCATTTAAAAATAGATGTTTTTAAGTGTGAAATATACATGCGTATAAAAAAAAAAATAGTTGAACAATTCTTACCTTAAAATGGAAAGGTATTTAATGCTTCTTCCATACACATTCATGCTTTTGTAGAAAAATTTCTAACATCCTGCTGCACAACAAATGGCGGTGTTGATTCATCATAAAAATATTAGAACTCCTGTAAGAAATTTGCAAGACCTGGATTTCTGGTAATGAAACGAGCAAAAAAGCGCGACAAGTACTACTATTCAAACAATATGGTGTATTCAAGGACAATTAGGGCCTGTTCCAAGCCTAGCAGCTTTGCACTGTATGGGGCAACCAGACACAGGTGTTTGTGCTTAGGAAAACTCTTTATTAGGGAGTTTAAAGTTCCTTAGATGTGCCTCATTCTGTTTGTTTGCCAATTACCTTAAAAATCGTATTGCATTCCCTTGGTAATAAGGAACCCGACATCGCGGTCTTGATCACTCGATTTTTTGTTTTGATTGTTGTAAATTTCGTTATATAGAAATTTATTTCGTTATATAGAAACACTTTCATATGTAATGACCATGGGGATTTACCAAAACTTCGCTATATAGAGAATTTCGCTATACGGAAGTTCGTTATATGGAGGTTCTATGAAGAGAAACCTCAATAGGTCGCCAGCCGGATAACTTGTCGCTGCGAATAAGTCATTTTCCATCGGTCTTCTAGACGACCATGTAATAAAACTCCCACTTACCCATCTCTAAATCAAGTGCTATTCTGGATAAATCTGTTGACAAATTTCGCTGTTGAAAAAAAAAGGGAAAGGTGACGAAAGAGATATAAATAACTATACAAATGTCGATAACGACATTGCAGTCTTAAGGATAACATACATTTTAACTATAGAACTTTTAGAAGGAAAACGTGGAAGTGCGAGTGACATGAAAATGACAATGAGGAAATTCTTTCACCACTTCATAAAATTATCACCAAGGATTCAAGTCCCTGAAGCCTCAGTAACAATTCGACATTCCCTTGCCTCAATTTAATGAAAAATAGAAAGCTAGCTTAGAGCATTAAAAGTTTTAGAGAAAAAAAAATTTAGCTAACACAGGTGTCCCCTTCAGTTCCAGTTATATATATAGGTATCATAATACTTACTTATAGGTACTGTAAGTAGTATTGAAGCCCGAATATTCAAATAAAGCTAAAAATATTAAATGTTCATTTTCTTAATCATTGGCTTAGTGTACTAGCACTTTCGAAAATTAATTTATATCATTAATATGGATATCGTGGTAAATTTAAAATCTACATGATCTTTATAGTAATGCATGCATTGATTATTTCCCGTCACTCTTCCGCGTAAGTCGTCATACTTTTTCGTTCCATGAGTGACGGATTATCGAGGTTTTACGGAATGAGGTATATCCTTTCATTCTGCCTTCACTTGACAAAGGGAGCAGTTGGCTCCCGAAACGTCGTGTTTTTAAACCTTACGCCAGTGTCGAAATGAGTGTTCCTGTTCTTAAGGTATACCCTCGGTAAAGTAAATCAGAGGGTGGTATATTTTTTTAGATGTCGTAAGTTTTTATATTCAATACAGTCTTTGATTTTACCATGTTTGGCGCAGTATAGCCCAGATGCTCTTGCGCCATAAAAAAGCCAAACAATCAATTTTATATTCAAAGAGGCTCCATTAGTTACTTTTATTTTTCTTATTATCTTAGTTATATTATATATTTCTAGTATATATCTAGGATGTCTTAGTTAGCAAGGCTCATATCGAAGTGCACATGGGCTTAAGTTAGACTCTCCTCTACAAACGAAACAGTTTTTTTTACGGTATATGCACCTCAGCTGCTGTATGTCGTGGCTGAGTATGGCCTCTTGTGAGATTTCGGGGATATGGTGGAGAAATTCTGCATTTTCTTTATTCAGGCAAGATCAACCCCGTACCCAAATTCGAATTTGAATAAACTTGGAAGTTCGTGTTTTATGGCGCAAGGACATTTAGCAAGCAATGACGCTCCGGGACCAACATTTCTCCTGCGCATTCGAATTTCTGTGGCTTAGGGAACCAACTCTTGGACTATGGTTGGCAGAATAAAAGGCACGCATTCCACGGTACCATTGAAGTCAAACCCTGGTTTACGGCGCGATAGACCGTTACATGTACGTCGCCGTAAGGTCTTGGAGTTTTGTAAATACACTGTATGTCTAAAGACACATCAAATTATTTTCGCGAAAAAGTAACGTCAGCCTATACAAAATGATAGTCTATTCTCAAAGGTTAATCTGTAAGAAAACGTGACTGTGTTTTTGTTTGTGTTTTATGGAGCAAGGACTTCCTAGATCATGCTGCGCCAATATCTATCATTTCCCGAGGAATCCAAAACCCCGAATATGGATTTGTAAAAAATCCGCCAGTACTAGGTGCCTTCGGGAAATAAACCCGGGTCATCCGCATGGTATTCAAAACCGTGTTTTTTTCATATATGCATAGAAATGCGCAGGAAAGTAAGATGTATCCAGCTAGAGAAACCACGTTACTGAAAATTAATTTTTTTAAACATTTTGGAATTCTTCTCCGCTATGTGGTTTCTATAGTTGAATCCACCTCATTTTTCTGTGTATTTCCATAATATATATATATATGATTTTTTCTCGACGTATGTAGTTTCATATTTTCAACGACGGTATAATCTATAGGGATGAATTATATTTCGCTAATTAATAAGATTTGTTTGCCTTCTTAATTTGTCTTACTTGTTCTTGAAATTGTTAGAAAAGCTTCTTTCTTAATGAAATAGAATTTCGCTGTGATTCATCCATTCGTGAAAACTCACATTGAGTTTCCGATAAATCTTTGCATTTCTATTTTAATGTAAATGCAGTTGTACATTCCGATTTTAATTGCAGGCATTTTTTTCGGATTCAGGGGCTTGTTATTCTGTGATTAATCGTCAAATTTTAAAGTATAGTCATCACAGTATTAGGCCAATTACGTGAAATTTGCAACTTCGTAATATCATCAAAATCACATTTTTGATCGATAATTTAATGCAAGATGCGTCTTTTTCTGTTTCTGAAAGCAAGGTGTATGGAGGAAAAGGGAAAGGAAATTCAAAGCATATTAACAAATTTTCATTAACTGAGAAATAATGGTGTGCATTGAAATTTTACCCCCAAATTAAATTTAGTATTGCCAGTAAAAGAATCGTTTACTTTTTTTTGGATTTATATTTAATAAATTCTCGAAAATTAAAAGTCACGAGTCTAAAGAGCGACTCCTGTTGCTGACTCCTGTCCTGAAAAACTAAAAGATAAAAAGATTTGCTATAATTAAATCATTTTATATACTATCTGTGTAGTTAATATTTAATAATTATATATGTATAATATGTTGGTATAAATTTACTAAATTTTTATTTTAACACTGGGCTAGAAAGTTTTTATTGGAAATACGATTTTGTAAGCGAGGCAAAACGTTATTTGTGTTTTGTGAAACACTGAGATTTAATCAACGTGGATATATTTCTGTGAGGGTAAAACCTTTTTAAATTTATGAAAATGCATTTCAGAGAAACGTAAATATGATTAAATTAAATTGCAATGGCGTCAAGCAGGGAAAGATTTAAAATTTTACAGGAAAAGAAAATTAAATATTTGTCTTTTCAAACGCATTCCTATATTTTTAGGAAACTGACATATTTAATCAACGTCAGTAGCACTGACCGAAAACTAAAGCAGTTGCTGCAATTTTTCTAACAGGTAAGACAACGTCAGAGTCTGAATTTATTTGTCTTGATGTTAGCAGAATATGAGAACCTGGGATTTTCCAAGTGAAATAGATCTCGCATATACAGGGTGTTTCTAATATCAGTAAAAAGAATCATGTAACATTATTCTTCGAAGGATTCGAATATATAGAGTGAAACAGTAAATATCATGAAATAGTGATAAGTTAACATAATGTTTTATTTTACATGTTAATCGTTCTTTTTAAAAATTTGTCTTACCCTTTTAAGGACTAGTATAACCATTTGTCAACACAAATACAATATTAATTCTTGCAGTTCGTTTTCATACTGTTGAGTCAAAATGGATTTTGCGGCCTTTGTATACTTTTATAACGACTTTCATATAAAAACCCTTTCTTTTATTCCTTTAAACTTTATCTTACAACTTAGGACAGCTTTTTTGTGAACCTTGTTTAAAATGGCATCAAACGGATGGTCACATGAACATGGAAATTTAAAATATTCATTTTTAGAAAAAACAAAAAACTTTCAAAATTTCTCAGGTTGGTATTATATACTTTTAAATTTATAAAAAAAAAATCTCAGGCTGGTAGCTCTTTAAAATTTAAAAATATCGAGCAATTACGTGAGTTATGGGTAGTCAAGAACGTTCATAAGCTCTAAGATTTTCGGTCCCCGATTTATTTTTAAAATATTAAATTTTTATCAAAATTCTCTTATTTCACATTTTAGAAGCCTGTGATCCTCAACGCTTAACACTCCCTTAAGGTAGAGGAATGTATTATGTATACTTTCAAAATTTTAGGAGTATTCTTTCTGAGGTGAGAAATTGGAAACCCAGAAATTTTTAACCGTTTCAATGTTTCCTGTACTCTCTCTTCCGATTTTTTTAGGAATGCTAAAATTTATTCATGCAATAATACGAATCTTGACAGAAACAAAAGAATGTTTACACCAGATGTAAACGAATGTCACCTGTTGGCCTCTCAGGTGTACAAATAATATTACCGTATTTATTAATTTAATATTATTTAATTAGGAAATTAGAATATGCAATATTTACTTTTATATCTACATACTCACATAGTTTTAAACAGTTATCATGTAAAAAGAAAATATTGTTTAATTTTTTCCCATTAAACGTAACACAGATGCTTGATATTACCTTTAATCGAAAGAGATCAAAGACGCTACAATAATATAATGAACGTTTTTCGGCCGTCCATGTATTTAGTTGAATAGGTGCGGGGGCACATATTGCACCTCCGCCATGAACGAACCTGTCGACAAATATACAACTGGCTTTCAATTATTAATTTCTGTTTTTTTTTTTGTGGCACATGGTTCTATTTGTAAGGGCAAAACTGGGTAGGTACACAATGCGAACCGGCCTGAGAATTACATATAGTGATGATATTTGATTTTGGGAGTTAATCGGTAATTCCTTACCTGTTTTTCAATTATTTAAAATTCTGCTTTTTTTATTGCATATGGTTTGTTTGACAGGGCGAAAGTATATTTTTAACCAAAAAAGTAAACACTATCGTTTGCTTGGAATCGAACTCTATGCCCGATATTGTGAAAAATCTCAACTTTCAACAATAATTCCATTTTTTTTTCTTTATTAGACGTTCTTCTTTCTATTTATAGTATACCGTTTCACTTTGGTTTCATTTTAATGTTAACCAGATGAAGCTAAATGTAGAAAAGCCAAATTAATGATGTTTTCAAGTAAAAATAAAAAAATAAAGATGTAAAAATATTTTAATTACAGTTAATAATAAAAACGTTGAAATCATGCACAAAACTGAATTTTTAGGAATTAAATTAACTACAAAATTGAACTGGAACGATCATGTAAATAAAACAACAGCGAAGTAAGCAAAAGCTTAGGAATTCTAAGGAGAGGGCTTGGTAAATAAAGATGTGTTGGAAAGCGTACCGAAGAAAAATCGATGAAATTAATTAATAGAGATAAAAGAATAGATTGGAAAAACTTATTCTTGAAATACAATATATTGCCAATAGAACATTTACATAAATACTATGTCTTGGTCAAAATATATGAAAAGGTAAGAGAAAGCAATCACACTGAACCTATAAGAATAAAATTAAATAAAAAAGATAGAAATACATGTTGTAAATTCAATGACCATTATTTCCAAAACTAAGAACTGAGATAGGAAGGAACAATATAAATTATAACGGTTCAAAAAATTTGGAATTGATTACTAGAAGAATTAAAAAATTGAAAAGTAAAGAAACATTTAAAAAAGTCTAAGAAAATATTTGATACAGGGTAATGGTGACTAAATGAAAAAAATATCACAAGTGGAAGGAGATACATAAAAAGGTGAGTGATTCTCAATTAGTTATGTGTTATTTTGATGCAAATACATAACAATTACTTTCGAATGTTTATTTAACAATTGGTAATAAAAATCGGGGAAATGAGGTGGGAAGATAGGGATAGAAATGGAAAAAAGAAGATAACGAATGAAGGGATGGAAAATAACCTGGCGGTTTCTGGATTCCTGTCTCTGGAATTTGGTTACAATTTTAGGATCCCAATTATGTTATATCCTTGCTGATACATTTTAGGATTTTCCATTGCAGATTATCAATAAAAACACACGACTAACACAGTTAAATTTAAAGTAAACGGGTGACAATTGTTTCGGAGGTGACAGTCGTCCTTTCTTAAAACCTGACGAAAGTCTGGTCCACGGTAGATTACCCTACTCCATTCTGACTTTTGTGAGGTTTTGAAAAAGAACGGCCATCGTCTCCGAAACAACTGTTAACCGTTTGCATTAAATCTAACTGCGTTAGTCGTGTGTTTTTTTATTGCAAACCATAGTTTTTGCAGTGATTCAAATTTTTAGCACTTCCATTGTAGAATCTGATAGGATGTACTTTTAATATATATTTGTTTATTATGTTATTATTTATACTTATGTAGTACATTGTTATTATATCTTCACAAATGAAGAATAAATAAAAGAGTGATTGATTGATTTGTGAGTGTAAAATTTATTTTATTAACAAAAAATTAAAAGGAATGTATCCCATTTGCAGAATTGATTTTAGGTCTCTATATAGTAAAGAAACTCGGCGTTAGAAGATACTCGAATATTTTTCAACTCTTTTTCAGCTACTACAAATTTTGCTTTCTTTACATAGCGTGTGGTTTCATTTGTCAGGGGAAAATTTTTGAATTCCCGTTATAGAACTGGGGACAGTATTTCTTTTAAGGAACTCGATTTTAGACCGTAAGGCATAACCAATTCCGTTATTGGGTTGTGGCTTGCCCAGGTGCAAAAAACAATATCAGCGTCCTTGTTAATTTCATGTTATCTGATTAAGAATTTTTGATATGTGCAATGTTTATTTTATATTTGTATATATTTACGAGGGAACCGCCTAACGTTCCCGATGGGGATTGGAACAAAGTAGGCGCGTTCGAAAGGTCAAAAATGTTATTCGAACCGTGTCCAAGCTTTTTTCAGGATGTCCCTATATTTCGGAGATATGGTTCACCAAAATCCGGAAACAGCCATATTACAGACCTTGATATCGCATGAGCCCTTGGATGGATTTTAATGATCTGCGGCTTTTTTAAACAGATTATAGAAAATCACTTGATACGTGTTCCAGCAATTTTCCAATGTAACTCAAAATTTTGAAATATTAACCTTCAAATCTTTCGACAAAACGGAAAAATAATCAACCCCTGTTTGGTGGTTTTTCAGCAAAAGCCCGAATTGAAACTCGAAGCTTCAACGCAGTTAGTTCGAAATCCAGATAGGTTCGCTTGCTAGATATGTATTAACGTACAGAGCAGTTTTGCTGCCTGTAAATAAGAAATGAATTTAAAAGTTTAAAATAGTTATAAAGCATGTTATAATATTTTTTACTAATACATTTAAAACAAATCACGTAGGCTTTTCTGGCCGTTTAAGCGAGCATAATAATTGTTATTTTCCCCTCCGATAAATGAATTCAAAACAAGTTTAAAGAGAAAAATTGTTTGAAAATATAGCAAAACGAGTTGAGACGTATTTGAGCAATTATTATATTATGTACAGAAATAAAACTGATTTTGTTTGTTAGATTTCGTTCCGTCAATCGTACTGCGAGTATTATAAGGGGTCACCTTCCTAAATATTATTAATATTAATTTTAAGATATGAAAGAAATTAATCATGCGTTCATCAATTTCAAAAATCAAATTAGATTTAAACCAATTATGATTTTTTATTGATTTGATGATTTTATTATTTGATAGTTAATAGGGCTTTGAAAGGACATGCATTTAAAATTTTTGTCATTTTCAGTAATTTGAAATTATGAATAGCACTATTAATCCCTTCAATGTTCATCACTATTTTGAACACTTTTGAAAATGATGCAATTGAAATTATTCCAGAAGAAAAACGTTTAGCTTTCGCGCTTTTTAAAAAACTTGAAATTTTAATTTCCTCTCTCAATTTTATTGAGGATGAGGAAATAGTTCAAACAAATGTGGTATTGAGGACCCTACGCATGTTCGGTGATTAATGTAAGTGAAAACCAAAGAGTGCAAATCAGAATAGTGTTTAGTACAAGCACAAACTTCAATCATTGATCGCAGTGGGCAAGTGTATCCATGAATTTAAAAAAAAAAAAACCCGTCGCAAGACGTACAAAAACCAAGCTCTCCTTCATACGGTATGCATTGTTCCTAATAACTGAGCTCAGGGTTATTGAATGGCTGGATAATAAATACGCAATAAGTAAAATATCTCATTTTCTAAGTATTAAAGCTTAATATTTTCAATTCGGGGTTTTGCTGAAAAATCATCAAACAGGGGTTGATTATTTTTCGTTTTGTCGAAAGATTTGAAGGTCAGTATTTCAAAGTTTTGAGTTTTATTGAAAATTGCTGAAACACGTATCAAGTTATTTTCGATAACCTGTCTTAAAAGCCGCAGATCATTAAAATCTATCACGATTAAAATGAATCATGAGATATCAAGGTCTGTAATAGGGCTGTTTCCGGACTTCGGGGGGCTATAACTCCGAAATATAGAGCCATTCTGAAAAAGGCTTGGAAACGGGTCTAATAACTTTTTGAGACCTTTCGAACGCGTCTACTTTGGTTCCAATCCCAGTCGGGGGTTTCCCTCGTTAGTTTTAAACAGTTATTATTCAAAAAAGAATTTTTAAATTTTTATTTTCATGCAATGGGATACTGATCCTTCATATTGCCTTTGATCTAAAGATCAAATACAATATAACAACATAAGGTTAACCGCCGTTCCTAGGTGTGGTAGCACCATTTGACTCTCCCGAAGAAAGGCCCTGGACACAATTATAACTGATCACACGGTATAATACTTACAGCCATTTAGCGGCATATACAAATTCCATAGGATCTTTCATATTTCACTTTGAAGGGACAGAATGACGGAAAAAATTTTAAGTGTTCAATTAGATAAAAATAAATCAACGAAGAAAGTTTTTTTGATGACAATCTCTCTCTCTCTCTCTCTCTATTTTTGGTAACATAAAATAACTTACTGGCGGAGTGACGGAAAAATGCTATGAAAAGCGTGAGGAATTCTACGTGTCCAAGCTCAGTTGAAAGGATTTCAACGTCGATGAGAACAATAAAAAATATTATTTTATTTATTCTTTTCTTAGTGGCTTAATGCGATATTTCTTCAACTCCTGGCTAGAAACTATATTTTGTGCGTTAAGAAAACAAATAAAATTATCACATTTTTTAAGAGTATTTTACGGTAAAAAGATATTAAAATACCATAAAAATATGTGCATTGAACATTTATTTTAATGATATCATCTGTATCAAGATTTCGTGAAACCGCAATCAGATATTTAATGATCGTAGTGAGGTTAGATATTTATTTGAATTTCATACCTCATCACCCTTTGTTGTGTCGACGTACTTTATCTATTGGATCACTGAGAAATATTTCCTTAAACGAAGGACAGCCAGATTGCGTTCTGACTAATATTTGCGATAACTGATATTATCGTAATCTCCATGCAATTAGAAAATTGCTCAAATTGTTTTGTTCATAGATCCGTGAATTTTGAGAGCAATTGAAATTAGCTGTCCTCATCGAGAACTATGCGCTGTTGATGTATGGACATACGGCAAGCATTATATCCATTGTACAATTGTGAAATTTTTGTTCTCCATAGCAATGCACACTTCGCATTTGATCTGAAATCAACAAAGAATGCGTTCCAAGAAAGATGAGATATTAAGACTGAAATTGTCTTTCGATCGCATGTTCACCACCAAGAAGGTTCGCGATTTCCATGATTTCCTAAGTGACAAGGCACTTTATTTTGCAAGCCGAAGAATGCGAGTGGCTTCTAGAATCTTATTGATAAGCTGCAATTCCTTTAATAACATCATCTACTGAAGTAAAATACATCGATGGAATACATTATGGAAACTCTTATTAGCTGTGAAAGAACAATCATCGTATTGTTTCAAGCAAAGCTAAATTTAGGAACAGTTTTTAATGTTATGTTGATAGTTTTGAGGTTAAATATGTTGATTAGTGATTATGTTAGTAATGGAGAAGAGCAGAAAATTAATAGTTTGTTACATGGTTCATCAGATGATGGAGATTACATAGATAGATTAAATTTAATGAACTATCAGATTATACAAACTTTCGATTATCGAATTTTGTTCGGACACAATTTGTTCAGATAATCAACACTTTACTGCAAAAGTAAAATATAAAGCAAAAAATATGTGAGAAGATAGGAAACCTAGTTCTTATATCCCTTTATTCTTATTTTTCTATTCATCCCTGGACGCGGGGTGTAAGTTATTTACGAAAGATCTCAATTTTCCGTGGTTTCTCACTACCTTCCTCCATGTTTTACTGTCCTTTTAAAGAATAGTTTTTGGTCTATCACCTTTAGCTTTCCTTGAGGGGTCCGTTTTACTGATCGTCTAAAAACACTTTTTGGGGTATTTCTTGAGTGTATGTTCTAACTAGAGCCATACCAAGCGGCGATATAAGGGGCGTAAAAAGCACCGGCGCCTAGATTCAGCGGCGGCGGCAAAAAAGAAAAAATATATATGACGGTTAACTCTATGCTATGTTTTTTCAAATATTTTAAATATTATTATCAGGTAATTAATATCAGACATTATTTTACTATCAAATTAATCGAAATTTAGCTAAGCATATAAATTTAAAAATGAAGTTTTACAGGTTTATGCATTGCATAGTAATTTGATATAGCATATTAACCAAGAAAAATATTGTAACTTATGGATGCAAAAAAATAGGATAGAGTTATGCCGATAATAATAGAAATTAAGAAACAATTTTTATCACTGTTTTTTAGGCGTGGTAATAGTAACGCCGATGTTATGGCATGGTTAGATGGTGAAACATTTGTAAAGAAAAGAAATGTTTTTCCGTCTGGTGGGGCAACTCCACGATCTTCTACTATCCAGGCAGGTGCTTTTATCAACTGAGCTACAGATTACAAGTACTCAATCCCGTATGAAATTGGTAAGAGCACCTGCCTGGATAGTGGAATATTGTGGAATATTGTGGGCGCAAAAAACATTTCTTTTCTTTACGAACGTTTCACCATCTAACTGTGACATAACATCGGCGTTCATATTACTAAGCCTAAAAAACGTTAATAAAAATTGTTTCTTAATTTAATCTGCGTAGTGTTCGACTTGTATAAATAATAGAAATGTTAAAATGTTAATAATTACTTCAAATCTTCAATCTATGTTTTGTACAATTATATATTAAATAATATTTAATTTGGTTTAAAAGTAACAAATAATTAAAAATAATTTTATTGCACGTTCTGCTTTCTTTTTATCGCATATAGCTTTATTTCTCAGGCTAAAATTAATTAAAGAAAAACAAAAATGGCGATAATTGCATTCCTAGTATCGTATGTTATAAGGAAATTCAATTTTCGGCTATAATCCACAGTTCTTCAGCTGTTTTTCGGTTATTATTTCTTCTGCTGTTTCTTTAGAGTAGACAATTTTATTTCCCAGGTTAACCATTTTTTTATGGAAAAAAGCACGTAAAACAGTTACATGTTCGGAATCGTGCTCAGGAAAATATTTAGTGATAACATTCGACATTTTGAAAATTTCATAGCTGGTTTTCAGTTACTACATCTTCTGCTTTATGTTTTAGCTCATGGTTTCATTTGGCGCAGTATATCCCAGATGCTCTTGCGCCATAAAAAATCCAAACAAACAAACAGACAATCGTGGTGTAAGGGCAAATCTAATTTAATTTGATTAACGGGAAAATAAAACCGAAGAGAAAAACGTTCGCATCCCTGAGGTGGATATGTGGATCTCACATAGTGAGGAAACTCAACTTTTTGCAATAATTAAACAATTTTTTTCAGTTATTACATGCTTTGCTTTCCGCTTGTAGTTCATGGCTTCATTTGTGAGACAAAAATGGATTTCATTAACGGGGGTAAAAAAGAACGTATTTGCATTCCCGAGTTGGAAAGCAAAACCCAAGTTATTGGGTAAACTGAAATTTTTGCTGTAAATCCACATTTTTTTTAATTATTACACGTTTTGCTATCTTTTTCATAGCTCTATAGTTATCTTTCTATAGTTATATTTTTATAGCTTCATTTACCAAAGCAAAACCAAATATGTAAACGAAAACAAAGAATATGTTTGCATTCGTACGATAAAACTCTGGGTCATATATGGTGAAGAAATTCGACTTTCGGTCGTAATCGATAATCCCTCAGGTATTTTTCATTTACTAATTATTCTGCTTTTTCGTAGCATATATTTTCACTTGATAAGGCAAGATACATTTTTTGATGAAAAACAAACACGTTCACATTCCTGGTATTGAACTCAGGGTCTTGTATATTAATAAATGTCAACTTTCGGCGATAATTTCAAAGCTTTATTTCAGCTACTAGGCTTCAGCTTTCTTTCTATATCATATCGTTTCATTTTCCAGGGTAAAATTGATTATTAAAAAAATAAAAACCGGACTAAATGCTTGCCTTTTTGCGATCGAACTTATGACCAGATATTGTGAAGAAATTTGGCCTTCGGCGATACTGCTCAGCTTACTTTCAGTTATATGTTGAGCCATTTCCTTATGGTAGATGGCTTCATTTGCCAGGAAAAATCATATTTTTTAACGAGAAAAAGGAAAAGGAAAATGCGCGCATTACTGGGGTCGATTTCAGGACCATATTTAATGAAGAAATTTGGCTTTGCTCGATAATTGATGATTCCGCAATGGCTTTTCCATTATTGCACGTTGTGCTTCCTTCTCATGGCAAATTGTTTCATTTGTCATGTAGTTTAAGGGAGGTCTTGTCCCCATCTGCAATGAGGAAGTCAACGTCTGAAGGAACGATTAAATTATGTCTGGCACCTTGCGAGAACTATCCGTGGCGTGGCCTTGCATTTTAGCTATAAATATTCTTAGAATTTCTGAAAAAAATGAACAAGTTGCATCCTCCGTCATAATGATTTAAAATTAGCTCCGAACACTTTACGTTAATATGTGAATAGGGAAAAATGCTATATGGTCAAATTGCTCCACGAATGGAGTTCAAAAATTGGGGAGTATCCGTTATGCTAGTAAGGACATAAAAATTCTTGTTATAGAAATGTAGGGACATTTTTACTCAAAAAAATGAATGTAAACGTAGGAGATCATAGGCGAAATCTGGTGAGGGAAAGGGGAAAAAGAGGCATATGCCTTTCCAGTTCTTTTCGAAAAGGGGAAAAATCATATCCCTCCCCAGTTTTGGGGCTTTTTTTCCCCTCAGGTCCTACTTTGAGTTTGCAATTTTCAGTTTGATTGAAAACGCGACAATAAATATTGATGAATGACAACAGACAACGAAATTAGGAGTAGTAGTGCATGAAAATCACTCCAATGATTATACAAATTCATATTTATATTTATTCCAAATACGAAAAAAAAGACAGTTTTCGTTATCAAAGAC
>QLNU02015360.1:78778965-78820203 GCA_006491805.2 Dysdera silvatica
AGTTTTAATTTAGATTTAAACAAATTAATACTTTGAATCCTAGGAAGACTCAAAGGTAGATCATTCCATGTATGGGGGCGACTGGAGTTAATATGATAGAATAAAGGTTATTTCTTGCAGAAGGAACCCAAAAATCGACTTCCCGCCGAGAAGGACAGTTAGAGGAATGCAAACAAAGACTAACTAAAGATGAAAGTTTCTTTAATTGAACATGCTTGAACATAAGAATAAATAAATTATAAATCGCAAGTTTTCGGAAAGGTAAAATACGAAAAACACACAAGGATGAGGATGGAAATAATTTACCATATATTGAAAAAGACGAAGAAACAGAGTCTAAATACGCTATCATCTATTCACAACAATAAATCCAAAAGGAGCCCAAATATTGGAACGGTAAAACAAGGAAGGATAAAAGGACATAATAAATTGAACGAAGATCGCGGAGGGGAAGAACAGAAACGACACGTCTAGTAAGACCAAGTGATGAGGATAACCCAGAGACAACAGAGTCAATATGAGAAGTCCATGACAATCTATTATGGAATATGACTTGCAAAAATTTAACCCCCTCAAGAAAACAGTAGCATATAAGTAAACAGCGGGCTGAAACTTCCCTGTTATGTCTATTTTCCCATTTCCCAAAATAAATTTTTTCATTACGAAAGCGCGATTTCTTTTATTATAGAAGTACGGTGTGTGATTCAAACTTTTCGTTTGAGTTGTAGCTATTTTACGCCCAGGTTTCCTCTTTTCAACGGGAAAGTTTAACTTGCATCTAAAAGGAAAATAGCGATTTTAAACATCACATTAACATCGGAAAGTTAAACTCGAAACACGGACTGAAATACACAATGTTTTCTTGTATGCATCTTTTTTTTTTTTTTGATGAGCGTTTAGCGTGATGTTTAAAATTTTTCACCTGATCTAGGAGGGCTGTTTTATCAAGGAAGATTTTAATTATATGAATTTTAATCTCCCAGCATTTTACCTAAGTACCGTCGTTAATTCTTATGCGAAAGCGCCAAAGAAAAAACAAACTGGAAATGAACAAAAAATACTTTTCTCTTTTTCACCTTTCTCCCCACACCACAGACATCTTAATTACATCTGCGTGTTATTCGTTATTAGGTTAAAAGAAAGGGAAAGAAAAGCCCACAGGAATGAGCAGGATTAAGGGTAAAATAATGGATGAAGCGTTGACAGCTTAAAAAAATGAATCAAGGGGAATTTTGACCTAGCGTTAGAATCCTAATGAATGTAATATTTCATCGCTTAAGGCCACCAGAGACAATTTCATGTTTTTGAATAATAAACGAGTTCCCATTTCACATCGAGAAGGAAATAAAGCCAAAAGAAATAACATTTAGGTATATTTTTTCTATCTCGCTTCCATTTAAATGAGCTAAATTTCAGCCGAAAAAAACCTGGCAGAGAGATAAAAGCTTTTCAAGGCGAAAGGAATCTTTTTTGAATTTCTCTCTGCTGGGTAAAATTATGAGGCTTGGAAACCGGTCATCAAAAGATTCAGACTACGTTTATTTACCTTTTACAAAGAATTCTCACTGGAAGGTTTTGAATTTGGTTTTTCTCGTGGTCACTGGCACCGTCGACGAGAAATTAATTAACCTGATGCTTTATTAAATTAATTATTATTATTATATTGAAAAATAGAAACTAAAAAGTTACTCTGCACCGACAGCGAAATCCAATTTCCTGCAACGGTGGTTTAAAGATCGAATAGCCGCGATAGAGGTTATTCCCAAAAGCTTTGAATTTATTTTCTTAAATATATTAAAATGCAGATTGGCAAGATGAAGGGAGTCGAATTTATTCTTTTGAGCATTTTAAATTAAAGAAACAAAAATAGATTGAAAATCCTTTAAACTAAAATGCATTTCTCTGTTTCCACTAAGCTCATATTCTCTCTTTTGTTAGGAATATAATTACTATTTTTAGAACCTTTGTGGATTTATAACGATTATGCCTTTACTAGATGCACCAGTGCCATAAAAATAATTTTAATTAGAAATTCTGAAGAGAATGTTATCTAACGGGAGTTTGTAATTTTAGTCTATGCGTAATACTGCCAACAAAAATTATTTTTGTTTCCACAATCGCTTAACAAACTCTCGTAAATTAAAGGTAATTACCTTTTATTCTGCTGCACATAATCTTCTAAGTTCCCACGGCCTTATCATGTTATATATATCCACGTTCGTATTAAGGTTTTTGAGAAAGTAAAAATTGTATAAAGACTTGACGGCGCACCATGAGGATTCAGCAGAAATGCACTTAACCTTAATTACAGAATGTATATAAAGCTCACTTTTTAACCTACTGCTGTCAGTCACTCATAAATTGTAGTAAAGAAATTTTAAGAAAACTTGAAGTTATCCACAATCAGATGCTTAGACTAATCACCGGTGTAGTTTAAACGAAACCAATCCAAGCTATGCTTCTTTTCACCAAGAACAAACCACTGGAGGAAGTTATCCATCAGAGGACCTCATGCTTTATTGAGAAATTAATCTGGTTTCCACCTAATAATTTCTGAAGAAATTACGATTCAAACCAAGTTAGAAGACTGAAAACACAATCTGGTGCAATCCAAAAAGTACGGGAAATTAAAAGAATGTTTGATTTTCTTGACGTACCAGAAATCTTACCTGCTCCAATTAGCTGTTCAGTTACCAACTACTTGAATAGTCAAAATAATCTAACCCAGGTTGTACAAAAGAAGCTTTCTAAAGACGCAGAACTAAAAGTAATGGACTTACAAACTTCATGTATCAGGTATCCAGAAACCGAATGGCTTCGTGTTTTTACTGGAGGAACACGTCTCGTACAGCATGGCAATATTGGTATAGGAGTTTTTGAAAACCTTTTCGGCCATTATTTCTCTCTGCGACCAAACTGCAACTCCTTTGATGGTGAAATCGAAGCCATTTAGTTTGCCTTACACCAGCTAACCCGAAGATACAATAGTTTTAAAAAGTTGTCATTCCGTCAGACTCCATATCTGCAATCCAAGCTATCACCTCACTCAAACAACTCGACTCACAAAGGATTATTAATTTCAGAATTGAATTAAACCTTCTTCAAGTCAATCATAAAACGAATTCTGCAGTGGGTTCCGGCATATTGCGGTATACATGGCAACGAAATGACCGAACTTCCAACCAAGAAGGGAAGAGCCATTTTCCAATATATTCAATACACAATCCCTTATACTTCTATGACGCGAATTGTTAAAGAAATTCTGGACAAACCCTACCAAGACAAACGGGTGCATGAAATTACTGAAAAATCTTGGCAGAACACAATTTCTGACACTTCAGTTTTCCCTCGGTGACCCACTGCTGCAGATTTTCGTTTAGAGGCTGGACATGACTGCCTAGCCAGTGGCATGTAGTCCATAGAAGCAATGTAAGCATTGCTTGCCTAATATCAATTTGAAACACATTTCCATTGCCAATTTAAATTAAGGAAAACGAAATTATAAAAATTCAGCAAAATTTACGTTGCGTACCTGAAATTTTGTCCGAGGTCAAACTAGCTACTTCGCAATTTTTTGTCACTGGATGGCGCCACATTCTGAGGGTGAGACTGACATCGGATCATAAGCAATGCAATTTCTGCATTCCAGCCATAAATGTTTAACTGTAGATCTCAATGGGTATGGCTGCGGAAGCATTTCTCGTTATCGTATTTTCATTTCCTATTTTATCGTATTTTCAGCATGAAATCTGTGAGTTCGTCAAATTAAACATCAATTAAATTTATAAATACTAATTGTTTTAATTTTTTAAGCCGCGTAAGAGTGAAATAATTTTAATCTGATAAGCAATTTTCTAATAGCTTATGTTAACGATAATGCTGCCATCTAGTGGTATCGATAGTAATTTTTATTGCATTTGTCAAAGTTATCCTTGTCCCCTATTGAAAAAAAAAATTATTACAAATATGAAAAAGAACTCCAACTTTCACAAAAGTGTTATTTATATATTTGCCAAAAAACAGAAGACTGGGATATTTTTTATATAAGTAGGACCAACTGTAACGTACTATAAAAGTAAAATTTACTTTGTTTACATGTCCCAAAAATAAATATATGGCTTGCCTAAAGCAAAATGTCACCGCACGCCACTGATCTACACGGATTTAAAACCTTTACCAACCCGAATTGTACTCTCTGTGAGAGCGACAAGAAAATGGATGCATCTCACCTCAAAGAGTGGCAGGCGGTGATCGGGGACCTATATGAAAAATATTGATAAGCCAGAGGACGACTCCAAAACATTCAGATTATTTGACTTTGTTTGACTCTAGAACCTTAGCATCATTTTTATGCTTTCCGTCCTCGTTTGCTCCACATACACATGTCTCTATGCGGCGTGTATTTTTCACACGCTAGTGAATGAATAACTTTTAAGTGCTACTGCTAAAATAATTAATCTGTAAAAGAAAAAAAAATTCAGCATATAATAACTTTATTTTCTATTTCTTTCCGGATCCAGTCCAAGAGCTTCACTCCGCGCAAAAATAAAATTACTTATTTGTAAAATAATATTTTCCCTTATTTTTTTTTCTCTGTATACTTAGGGAGTTTGGTATTAACTTTCTGCAATATCTTTCTCTTATTGTTATTTTCTGTAAACAAAAATCACAGTAGTAGAAAATGAAAGATACGGAAGGAAAAATAATATTATCGAAGATTTTGCAACGATTTTTGTAGTCGAGATGCCGAAAAAATATTTTCACGCTTTGGAAATGAAAAAAAAAAAAAAAATGACAAAGTCCATTCTCTATCGGCCTCTGTCAGAAGGCAATTTTCTTTTCTTCCCGTTATTATATTTATGGCCCGGTGAGAGACATTTCTTGCCATCCATTTGATATATGGCGTCAGTTTACTCTATAAAAGAACTGTCCTGCTGAAGCTTGGCCCTGATTTTGGAAAACGTATCGGAAGAGAACTAAAGCTGGGCGTAATGCAACGTTACTCGCTTTCAAAGGTCCCTCGAGAATTTTCAGCGATCCGCACATATACCAAGAGATGACATTCGGCTCAGAACTCGACCGAAAGCTTTACCTCGGCACCTGAGGACATAATCCCCGAGGGTTCCCCTACCCCCAAATCCTGGCTTTGGAGAAGATAGTTTATCGATTGTCCGAAGGTCCGGTCACTGAATAAGCTAGCAGACTCGTTTTTATATACTCCCTGTTCTCTTAGTATTGTCTTCAGCTGGACATTCTTCAACCATGCGGCCGAGTCTACTTCGCAATGCATGGTACAACCAGTAAATAAGGCTTACAAGGGAAAATTTCTTGCAGGGAAGTATGCTTTGGTTCATAAACTATAGTGGGAAATCTGAAACTTTCTGATTCGTCAATGGGAAATGGCCCGAGGCAAGATATGTTTTGTCCATTTGAGCAATTTTATCAGCTTTCAGACCATGTTATCAGACAATTTTTAAAGCGTGAACTTTTTGTCAAGTTTGGTTTCCTCTCGACTGTTCTTAGATATTAGATTGGACCGAGGCCTATTTTTTAAGCTGAATCGCAGTAGAATTTTAGAAAGAAATATACAGAAAATCTATGCCAGAAAAACTGGTACAGGCGTGCGTATGCAAATAACGGAGCTTTGCAACCAATCAGCGTAACGCGATGCGGTCGGCAGCGCCTATATAAGACAAGAGATGTCTGGCAAAGCTGTTAGATCGGTTCTTGCCGCTACAATGGCAGGTTATCAAGATTTAAGTGATTTTGAACGTGGCGTTATAGTCGGCACAAGAGAGATGGGACATAGCATCTCCGAGATAGCGACAAAATTTGGATTTTCGCGTACGACCATTTCACGGGTATACCGTGAATATCAGGAATCCGGTAAAACATCAAATCTCCGACAGCGGTGTGGCCGGAAAAAGACCTTGAAAGAACGGGACCTTCGACGACTGACGAGAATCGTTAAACGAGATAGACGTGCAACACTTCCTCAAATTGCCGCGGATTTCAATGCTGGGGCATCAACAAGTGTCAGCGTGCGAACTGTTCAACGAACCATCATTGATATGGGCTTTCGGAGCCGAAGGTCCACTCGTGTACCATTGTTGACTGCACGGCACAAAGCTTTACGCCTCGTCTGAGCCCACCAACACCGCCATTGGACTGTTGATGACTGGAAACACGTTGCCTGGTCTGACGAGTCTCGTTTCCAATTGCATCAGGCGGATGGACGTGTACGGGTATGGAGACAACCTCATGAATCCATGGACCCTACATGTCAACAGGGGACTGTTCAAGCTGGTGGAGCTTCTGTGATGGTATGGGGCGTGTGCAGTTGGCGTGATATGGGACCCCTGATACGTCTAGAGACAACTCTGACAGGTGACAGGTACGTAAGCATCATGTCCGATCACCTACACCCATTCATGTCCATTGTGCATTCCGACGGACTTGGACAATTTCAGCATGATAATGCGACACCCCACACATCGAGAGTTGCTACCGAGTGGCTCCAGGAACACTCTTCTGACTTTAGACACTTCCATTGGCCACCTAAATCGCCAGACATGAACATTATCGAGCATATCTGGGATGCCTTGCAACGTGCTGTTCAGAAGAGATCTCTACCTCCTTGCACTCCTATGGATTTGTGGACTGCCCTGCAGGATTCCTGGTGTGAATTGTCTCCAGGATACCTTCAGACATTAGTCGAGTCCATGCCACGTCGTGTTGCGGCACTTCTGCGTGCGCACGGAGGGGGGCTACACGATATTAGGTAGGTGTGCCAATTTTTCTGGCACTTCAGTGTACTATTGTTATTATATTAAGGAAGCAAAACAATTAAAGAGGAATAGAATAGAAAAAAAAATAAATTTAAAAACCAAAGAAATATTCAACATTTCGTTTTCAGTCTGGAAACACTTTTCTAAACTACAAGTTTTGCTTGCGAAAGGAATTTAACCAAACATTGAGCTTTGTAATCTTGTGACTATTATAAATACAATGTAGACAAAATTATTCGTATACCTAGGCCGAAAGGAAACACTAATATTCATTTATGGAATCGCTACTACGTTATCTACTAAGTTATCGTCAACTACTTTTGATCGCAATGACTGTAGCGATTTTTGTACGCATGCTTTATATGATATAGTGGTTTGTTTAGAAATATTCTTCCATTCCTTTTACAAAGCTTTTGCTGGAGCTATTGCAAAATATTGCTATTACGAAATTCTTGCTAGATAATTCTAGTTGACGAATATCTCGCTGAATAGAACAGAGAGACATAATAGAATATTTGTTAGACGATCTGTGTCATCGCATCCGCTATCGGCCAGAATAAACTTTATCTACGATAGCTTTGGAAAAAACCTTTCGAGAGAACATAGAGAAATATCCCGGTGCAGAGCTATCGTCATATGATGGAATAATGCTTGGAAAAGCCTCTGTAGTCATTAGAACGTAGAATGGGCCACCTATTTATGTCGTTGTTTGCTTTATAATTAAACATCTGAATACATTTGTTTAAAATAATATGTATATCGAATTGTATCGTAAAGCATTCGCTATATTACAGCATGTGTATGGAACGTGCGTTACGCAACTAAATTAATTTGCATAAATATATGTTGCGAATGGTGATAATGAGCCTCAGTTGATAAAAATTAATAATATTGATTTTCTATAATGAGTATTTCATATTAAATGATAAGTATACACAGTTTTTGTAAATGACATGAAATACGTTCGTGACTTTTCTGAACCTTATGTAGCTCACATTAGCATAAGTTAAACTTAAGTTGCAGATATTAATGGTTAAATAATTTTAAACATAATAACGGAGTTATTCCCAGCAGCTGTTTGATAAGGGTTCGTCGATATGCAAATACAAGTTCTTTTGTAGCTAATTAATTACGCATGAAAGGTTAAGTGACGCATTGCTGTTAATTTTGCAAATATTGTGGATTAAGGGACATGTACATCACACTATAAGTGTGTCAAATCTGCTCATTTATGAATTTTTCTATCAAAAATGAGCAGACTTCGTTACTAAACAAAATTGCACATTGAAGGCGAGAAGAGGCAATTCCAATTTGTCTAATATTTTAAAATTGTAAGATTGTACTATTTATAGAACAGAGAGTAGACAAGATACATGTTGTATTCAGTAAGGAAATATATGGACATAAAAGGATTTAACCCTAAATTTTTATTCAACACTTAATCTATCCAGCATTTTGACTGTAAATAAAAATAAGGCAGGAAGCGGAAATGTAAGTACACATTTCTGAAATTAAAAAAAAGAAATATTGCTATATTTTAAAATTTTTTATAAAAATATAAAATTCAAAAATTATTTATTTAATTCCATACGCTGAATTGAAAAATATCTTGAAGATTTTACGCTAAGCCCTTGTTTTCAACATACTCAACTTACACTTCGGCGTGATTCAATATCTGTTTTTCTGGTGAATTTTCTGTAAAAAATTCAAATAAACCATGGTGGCATAATATTATTAGTATTTCTGAATGTAGTATTAGTATTTCTTCCCACAAAGAGAGAAGTTACAGAATTCCGTCTATCCACAGGCCATGATGGGCTTGCGAAGCATCTACATCTCACTGGCATTTTTGCCAATCCTTTATGTGTGCTCTGTAATCTCCATGAAGAAATGGACTTACGTTAGCACATCAACCCCACTGTCCTTGCTCACTGAAGTTCTAAGGTGGGAAAGGTACTGGGAAGCAAGGAACCGAATAGTACGTAGATTTTTCTGTAGCCTTCTCTGTTGACTTCAGGTGTCTTCTACTAGCCATTGAAAACACAATAAAAAAAAAGTTTGGCCTGCACCCATTAGTTAAATAATCAAGCACTTCTTAGAGAGTTTCGTTCAGATGTTCAACAATAACGCAAAATTTTTTATTAAACATAAAAATTACCTTTAATAATTTATAATTACACGTGATGACATGTACGCACAAGTAAAAGACATCATTTTGAGATTCTGTATTAATGCTTCTGCAAGTTTTGAAACATTAATAAAAAATATAGGTGGAATGGTAATAGCATTTTTTACTATTTAAAAACAAACAAATGGGACAAGTTTAATCACTACTTAGAAATTAACATAAATATTATGCATATCAAACGATTATCCATATTATCTTGCTGCTTGCATATTTATAATCAGTATTATGAGAAATATCGCATTCTTTTCTTGTTGACGATTAGTAAGAGTAAATAGTAATATAGCTCCTTCAAAGCAGTGAACTTCGTTTACAACTTCGTATAAATGCCGTGCATGCGCACGGCATTTATGAAAGTTGAAAAGTGCGCCATCTGGATGTACGCTAGCTTTTACATAATAACGTCATAATTATTTAAATGACATTGTATAACCCTGAACTAAAAATGTTTGAAGCTGTTATGAACAGAAACTAGAAAATGGGTTTCGAATTAAAAAAAAGAATAAAATAAAACTAGAAATTGGAAACCGATGATTAATATATTACACAATAGGCACAGTTTTTGGAACGAAAATTTATTCGGCTTTAAACGTTTTTCGAAAGCCTTGAGCTTTCATCAAAGAAGTAAAAAATCTAAGCGTACATCGCTCGTAAGGGCGAGTGTACGATTGTTTATTGTATAAAGGGTAAGGTTGTTGGTGGATTGGCGCCTTCTATCGGTCGAGCCAGATGAATGTGGACTGTAGGGGGAAAGTTGGCTGTGTGAAGGATTGTGTTAAAAAAAAAAGAGTCAACAAGAATTGACTAAATCACCCATAGCCGTTCATTGCTGGTCTTTGGACCACAAATTTAACTTCGATGAAGCGAAGTTAATCTACAAACCTCCATCTCCAGCTGATCTTAATTTTTTTGGAACCTTTTCAATCCATCAAAACATCGAGCACCTGGTGAACGATTTATCTATTACGGCCAATATCCATCCAGCGTGGTCACGTTTTCTCCTCTTAAAATTTCACCAATAATTTTTTGTCATATACTTTAATTAAAAAAAAAAATTTAACACAATCCAACTTTCCCCTTATAGTCCACATTCATCTGGTTCGACGGATAGAGGGTGCCAATCCACCAACATCACCCACAACCTTACCCTTTGTACAATAAACAATCGTACACTCGCCCTTACGAGCCACGTACGCTTAGATTTCTTGCTTCTTCGATGAAAGCCTAAGGCTTTTAAAAAACGTTTAAAGCCGAATAAATTTTCGTTTCAAAAACTGTGCCTATTGTGTAATATATTATCCATCGAGTGTTTAGCACAGTGAGTCGATCTACTATTACATTGGAAACCGAGTTTACAGAAGGATGAACTGAAATTGAAAAATAAATAAATGAGGCAGACACATTACCAACCGCTAGTGAAATTAAGCAAAATGTTGTTATAACTTTTGCACATTACGTTTGGTTTTATGAAAAGTTCATGGATATAAGAAAAGTATGGAAAAGTATGGATGAAGAAGAGCCTGCTTTCTAGAAAAAATTTCTGGACTTGAAGCAAAAGTGAAAGATGTTTTAATTTTTCCCAAAATACGAGACCCTGTGAACGACGAACGTTGTCTAAAAGCGATGAAAAACGAAAAGGTTTTTGTTGAATTTTGTTTGCATTTTCCATCTGAACTCGATGCACATTTCATACAGGCGTACGTTGCGTTTCGTCAGGAAATCATCTGAAGTGGATCCAGTTGAATGGATGCACTGCAATCACATGGTGCTACCATTCCTCATAAGTGTTATTTACGCGGTAGCAATGCCTCTGTTGATTAATATAACTAATGAAACATTATTGAAGGTTTAAGAGGATGGGTTTTCGCAGCAGAGTTGGCCACGCGTAGCTGAAGCAAATGATACATTTTTGATCATTTACAATATTGTCAGAGTGTGCTTAAGCTTTAGGTTGTCAAATTATTTTGTATGTGACAATTTATTCCATATTTACTATTCTAAAGTTATATTATTATTCTCTAGTTAACAGAAAAGCATGGTTTAGCTTATGTGAACCAAGCGATTTACTTGCTAAACTATTCCCTGGATAACGTTTCCCGGAAGATAATGATCCCCTGGATAATGTTTCCCCTCCCATAATATATAAATGTTTAAGGAGTAGGTTTGGTAGCAAGCAAATATTTCGACACTCTTTCAGTAGTCCTCCAATTTCAGGACTCTTTTCATTATTCTCATGTTTTTTAGCTTCAATCTCCTTCAGCGTTAGAAGCAAAAATCAAACAAATTTTATTGGTGCAGTTAATTTGATTAAAAAAAAGTTATAATAATTTAAAAGCAACTTTGCTAATAGATATTTTGATAGCGAAACGGCTATACTCGTCAGAGCATAGCGGCTTCTGTTTATGTCCGTGATATTGGTTAGTGTACCATTACGTGGTTAGAAACTTGACTGGGTGAAGGTGTCGTCTCCAGGCGTGAGATACAAAAGGTTTTTTCAAGTGGGTAAGATGGAGTTACTAAGGTGTTAGTTATTTACTGTAACATTGATGTTTGATAGGATATGAAATTCCTCAAAAAAAGTTCTACACAGATGTAGACACGTTTAATTATAAGTTTAATAATGAGAAAAATTTTAGCATCCGAAAAATTGTGTTAAATAGGTGTGTTTGAAAAATTCAACGGATATTGAAGTTTTCACAAATAAATGTCATTCTTATTAAGAACAAATAATATATCTAATAAAATATTCAGTAAATATTTTTTCTTCGTAGTTCTAGAAATGATGCATAATCAACCTAATCAAATAACGCATTTCTGTTTAGCACAGTGAGTGAAAAAAAATTGTAATATAATGGCAATAACAGTAGCTCTGTTAAGTATATTCATCGCATGTTTTTGAGTAATTATGGAGCTTTAAATATTTAGTCCAAAATATGTATGCTTTATAAACAACAATAACCATTTTATCCTCCCTATAGATAGATCTATCGTAGGCTAATTTTTATTATTCCCGAATATTACACCACTTTATTAATTTTTGAAACAAAACTATTTAATCACCCTTTAAATATGCATATTTTCCAGGATTTGTACAGAAATTCATGGGCACTATAACGTAAACAAATATAATTCGGTGATTAAAAATGACTATGAAATTATATATATTACAGCGATAATGTGTATGGCCACTTTTTCCTTCCACTTTTTCTAAATAGGGATTTTCTTAGTGGCATTCTTTTAGCTTCTATGGCTGACAGAGATGTATCAACGGTAGTTTCAGCTCCTCGCATCTCAAATGAAAGTTTAAATTGCGCAATCCGGCGGGGATTATGGATTGCTGGAAATTACGATCCTCTCAATGAATATTACACACACGAATAACGACCTAATGCAAAAACGAAACCGTCTTTGAATCATAATCAACTTGACCATCTTCCATAAGCAAAGAGATTAACGTGATTTACGTTACCTAATTAGCATAATTGGCCAATTTTTCTTAAGGTAAGTGGAAAATCCCGGCTAAGTACCCATACAGGGTAAAAAATAATCTGGAGAAAATATTTAAATCCGACGTTGCAAACCTCCTGGATTTTATTAACGGCGCTATTGCATATTCCAATATCATGTTTTTTAAGCTACGTTTCGCAAAGTTTAATTCGAAATTCTTAAAAGGGAGAAAAAGTAACAATGGGGAAATTTTCTTCTTCTTCATCGTGGCAGACGGTAGCGACGGAGGATAAAATGAAATATATCTGGCCATAAAGGCTTATATCTCCTTCGCAAATATTATTTTATTTCGGGAGGAAGTTCCTTTAGCCAGGAGTATCTACTAAAAATATATAGTTTTAAGCTAGACTTTTTAAGCTGCGAACTAACCTATCTAGCAACTATTCTCCAATTGAACCGAAACTCAGTCTCTACACGTTTTTAATATATATTAAACAACATTTTTCTATAAAGTATTTCAACTGCGTATAGCAGATGGTATTTATTCATTCGCGGCGTATTTCTGGCCTTACAAATTTCTGCAGCAATATTTACTACTGCAAACAGTATCCTTTGTTGCAAACTACTCCATAAATTCAAAGGGTAGTGTGTTACTTCCAATAACAGGATAGACAAGTAACTTCTAGGATATTTTTCTTTTCCGACTTTTACTTCATAAAGCTTCTTTTCGCTCATGGGCTGTCTTACCACAGGAGCTTTGCGTAGCTATATTTTCCCGCCAATCTGTCACTTCTGTTATTTTTCTAAATAACGGGGCTTTAGACATTTCCTACAAAGACCGAAATTCGGAAGGAAGCTATCCCTAGGAACTTTATTATTAACGGCAAAATAATCGCCCTTTCGATACAATAAGTGACAAACTTGGTAAAAAATGTTTCATCTATCACCATCTGTTACAATTGACATATTAACATGGGATATTTAATTCTACGTATAGTGATGGTATATATTATCCTCTTATTTATATTATGTATCCTTCGGTGTAATGCGAATTTAGCAAAAAACGTTTAATCGTGACTTCACTTACGTTTCTTTACGTTAAAAAAGAAGCAAATAAACAAGTTTATTATTTTACCTATTGTAGTAATTGACCAAATAGACAAAAAAAAAAGTCATGCAAACTACTTTTTTCATTTAGACGTTTTCATGTTGCTTTCAGTATTTAGAAAGCATGGAATTTTGTCGTTATTACAGCATTTAAAAAAATTTTAGTGGTGCAATATAACCTGTCACAGTGATTTTTTTTCGCTTATGTGCGTTTAATTTACCAAATTAAAGCCTTGAATGAAATCGATGGTTATTTTTGCAAATGTATTTTGGCTCAAATGTTTAATAATTCGTTTCGTTTATCTATAGCAGTGTTTACAAATACTGACTGGCTAAACTTTAATTATTGCAGCTCATGAAAGATGTATTGACCTCTAGAAATTTCCTCTTTTACTATTTATGTTCAAATGTTTCAAGGAATGGGAAAACCCAGTCTTTTCACCATTTGCTAATAACGATTTCGAATATACATCCCTCCAGCAGAAATACTTTCCCAAACAGCAAAATGATATTCCTAATTATCATTATACAACTTTTAATTATGAAACGGAATAAACTGAAGCTAGCATTAGCATAATGTTTTCAATTATGTGCATTCAATATTCCTTCCTCATTTTTACCACAGTCAGCCATTGCATGTTCCATAGCTTCGGTGATGATGAAACTGGTGTCGGCGGAACTTGAAATGGTGTTTCATTCGAACAAGTATTGTTCCCATATCCTTTTGTTTTCATAGCTTATGAAATGAATGTTTTCATGGAGCTTGGAGAGCTATCGACTTTTCACTCTTTGTTTGAACAGCAATTACTTTTTCTCTTGCCGCTAGACCATCAATCACGCGGATTGTTTAGGGGAGTTAGCAATTTTGAGATAATTAAGTTTTGACAGAATTATTACGTCGCGATTGTTGAGTTTTTGCTGTTGTTTAAGAGTGTTATGATCAGTATTAGAAACTATTGGTTGCACGCATTCAAATAACAGTAAGCTTTTAAATCATCATCCCATTCTTACGATGATAAATTGGTTATAAATTAAGGACTTTAATCATTTTAACGCTTCTTACGGTTTTTGTTCTAATCGGGAAATTTTTAATAAGAGAAAAAACTAGGCATTTAAATATGAAATATACAATGGGATTGCGAATGAATAGAATGTAAAAAAAGCAAAACAACAGCATAGTTGCCGCATATGCAGCAATTTCCTAAGAAAAACGTATCATGTCCGTTTTTGAAACATGTAATTAATCTTATTTTTGGATAGATCTTTTTATAGCACTCATTTTTATAATGAATGGTTGCGACGCTTTAAGGTTATGTAAAAGTTAATGCGAAAATTGGGACGGATTTCGAATAATTTTTCTAGTCTTAAAATAAATGATTCATTATATAGAAATGTTCATTTAATAATTATTTATCTTTTTAAAATGATTTATAAATACAGTGCAACAATTACTAGCAAAGTTAACTTATTTATGTAAGACCTCTATTTAATATTTGTGGTATTAACTTATAGCATTATATCAGCTGCGTTTTTATCTTTATTTCCTTATTCTAGATTCGACCAACTCACTCAGGCCCGTAGCTAGAGGCTTATTACAGGGGGGTCTGAAAGTTACAGGGGGGCTTAAAATTCGTAAATGTTTTGATGTATATTTTATTAATATATTTAATAACACTAAATATATAAGGAGACTAATATATTTAACGTTAATAAATAAATTTCTTAATGCAAATTTTGCATTAAAAACTTATAAATTTTAGTATACCTCTCTATAATTTCTCTTATCCTTATTATAAAGTATATGAAGACTCAAACCTATGTAAAAAACATTACATACACAAGATCTACAGTAGAGAGCTATTTTGAATACATTTCTAACGTTAAAGAACAATCATTGTCATGTACAATTTCGTACAAAATAAAAAATTTAAAATAAAATTCTACAATATTTGATTTTGAGAAAAAATATTTTTCAGAGGTGTGACTAAATTTACAGGGGGCTCAGCCCCATATAGCCCTAGCCTGGCTACGGTTCTGAACTCACTATACTAAGAATCTCGATATGAAATAATTAGTAATTTATTAAATTAAAAATTTGCTTTCTAATTTTACACAATCATTTACAGAAATTACGTGTTTTTATAGCTCAATTTCTTTCTTTAAGTACGCGTTACAGTTACGCTCTTTGAATCTATTGTCCCGAGTTCAATTTCTGGTATTTTTTTTTCTTTTAGTAACTTTATTTTGGTGGTCACAGGAACACATATATATAAACATTAATATTACAATTTAATATTTGTTTAAGTTAATTAAAGAACAAAAACATGATTACATTAACTAGAAACATAACTAAAAATAACATTAATTAGAAAAATATAAAGACATTAAAATTAATTACAAAACATTAATATATTAATTTACATACTGAAATTAAATTTGGTTCATTGCCTAGGTAGCGCAGGTAAAGAAGTAGTCTGACAAAGCCTGCACCACCCAGGAGATACCAGATAGCCAAAGCTCCTTGTGGCCAACGCAGTCCCACGGAATATCACCACGCAAAATATCAACAAAAAATAAATCAAATACACAATCGATCACACAGAATCAGCAAAGATACTTCGAATCAAAAACTTAAACTTAGAATAGGAATTTATCTCTTTTATATTAGAAGGCAGCTGATTCCACAATTTAGGACCTGAAGAACCCACTCTGTGGCAACCCAGCTCCAGACGAGAAAATTGAGGTCTGTAGTTACGTCTACTTGTTGTTGGATAGTTATGTGTAGGTTGCTGTAAATCAACTGGAATAGATTAGTATTTTTAATTTTTTTAAACATTAATAAAAAAAAATTATATTTCAAATGTTGATTAAATATTAATAGATTAAATTTATGCGGAATTTCATGGACCAACATTGGTTGTGGTAATTTATGGTTAATAATATTGAAGAATTTATTTTGTAATGACTAAATTCTACTTTGGTTAGCCTGTGAAGTGTATCCCCAGACCGATAAACAATAAAAAAGATGAGAAAAAATAAAAGAATAATATAGATTGACTAAGAATTTAGTAGGTATGTAAACATTAATGTTACGCAATATTTAAAAAAATCTACGAATTTTTGAACACCAAAAGTTAATATTTCATTTTTAGATAATTTTATAGTAAGATAAATGTAGGACGTTAATCCGCTTAAAATTTTATAGTTTACTGGTTGTAACATGTTTTACATTGATGTGAATAAAGATTCATTGATTGACTAATTGAATGTGTGTAGGCTATCCCATTTTAAATTGGCTTGAATAGTAACTCCAAGGAATTTCGTCTCCTGCGATAACGGAACTATATCGTTATCTATTTTTATGGTATTACACAAGTAGTTTTTTGCTATGTTTATTTGAAAACAGGATACATTTAACTTTTTGAGTATAAATTTTGAGTAAATGTTTGGTTTCGTGTAGACATACCGTTGGCCGTACGTAAAGTTAGGCGATCGATTCCAACGGCTGATGTATTCCCGGGACGTCAACACAAAAAAACATAAATTTTTTTTATTGCACCAGTGGGTGTTCTGTTGAATTATAAAAAGAGCACATGTCTATTCATTGCCGATTTCGTTTTTGAATAGGTAAAATAGCTTTGAAAAGCACTTACTTAGAGTTTACCTTTTAATTAATAAAGCAAGAAAGTTGTACATCTGCCCAAAGAAAATGACTTATAGACCAATTTGGTTATTTGCTAATAATAAATATTGTATTTGCAACACTCTATACAATGATGTAGTTTAAATTTAGAAAAAATTATGAAGATTTAACTGAAATACATATACAGGGTGTTTATTTATGTTTCATTGCCCTAGGACTGCTTTGTCATGTTTAGCCACACGTGGTTAATTTTAGTTTTCATGCAGTTGGTTTGAAAGGATCGCCTCGGCAGGGTTTATATGTATTGTATTTGGTCTACCTAGCTTATGTATCACATCCATGTAAATTTAGATAGGCTTTATTCACGAAACATTAAGCTTTACATAAGATTATTCAAGAACAGCACTATGATTAAACTTTTTCAACTATACTAGAATCCCCTTATTGTAACCCTCGATATTGCGACTCAGTGCAATATGACGACCAAAAGAGAAGACCCCAGCAGTTCTTCTAGAGATATATAATTCCATTTTAATATAAGTTTTTTATAACGACCATTTGGTATCACGTCCCTGCAGAGGGGTTCACAACGAGTCTACTGTATCAATACAAAAAAACAAAAAACACTTAAAGTACCGCAGCGAGAAAAAACGCGATCGTTTGCTTAGTCTTCCCACCTAATCCCTCTGTAATATAGAAAGTTTGTTCTGCGATCACTCGGTTTACAACGCCATGTTCTTCCGATCGTTATATACGCGTTAGAGCTCCAGAACTTATCACTAATACGGATATTTCCAAATAGGGATTCCAGGTAAGAGGGTTCTTTGAGACAGAAATTCTGATTTATAACATTGAATTTAGCATTCACTTTACGACAGCGCTTTTACTAACTGTGATATAGGAACTCAATAGGTTGTAAGAGCGGTTCTTCCGTCTTTATCGTGACTTAATTTTATAGTGAATTGCGATTTAGGGCATTTTTCTGTCATTGCCAGTAACGGAAAATCTTTCTGAAGTTTGCGAAACAATAACTATGAAAAAGTCATTGAATATTTAATGATTACTTTCGGAGGATGAACAAGTATTCCCTGAATTAATCACCTTGTTTTGAATTATGAAGGACTAGAAAAAACACACTTGAATAATCATCGATTCTTCAAACGTAAGTGTTTTCAAAAGGCTCCTATCACTAGTTTTGTATTGCTTGATCTCAATAAAATTACATTAGAAGAGACCGGGTCAAGTTGATATAGGGTTAAGTTGACACAGTAGTAATATTTTCTTAACGCGCAGGCTCAAAAGAGCGGGGTAATGGGGAAGAAGTGAGGACTCAACACTCAGCACACATGTGCGGGAGAAAGTGGTGGTGATTGTTTTAGTTGTGTGAGTAAAAAAAAGATAGTTTTAAACCATCAAAAGTAAATTTTTAGGTTCTTGTTTGAGTGTCACAGAGGAATTCACAGCTGCACTGTTTTTCAAATAAAGTTATCATGGTGTTACTTAGTTAACAGGTAAGAACTTTTGTTGAAAGAAATAGTTGTAACTGTAACCAGTTTATTATATAAATAAAATTAAACACATTAACACAGTTAAAATAAATACGATGGTTTATAGCTATTTCGGAAGCGCGTTTAGGCTTCCTTCTTCAGAACCCTAGTTACACTAATGTGACACACGTGCTAGAAAAACTATCGATGCCAAATTGCTAGTCCAAAATTAGTTCGGGTAAACCAGTTGTGGGTCCGTAGCCGCGTCTTTTGCTATGGGACGAATGAAGTTTCTCCAAATAGAGGACATGGAATTGAACGGAAGCTGATCGTTAACAGTAGAAGAGGAATGCGAAAGAATATGGAAGGCTTCAAAGAAATTGAGGTCGGCTGGTGAAGAAACTTTCTCTATTAGATGGGCCTTGTCGAAAGAAAATTTGTGGCCAGCTTCCCAGGCGTGTTTGGCCAAAGCAGATTTTTCCAGTTGTTGTTTACGCACGTAGGCTTCATGCTCTTTAAGACGAAATCGAACGGTCCGATGTGTTTGACTTCAAACCTGTTTTTACTCACATACAGTGCGATTACAAAATATCAAACCTGGCAAAAAAAGTGTAATTTTTGGACTTCAAATATTCATAAAAAATTGCCATATCATTTTAGCAGACAAATGATTACATATTCGTGATCAGGAAGTCAAGCACTATCATCTTCCATAGGTCTGATCTCAAAGTGCAGTGAACAGCGAAAGGGGTTCCCCTTGTTAGGAACAAAATGTGCATGTTTATCCAAATATCTCTTTCTCATAAAAAAAATGTAGTCACCGTTTCATGAGGTAGGGTTCTAGCGCAAAGCTTCAAAACTCGTCTAGATTTTATAATTTTCGGATGTTGAGTTCAGTTTTAAAGGCAATGAAAACAGCTAAAGTAAATACGCGTAATGAGTTTGCCACAGTTGGAAACCGTTCATTTTATTTTATATTTTACATTGAGATTAAGAAAAATATCCTTATTAACTAAAAAATATTATTTTTTTACTTATAAATTTTATGAAAAATAAGCGACAACAAAGGGGGGCCCTTTTTCTTGGGGGCCTAGGCCTTACGGTTTATCGGTACGTCACTGGTGGAGGGCGCCTTCTCGGGGAGAGCTGATCGCCAGAATTCTATGGTAAAAAAAATTGTAATTTAAAAAAAAATCTGCCGCATGAAATTTGGCGCCCTGGGCAAGTGCCCAACGTGCCCATTTATCAATTCGGTACTGAACCCATATTAATTTAATATTATATATAATATAAATTTTTATTTAGGCTGAATTATGTTACATTATGGGGTTTACTTATGATTTGTAACACAGATGTAAATTTTACATATTGCACATTGATATCCGCCTGGGCAGCATTGGTAAAGACTGCATATAAAATATTAATTTATAGAAATATTTATTTAAATCTTTTATGTGTGCAATATGTATATAAGTAGATCCAAAACTTTTCCATCCATGAGTTCTGTGCATGACTCAAACCACCAAGATGATTCCCTACACAATTTTTGCAAAATGTTTAATTGCATTTATATGATTATATGTAAAACTTGTCAACAGAAGTACATTGGACAAACTGGTAGTTGCCTAAGTATACGTCTGAACCTGTATAGGTCTAATGTAAAAAAATGTTCACCCAAGACGGATTTAGAAATGAAGCATTTGCAAGAACCAGACTTCAAAAACATTGAAATTAAAATCCTTAACATTACACCAGGCATAAAGCACAGACTTTATTTAGAAAATTATCTAATCTGCAAAGAAAAGACCATTTACCCAATTGAAATGAACGATTTGTTTAACAACGTTAGGATATCAAGCCATCTGGACAACCATGTTGTTTACAAAATTCTCAGAATGGGTGATTGTATTGAAAAAAATAAAAGATGGAGAAAAAGGGGAAAAGAAAGCAAAAAAATCTTCCTTCATAGATTTAAGCTTGCTCCTCAATAAACTTGGTGATGACTTCTCTAGGAATCTGAACGTTAAGAAGGTTAAGGATGTGATTTTTTTACTTAAGGAAAGTAAATGCAATTTACTCCTTAAGAGAAGCCTAGAAATTAATTTCAAAAATCAGCAAACACATGACATCATTTTAGACCTGCTTAAATTCAAACTAGGCATACATAAGGTGGAAACATGTGTAAAGCACATTGATACTACAGAAAAGCATTACATCATCTTCAAGTTCTGTAGCAAAATTTTTGATTCAATACCTCTGGCAAAACTAATTAAGTCAGTTTGCGAATACTTTCCAAACGATCTTAAAGATTTTGTCATTCGACCTTTATTTAGTTACACACCTCCAATTGGAAAATTGATTTGTAACTACAAAAAAGTCCTGTTTGAAGACAGTAGCAAGATCTCTTGTCCCTGTACTCGAAAAGTATACCTAAAATTTGTGGACCCACATCATGGACACATTGTCACAGGTCATCTTAATGGAATAGCCTCTGAAGATCTGAAAACTCTACTAGAAAAGGGATCAAAATTTAGGATGGCGGTGAACAAAGGCAGAACAGTATTTTCCCAGCATATTCATGCTGACATCTAAAAATTCTGTTATGATATTGCCTTCAAATATAATATACCATTAGAAACCTTCATTGAATTGAGATCCAAGATTCTTTAAAAAATTTTTCACTTCTGCAACCAAAGGAACCTTTTGAAAAGATTAACAAATAAAAATCTTCCCAATGTAAAAAGAATTCTCGAACAAATTAAAAACATCCAAAGAAATTTTGTGATCACCGTTACCGGCGAAGCAGCAGGAAATTTTGCACTTATCTGTAAAAACTTCTACATTGAAAACTTAAAAAAGCGGCTAGAACTTTCATCAGCCTATACTCCTTTTAATGAAAGTGAAACAATCTTTGACAAAAAAATCCTTGCCTTTCATAAAAGGCTCAAGTTAACTAACAAATCTTTTAAGAAACCCTTCCTCTTTGCCACGGTAAAATTCCACAAAAAAACATTTAAAATTTCGTTTTATTACTCAAGTAAGCAATTCGTATGGATCCTCTGCTGCAAAAGCATTATTTCATTTATTAAAAAAAGTTGAAGACCAAATTAGAAGCCAAGAAAAAACTTGGTTCATAAATGAAAATAATTCAATAATTAAATATCTGCAAGATAACCAGTTATGTAGCAGCGAATGCCATGACTGTGAAAACCTATTCAATTCCATTGACATTTTATGATGTTCCGAAATTATTTTTCACTACTTTGAAAAAACAGAATTTCGTTGGGCTGGAAGTATCCTACTGCAAAAACCTTCGCTCCTTTTGCCTCAAAAAAAACATCATAAAAATGTTTAGCAGGCTTTGTGTACAAACCCACGGAATTCCCACAGGAGCCAGTTACTCCAGTATTTTGGCAAACTTATACCTTCATTTTTACGGAAAAGCTTACCTTCAACAGCGAGTCACATTCGAATACATTATTAATGACCTCATAACACTCAATGGCACTAAGAATCTTGACAGCTACCCGCCAAACCTAAAACTAATTAAAACCAATACTGACAACAAGAGTGGTGTTTTCCTAGATTTAAATATCAGCATCAACGACAACTCTCTTACTGAAATTGACTTGTATGATAAAAGGCAAGACTTCAGATTTAAAGTGAATTTCCTCACAAACTGGGACTCCCAACATATCCAAAAAGGTCCACAGAAATATTATCTGTTCACAATATTCTCGCATCAACAGTATATGTAGTAACAATAACCTCAAATTAAAAAACTTTCAGACACTAATGTCGAATGCATTTACAATGATGTTCCACATTACTTCACCAAGAATCAGGCTCATAATTTTGTTAAAAAACTTTCTTGATCCTAAACCCTCCACTTCATTTCATTTTCTACATACCTTTAACTTTCTCATTCCCTATTTCCACTGTTATCATCTATTATATTCTACCGTTTGCTTGTTTTTTCACCACAAAAGCACCATTTAAAGTTTAAGTCCTAGTGGACAAAAGGCAACTTTTCTAGCAAAAAGAACCCCAGTGCTTTGGTGTTTTCTCCTACACCCAAAACACGACAAATTTCATTTCTTTTACCTACTTTCTTACTTCTAATCTTTAGTATTTTTTCTTAAATACTTCTTGTCACCTCTGGATTGTTTTTCTTACATTTTTATTTATTATACTAACAAGTTTATCTCTGTAATGTAGGTAAGTGTTTTGATATCAGGTTCGAGAATTATAGTAAGCTTTTTCTAGCTGTTGTATGCATATTTATTGAGTTCTCTATGTTCAAAAACGTTTTTGTATTTAATATTGTTCAAATTATATTTCTGTATATATATATTATGCATATTTTGTTTTGTATATATATAGATATTGTGCATGTTTTGTTTAATTTGTGTGTGTATATATATATATATATATATATATATATATATATATATATGTGTGTGTGTGTGTGTATATATATATATATATATAGTGTGTGCATGTTTATGCATATGAGCATATATATGTCTTTATTCTGATTGCACACTTCTGGGTCTATTATGAGTGCAAAGAAACAATTTGTTTATTTTGAATATACGGATTTATTTAAACTTAAACTTATATATTTTTACTAGTTAATAATTAAGTGCTTATCTTGAGTGTGACATATTCATGTAAAACTTTTTACAATTTTTGGTATAATTAATGAATTTTCTCACCCCATCATCTTCTCTATTCATGTTAATTGAACCTTTACACTTTAATCACTTTCCATAGCTGTATCTACTTGTTGTAAGTTTGCTTTTGGGCCACTTACAACAATTGAGATTGTTCTCAGTATTAATAAAGAGACCCTTCTAAATTACTAAAATATTGTTAAACTAATTATATTCTGGGTTTATACTGTTTTTAGCTAAGTTTTGGTCAATGCTGGTTTATTCAGTATTGATCACAAATCTCAATTATTGTAGTCAGAAAAAGCAAACCAATAACAGGGATTTTGTGCGGTCCCTGATGAAGAACAAAATTCTTGGTATTGTTTAATCTTTTACTCCTCTTCACCTTTTACTACTACAATTTCAATTTTTATTCTAAGCTGTTTCTACTACTTAAATTTCTGCGGTGGCGCAGTGTGGTAACGCGTTCTCCTATTGCGCGGCTAATCCGGGTTCGACTCCCAGCAGTGCAAAAAGAACGCTTACTCAGAGATCTCATAAAGATCGCACTGCTCACTGTAGTCCGGGGTTTGGTTCCCTAGGCCTTAAGAGGTTCGGATTCCTCGGAAAACAGTAGGTCCCGGCGCAGCATGACCACTGTAGTCTTTGAGCCGTAAAACCAAAAAACAAACAAACTACTTAAATTTACTTGGTTTGACTACCTAGTGTTATATTACTTTTCTACTTTAACTTTGTCTAAATTAATATACATTTAAGTGTAGTGTATTTATGTATATTACATTAGAAGGTACTACATGTCACAATCATACTACAATTTTGCTATATATATATATATATATACAGTCGAGTCTCTATTTAACGAAGTGCCATCGTTCCTCTGAAAAACTTCGTTATAAGGAAAATTCGTTAAATAGAAATTAACATAAATGTTGAAACTTAATTTCGATAAAATGAAAAAAGCTAAATTTGGACAGTAAAAACTAAGTTCAGTAGACTCTTCTTTTTCAACGAATTTAAATATTTTTTGTATACAAGTACGTACAAATTAATAACAAAAGTAAAGACTGAGGATTACTTTATATCTGTATGATCCTCATACAACATATTTGAAACAGAGAAATAATCACTAATTTTGCTTTGTACAGGTTTCTTATAAAAAACGTTTTGTTCATAGAAATTCTCACACTTTTGTAAATATCGGAACACGTCATCTATAACATTTTCTTCAACAATGCAACACGTATATGCGAGAAGCAAATTTCGTGGCTTAGCCACACCTGCAGAGTGATACACCCCCGCTGCTTCGAAGTTCCCAGTTTAGAACAATAGAATTATTTATCACAACTGGTAAGAGAGAAAGAGATTTTTACATGTATCTATTTTACTTTTAAAAATAAATAAATTCAATTTAATTCGTATCTTATTTTTGTAAACAACATTTGTTTTCCTAATATTTTGAGAAATTTCTGCCATTTAAGAAATATTTCAAAGAGCATTAAATGTGGTAATCCGATCTTAATTAAGATTCGTTGAAAGACTTGTAATACTACTTTACAATTATTTGCCGCGTTTTACGCAAGGAGCTTAGCATTTTAAACAAGCAGTTAAGTCGCTCTCACGACAAGGTGAAATTGTATTACTAATACGTAAATTTGTGGAAATGCAAATTTAATGCGATTTTAATAAGGCGACTCCAGTGGAAGATTTTGTGTAGTGAAGGCTTAATATTTTCAAGTAAATAGTACTTAAACTTGCTGAATAGAATTAATTAATCTACTTAAAAATAAAAAACTTTTAAAATATAAAATTAAAAATTGAATTAAAAGTTAGTAAACAAATTTAATTCACGTTACTCCAAACGATAATTCTGAAGGGATCGTATATGGAATTGTGAAGTTTATAGCTTGGACACCGGTGGTTTATAGATACAAATCACAGTAGTTCGTCGAAAAGAAATATCTTGCGGATCTATATATGTATATAAAGTGCAGGTTCAGATCTGACATAGCAATTGACGAAATTTTTAACGCTAACCTAGAAAATTGTTGACTGACAAGGAAACTAACCAAAGTGTATCCCTTCGATTTTAATTAAATTTTGTGTATTCGTAGAGGAAGCCAAATTATTGGATACGTATTTTTTTATCGGCTACAAAATAGGTTTAGGGGGTGAACTTGCCCCCTTGAAAATCGTCCATATTTTTGTTTTTCGACTATAACTTCTGAACAAATCATGATAGCGTATTTTCGTAAATGTACAAAATTTTATAGCCTATTCCCCAATGTAACAAAAATTGTATAAAAAATGCGATGAGCTACAAAATTATTTTTTTTCCGCAGGGTTAGGGTTTACAAGGAAAGCAACCCATGTGTTCCCCTCCTATTTTAATGAAATTTGGTGGATTTGTAGAAGGTGTAAAAACATTGGATACGTATTTTTTTTATCGGTTAAAAATTATTTTAGGGGGTGAACCCGCCCTTCGAAAATCGGCCATATTTTTGTTTTTCGGCTATAACTTTTGAACAAATCATGATAGAGTAATTTCGTAAATGTACAAAATTTCGCAGCCTATCCATCAGTGTAAAAAAAAAGTATAAAAAATATAATGAGTTATAAAATAAAATTTTCGTTTTTTGTTGTTTTTTTCCGCAAGGGAAGTAGCGCTTAAGGGCGACACTTTTCTTACATGCATAGCTGATGCAGAGGAAGTAGAATGTAAGGGGCGACTTCAGATATATTTTCAGGAGAACGTATGGAAACCCCTTTCATAGACGAAAAATATGATATGATTATATATACAAAAAAATCCCTTCAGTGACTCTAGTTAACACCTAAATATGTGATTATTAAGCCAACTTCTTCTGGAGATATAAATATTTACTTTCAGAGAGATTTTCGTGGTCACCCTATATCATGCACTATAATTCGCCGTGTATATGAGCCATGTGGTCTCTAATTACGAAACTGTAAAATACTCACAAATAGGAAGACAAAGGAAATTGAAACAGATGCAGAGTAATTAAAAGTTAATACGCAATGACCTGTTAGAGAAACACATTTACCAGATCTACAGGTTTTTTAAGTTTTACTGATTAAAGAACAGAATGTACAGTAGTTTCATGCCATAAGTCTCATAATTAGAGACCACACAGCTCATAGTGCATGATATAGGGTGACCCACGAAAATCTCCCTGAAAGTAAATATTTATATCTCCAGAAGCAGTTGACTTAATAAGCTCATATTTAGGGGATACCTAGATTCACTGATGGAATATTTTTGCACATATAACCATATCATTTGTTTTTCGTCTTTGAAATGGATCTCCCCATTTTCTTCTGAAAATACACCTGAAGTCGCTCCTATACGTTTCTTCCCCTGCGTACAGCTATGCATGTAGGAGAAGTGTCGCCTCTTACGTTCTACTTATCCTGCATAGCACCTGTGCATACAAGAAAAGCGTCGCCCCTACGCGCTACTTCCCCTGTGGAAAAATATGAAAATTGAATTTTATAATTCATCATATTTCTTAAACGATTTTTTTTACACCAGTGGATAGGCTGTGAAATTTTGTACATTTACGAAATTACGCTATCATGATTTGTTCAGAAGTTATAGTCAAAAAACAAAAACATGTCCAGATTTCGAGGGGTGAGTTCACCCACTAAACATGTTTTTTAGCCGATAAAATAAATACGTATTCAATAATTTGACCTCCTCTATAAATCCACCAAATTTCATTAAAATCGGAGGGATACACTTGTGTTAGTTTACTTGTGAGTTCTTTCGAGATGAGTATCGATCACTTTCGTATTTTGATATTTTACTTTCCTAGAGCGAGTTACGCCTTAGCTGGGATGGGACCGATGGCTGAAACTGACCTCTAAATCACGATATATTTGTGCTTACTCTCAATTGAGACTTCCCAAGTTAGCCTGAAGTTGGGCTTCACAACCACTAGACTACTGAGGTTCCTTGGACCACATTTGATTTTCACACACTTGGCTAAAAATTTGATGCATGTTCAAAATACCATAAGCCATATATGTCATTATCAGAATCAACATATAGAGTGATTATAATTAAAGTGCAATTACTTAGGTATTCAGCTCTGGAGCGAGTTCTAGTCGACGAGCAAAATTTTGATATTTATGTTAGTTAGAACATGAAGAAGAAATTTGTAGCAAAAATAAATATGCAAAGTCCACATTTACATATAATTAATGGAAATTGAATAACTTCAAATCAAATCAAACTTTATTCAGACGGATACAACAATTTACTTGAGTTGATAAGGATTTACAATTTATTAATTAAGTTGCTCCATCTAGGCAGCAAAGGGTAAAGATTGTGGTGTCTACCAAAGCCCATGCTGCCCAGAATAGGATATAATTAGTGAAAATGGAAGTAATAAATAAGTAAATAAAATAAAAGAGCTAGTTTATTATTATAGGTATGGAAGGTATAAGTTAAGAAAAAAGTGGTGATATCATAATTCTCTCTCCAATAGAGGTCCGCGGGTAAGTTTTTTTATATTGAGCAAAGGAATGAACAGATTTAAGTGAGTTAGGAAGAAGATTCCACACCCTAGGGTAAAAAGCAACAGATACGTGAGAGTCCAAGTTTTGTCCGTGAGTACTTCGGTTATTAGATCGTTATGATTTCTTATGAAGTGCCTACGATCAGGAAAGTGTAAGGAAATGAGGTTAGAATGAGTGCCTTTTCGTATGGTGTTAAATATTAACATGGAAATTTTATAGGTAAATAATTTTTTGATTAATAATATCTAATATGATTATTGTAGGCTATTTGACTAGCTTCGTAAGAGTGAGTTTGATAATTTAAGAGATGGAGGTATCTTTCCTGAAGTCTGGTAAGTCTGATGAGAATAGACGTTGAAATGTTTCCCCAGATTATGAGGAAATAAAAAGGAAGGCAAAAGAAAAATTCATATAGTAGTAAAGTTCAAGAAGAATTGAAGAGGCTAAGTAGTAGCAAACGTTTTGAATCACTCCAATATTTATGCTAATTTTAATAAAGGTAGTGTTAATGTGAATATTCCATTTAGGTTAGATTGAAGTGTTATACCAAGAAAGTTTGTGTTTTGTGAAAATGAAATCATTGTATCATTTATACGGATATTAAAATGGTTTGGGTCTGCGTTTTTTATGTTGGTAAAATGAAGGCATTTAATCTTTGATCTGTTAAGTGTTTGGTAGTTACTTTTAAAAAAATTAGTGAAGTATTCAATGTTAGTATTAACCAAACAGATTAATTTGTCAATTTTAATGTTTTTAAAGGATTACATTTAAAGAAAAACTTTACAGAGCAATGATTATTACAGAGCTTTTAATATTAATATCAATGTTATAAACTACGTTCTATAACGTTGGACATTCGTACCAATGGTATAGAGCGTCGTTTTAGATGGTGGGTCAGACATACCGAGTTGTTTCGGACAGACGACCCTTTTCATTTTCAGTAATCGTCTGGAGTGAATTTCAACTGAACACGTACTCAATTCAGACCTTGTTTAACAAGTGAGCCCTAGTCAAATATGTGGTGGATATGTAATATAGCGAGATCAATAACTAAAAACTCAAACTAGCAGCATCCCACATGGAATGATATCAATATGTTCTTAATTAGCCTAAGCTATAAATGTATCTCTAATTAACGTGTTCCTTCATGTATCCCCAGAACCAGAAGTCACAAAATTTCAAATATGAGGATAAAGCATTTTAAAAGCTTTAGGGGAAGTAGTGCGATTATCTCAAAAAAATTGTCATCAGAAAGGAGGAAGGGCTCCTGAGTTGGCTGAGTAAAATACTGTAATACGCACGAAAACGTTAAATAAGGTCCGAAATTGATAAGTGATACGAATAAGAGGTTTCTTCTTTTGTTACGAAACGTATACTTTATAGTTTCAGTGAATTTTTCATATCCTTGACAAATAAATGAGAAATGTTATAAATAGGTATAAATATCAAGCTAAATAATATGAAATATAACTAGATAAATAACATAAAATATAATCAGATAAATAACATAAAATTTATAACCAGATAAATAACATAAATATAACCAAATATATAACGTACAATATAAACAAATAAATAACGTAAAATATAAAGAAATAAATGACATATAAGAAATAAATGACAATAAAAACAAATAAGAGCGAAATATAACCAGATAAATAACAAAATATAACTAGATAAATAACAAAATATAACACGATAAATGACAAAAAATAACGAGATAAATAAGAAAAAAAAATAATAAATAATAAGATACATCTAATACGGCTTGAGATGAACTTGTTTGAAGAAACTTATCTGTCGTATGCAGAACCAAATTTTGTATCGCGTATCGCAAAATTGAAAAAATATCTCACACACATATGGTTAATAATTATTATTTCTATGTATATTGGTATCATCATATTTCTGTGCGGACAATTTTGTATATTGTAAAATCTAATACGGTATAATATGCATATTTATGCTTCATCTACTGTTTTTGCAAGTTATAAATTATCTTTGAATACTACGATAAATACCGTTTAATCTCTGCCTTAGAAATTGTGGATAAAATAATTATATTTAACGTACGTCTAATATGGCAAAGTACATCTGAAAAGCCTATAAAATTTGTGAGGTGATTTTATAATATATACGAAAGCATTTCCGATCGCGAATTCATTATTTTTTATTTACTCTGGATAGGCATTTTCTATCCACGATTTAAGGTATGTATTTGAAACCTGCCACATTGCTTATTTCATTAGAAGTCTTAAAATTATTATAACAGGCCAATTCCTATTTAACTGCAAAGTGATTTGACTGTCCTTATTCTGATAGATTGCTATCTGATAGAGTGCAGGTCAAGTACGCAAGGCGCAACACTTAGGTAAAATCGCGATTTGTAAAATCAAATCTGAAGGCAAAACTAGTGTTAAAATGCAATTTCTGCCAACAACTTTCAAGACTATCAATGTTATCTTTTATTCATTTGAAATTGTATTTTATTGCTGCTTCTATTACGGATATACTTACGTGATATATACTTGACCGAAAGGTACATTAAAGAGAAGTTACTCAATAGTCGGTGATTGTAGTAAGGAATGTGTTTTCACTGCGTAAGTAATATTCGAATACGCTTGTTTGTTTGGATTTTTTATGGCGCAAGAGCATCTGGGCTATACTGCGCCAAAATATTCGAGTACGTAATGCAGAGATATGTAAGACAAATCTGTGATGGTGTTTAAATTTTAGAGTGAGTCGGATTACTTTAAAAATTCGAGACATTCTTACCGCATTGCTCATCGAATAATCCATGAAGAGATAAGTCCACGATAGTTTTAATGGGAGGTCGAATGGTGTTCTACGTAATTTCTTATCCGTTGGCATCTATATACCTGCGCCTAGCACCGTTTCATCAAAATCGCTGAAACCGATATAAGCATTTCCAATATAGATTTACGACTTTGGAAAACATGTGGACTTCAAATATTTAAAAGGCGTCTATTTTATCTTGAATTCACAGCTTCCAAAAAAGAATAAACAAAATAGAACATATCAGTATAACAGGGACGATTACACAGAGAGCTGTAATAATGCTATCCCTTTATTTTGGATAAACATTTAAGGCACAGGATTTATGGAAATTGGAAGGGCTTTTCGGATTTAATAAAAATGTGATTCGTTTGAGTAGAGAAGTTTCTTATAAACTTAAAGGATTTTATTAGAATAATAATTTAGTTTTCTGACTAAAACATCTTTAGAGTTTAGGCGGTAATACAATACACTAAATTTAGGTTTAGAGAAAAATTTTCGAATAACTTTTATCTTTAGAAGTTAGAAAGCTGCAAAAGTCGTCATGTAATAACATTTTTAAGAGTAAAGACCAAAACAGTAATTGTTGAAAAGAGCTTATGGGGCTAACGGCCTAAGCCTTGTGATTACTATGATAAATTACTCTTCTACCTTGTAATAATGGAAAAGATTTCGGATCTGAAATTGTAAGGTAACTATTGAACTTTTGATCGAAATCGCCGTCGTGAATAGCGATAAACAACTAGAAGAAAAGGTTTAAAATTTGGAGAAACGAAGATTACTTCCATTGGCGTTCGTTAATATTTCCTTTTCTTCAAAAATAACAACAAACCGATATGTCCAATTTTTTGAAATGACCAACTTCAAGTAAAAGTGTGTTTAGAACATATTAGTAGCTAGATTTTCAAACAATAAATTATGAAATGGGTTAACAATCCTGTACATATTTTATATATAACTAACCATGGTCTTGGTGATATTTGTTTTTCGTTTCTCAATCTTTTAATCTATTCCAAACCCTATTTTGTGTTCACGATTACTATCCTTTCTACGTTATAATATTCTCTGTGTTATCTCAAACCGACTGCGTAAACTTTATATTATTGTCATTTTCTGTTCGCTTCAGGTTTATTTCAGCCTACGCAACTATTAGTTCTTCTTCTGTCCTTCACCTTCTCTTCTACACCACTTTAATTCCCCATACACTTCTATTTTCTCGACGCTGCTCGGGTTTTTTTACGCCACTTATGACAATTTACTAATTTGCGCAATTTGGTATCAACTTACTAGTCTCCACCACAACTGGCTTTTCTTTCTTTTGCCTTTGCATTCTTTAGCTTCACACTAATCTTCTCTCTTTCGCAATTTACTTTTCTCTATCCCCTAATCTTTAAACTATACCGTTCTCTTTGACCATAGGAATGGCATTAAATTTTCCCGGGAAAGCCGCGGGGAAAATCTCGCATTTCCCGGAAATTTAAAAAACAATCACGGAGGAAGTGGAACGCTAAAACTAAAAATATGTATATAGGGTGTCTCAGCACCAGGGTTACAAATTTCGAGGGGTCATAGTATTCATCAAGGTGAACGATATTTGTCATAGAACCTAAGGTCGCAAACCACCCACAGCGCCAGTTCTAAAACCGTCCAGCATTCACAAATATTTACAAATAGTGCGTGAAGAGCGCCAGATACTACTCAGGTCAGCTGATCAAGTGCATAGATGATTAGGACATCTCATTTTGCGCTTCTCATGCACTGGTTGTAAATATTTGTGCATGCTGGACGATTTTAGAAATGGCGCTGTGGGTGGTTTGCGACTTTAGATTCTATGACATATTATCGTTCACCTTGATGAGTACTATGACCCCTTGAAGTTTGTAACCCTGGTGCTGAGACACCCTGTATATATAAAAATACCAGTTTCGGAGCAGCAATGCAAATAACTATTACGCTATTAAATAAGCATTATTTTATAGCAAGATTGTAGGACAGTAATTTTTTCGCTGAAAAGAAATCCAAAATTCGCAGGACGGTCGTGGAGAAAATCTCAAATTTCGCAGAAATTAAAAATAAATAAATAAATAAATAAAAATCGGAGAAAAAATGTCACACTAAAAAAATTAAAATAAATACCCGCTACGAAAGAGTAATAGTCTAAAAATAATTATTATATTACTAAGTAAGAATTAAAACCGTATGTAATGTCTCACTTTGTTTGTAGCAGAATGACCCTTCCCGTCCTTGCGCCATATAAACACAACCAACAAACCAACTAAATGAGCATTATTTAAGCTAATAGCATTGCCCTATCCGAAGGTTATGTGTTTCAATAGAGCGGACTGTAGTGAATCCAATGGTAGTTTTTTCATGTGAACTACTTATATGTAAAATATCTTGCATATATATCGAAACTATTCAGTATGCATACAAATAATTTAAATACACTTTTCTGCTAAATTTCACACAAAAGGTTTTACGAGAATATTAAAGTTATTTAAGTATGAAAATTATTAAAAAATTACAATAAAAATTAGACAATAATAGAAAAATCTAAAATTCTCAAAAGCGTTGAAAAAATTTTGAAATTCGCGAATTCATGGAAAAATTCGCAAATTCGCGGAAATTCGTGCCGTGACAAAATTACTGCCCTTAGTGTACGCTATATTTTTCTTTCACTTCCAAGCTCATTCCTTTCCATCATTATCGACTAATTTCCTTGTTTGTATTTATTTTATGACGCAAGGACAGCTAAGGTCATGTTGCGCCCCGACCTACAATTTTCCGAGGAATCGGCAACTCCGTTACCTAGGAAATTCAATTCCAGACTGCGGTGGGCAAAAAACGGCACACGTTCTACGGTTACCATTAGGGTCGAACTAGGATTTGCAGCACGATGAATGAATACGTTACCCCTACTTAAATCGTACGTACGGTCTCACCTTGTTTGGCGCAGAATGATCCTCGCTGTCCTTGCGCCATAAAACTACAACCAACCGTTACCGCTACGCCACCATACGGCTTCTTATTTCCTCCACAATTCATGAATCTGCCTATATTTTTATGCAAAGTCTATATGTTCCTACAGAATGGGGTGAGCCCTTTCTCCTGTCTCTTCTCTCTAAGAATTACAGAAACAAATAGGATGATTTCAACTTCTCATGATATTTCCCCCCTCCCACCTATCATTTTTTGAAAATGAAATAACTCTGATGGACGAAGTGGTAGAACGTTTTCCTATGGTTTCCTATCCTTGGGAAATTTGGTCGTATGTCGACCAACACCGTATTCCATAAATAATCGATTTTTATAAAAAGCTATTGCAATGGCAACTCTGCACCTATGTGAATGGAAACATCACGCTGATTGTTGACATTTTAGCTTCGTGTATTCCCGAAGAAGGGCGACGGATCTGTTCGCCCGAAACGCGTTGATTATTGTTAATAAATAAATGTAGATTCGTTATTAATGTTGTTATAAATATTCTTAGTATCTGATGGAATATTAAACCTTTGTTAGGTCTTCTTAGTTCTTACCAGTTAAAAATATTCTCTTTGTTACTGTGCTTTGCCTGACTTAGAATACATACAGCAAGCATCTTTCTTCATACCTCTCTAGGGCGGGGTGGGGGTCTGTCCAAAGTTAAAGCATTCCAGACAAGTGGTTCCCTTGAACTGAGATTCCCACAATTACTGTATTATATAAAAGTATCAACGTTACAGAGAGTAGTTTTTGATGTTGGGTTGAATATGCCGACGCATTTCGAGAAGATGTTGCTGTCCTTCGTGAAGAGTAGACTGGAGAAAACTTCAACTCTCTTTCTCTCAAGACAGAGTGTTGCAATTTAATTCTTCATTTCTTCAGGCGTAGTGCCCTCTATTTGGCACAAAATATCGAAAACAGAAAAACAGCCACGAAAAACAACGAGAGTCCAGATAACTTTTCAAAAATTAGTGTGCAGAGTTTAATCTACGTGATAAAAATAAATAAATTATCGAAGAAAATAAAAGAAAGCAAAGCAAAAAGAAAATTTGGGAAAAAGATTAAAACTACAAATATTAAAAAATTAGGATCTGGTATATGCAGGTTGGCTAAATTTAACAGGGACAGACAATTTAACTTTTACTTTTACATCTGCTCCTTCCATGTCACATGAACTGATAAAAGATAAATTTTGTATTCAAGATTGTATATAGTTTGGTAATATGTGAGCATGAAAAAAATAAAAAGTATTTGTATTGACAAGAGTGAAGCACATGAGAATTAATGAGGTTCTTTGACTAATGATTAACATGAAAAGCTTACGGAAAATTCTATCTACATTTATGAACAATCAGAGAACCTTTTTAATGATTATAAATCTACCTCCTCCTTCAGTATTACGTAGAACTCCCTATCAAACTCTACGTACTAATTAGTGAAAGAAACCTCCACTCTTGCCATTTTTTCTCTCCATTCCCTGCTTCCACTGTGTTGGGTCAATAGCGGGCGCTGCAGGAGAAAAAGAGCAACAGCATGAGATAGCAACACCTTGTTTTTAGTTGAAGAGTTCTCCAGTCTGTTCGTAACAAAGAGCAGCAACGTCTGTCCGAAATGCGTTGGTAAGTTTGACCTCCATCGTAAAATACGCTATACAACGTTGATATTAATATTTAATGTATTTAACTTAGCGTTACGATGATTTTACGTTTATAAATATTCTGCACTCTCTGAATTTGCTGGTGTCCCACTTCTAAAATTTGTAATTCATATTTCAAAATTGCATGATTTATTAGGATTCTGTCTTCGATGTTGGTATGGAATATTTATTAAAACAATTTAAATCTTCTTTGATCTAAAATTTTAATAATAGGATTTAACCCATATCCTCGCTATTTAGCATTATTGACCCGTCCATTGAAAAATTTTAAATAAAGGGCAAGCAGTGTGCCAGGGATCATGAATAGAAGAAAACATTCTAAGAATGGTGAAGAGAAAAGTGTCGATGAAAGAAATTTAAGGAGATATATATATGTTAAAATTTACACGTTAAAAAAATAAAGATATAATAAATATTTTACTTACTTGGGGTATTTTCAAGTATTTAGTTTGTATTTCACTTGCATATACCGACTATAATAGAAAATTAAACTTTGTATATTACTGTATTTATTAGGAAGGGTTTTGGCATTTATTTCAAGAAAACTTGTTGACTTCTTATAAAAATACTGCACATATATTAATGGAAATGTTAAATAATGAATTATCACGAATATAACGTATCAATGAATATGAACTTTTCTACGTTTTTTGATGTTATACACACGAGGAAAATTATTTTTTACCAGTTTTTCTGCAAGAAGATAAAACCAATATATTTTTTTATCCATGATGAAGATGTTACCGAGCAGACGACACATTTGACATGTCATATGATTGATAACATCCATGCCAGATATTAAAAGAAAGAATTTGGTGTAGAAAGCAAAATAGATATCTTTTTTTAATGCTTTCGTCATTTCGAAAAAAATTTGATGCTGGATAATTCGCAAGCTAAAATGCGCTGCAGTTTTCTATTTATCATTTAATTAGTAGTTTAACATTTAATAACTTTGCTTCATAGATAGCGATTATTTATTTTTCGATAGCTTAAAATGTACAGAGGGAAAAAAGTAATATTTTCGCATGATAACGTCACGTCATTCAATTCTAATGAGATTTAGTATTGAGAATTCGATTCGTTACAAATACTGCTATACATTTAGTTGTGGGTATAGATATTTGAGCAATTATGAGTAAGTGTTTGATACAAAAGTTAAAATATAATTTCAACCATCGAATTTGGCCTGAAATATCTGGAACAACAGTTCACTAACACGGTTGTGGGAATTGTCCTCACGTGTTGACTTTAAAGGCACACCTTACAAATATAAGAAAGTGAGAAATTTCAATTTTAGAAAATTTTCCCTTCAAGGTAAAAAAGAGCGACACTATTGTCTGTTAATGTGCCGTGTATAAAAACATCGCAGTTGGGAAGTTACGTTAAGAAATTTTTTTCGCCTTAGTGGATTCATGGTGCAATTCAAAAGCTGGTCACACACCATTTGCGGATGAGCGCAAGTGATGTGGGACTGAACTTCTTTGTACTCACGCATCCTCATAGATGCTCGTTCGCTTCTCGCTTCGCTATACTCGCTATTTATGAATATGCTGGAATGAGTCAAAGCGATGGAAAGGGTTTAATGATATCCATCATTCACCGTGCAACTGAATTAGCGCCAGGATATTGAGATTATTTAACCTTAGTGTAGAAGAATCGATTTTTTTTGTCATCTTTGCTTGATTTGGCTCTCAAATACTCGTATGTGGTGTGGAACTGGCTTTATATGTACGCAAAATTTGCAGATACAGAACCTTTTTTTTTTCATATACAATTAATTTTCCCATCTCCTTTCTTTCATGTAGAACATTATTTATCATGAAGGTATATTGCTATAGAAGTAAATGTTCGTTTTTTTTGTTTCATTTCACAAAAACAGCATGCGTACAATAACATTTTATTTTTAAATATTAGGTATCGGCCTTGGTTATTTCAATTTTGATTTTTTCGTTTCAGCATTATATAACTTTAGACTGTATCAAAGGCTGAATGTGACTTTTTATTCACAACATGTTTGCAGTCATAACGTAGCTTAATTAAATCCGATCGGAAAAGGTTAGTAGTAGTTTAAACCAAGAGATTTATATATTAGATAAAAGAAATTAAAAAAATTTAACTGCATGATTTACCAAATCTCAGCACGAGTCTGAACTCAAGCAGAAGAATAGAATATAAGGTATTTTCAGGTATTATGGCCGTGCTAAGTTTTGGCGATTTTTCCTGAATATTGAGAAATAAATTACGAAATAATATCTTTTGGAATTTTGGTAATGGGGCAGAAATGATCGGACGTGTAGCTAAAAGGAAACTATGAAAAGATTGATCCTTCCTAATGTCTACTTTTTTGCCATATTAAAACTTATGATGGTTATATGGCTAACAATTTTTCGTTCCCGTAAATTTGAGTCTTTTTCTTTAACATAAACCAATAAAAATGCGTTTTATGTACAAAATATCTAAAAATAGGTATATTAAAGTAAATTATTTGAAATGAACACAAATTAAAATACCGTAATTTGTTCAAAAAAAGAGAACATTGAAATGAAAACCGACTTAATTGACAAAAGCCAAGAACAAAAGGCTGGAAAGATAAATTCATTATTTAGATCTTAATTATTATTTTTTCATCGTAACTTCTATGGCAATTAAAATTAACTAGAACATTTCGGAGAGCTAAATAGTTTGTTATCTTGTTTTGTAAGGCCGGCGCATTCTTCATGAACATAGTGTGGCAAAGCGTGTGAAGTTGCATATCTTTCACTGTCTCCTCATCACGCAGAACACAATACTAGTTTCCTACTGTCTTGGGCACCTTTTTTGGTGCCGTTTTTGTTACAAACTTAAGTTCAAATTTCTTAACAGTACCTGGTGCTTGATGGGGGAAAAATGTGTCCTCAACAACACACCACAGCTATTATGAGCCGGTTTTATGATTCGGTTAGATTTTCTTTTCATTTTAGGCGTAAGTAGTATACTCTGAAAAGAAGTGTTTCAGGTCGCAGTTTTGACTGCTTTTGAGCAATTCAAATGAGGAGGATAAAGTCAGCATCATAGTTGTGTGACGGCGTGTCAGAGAAGTCGAAGTCATATGAATCGGAAGATAGAGGTCCTGAGTCTACTATCGATTTGCTTTTGCAAACCGGATGGGCCTGGCACTGTATGGATATGGTCATTCAGTAGTTCCTGTAATGTGGTGGCCGGTGCAGTGTTAGAAGTAGCTGGTCCTGGTGGTAGATTCTCACAATGGAAGTGTTTTAAGTGCCAATTGCACCCAGATTTGAGATTAGATAATTGGGAAGATCTATATTTTTGATAAATAAATCCGTTGGAATCAGCGCTTAAAACGCATTTTTCGATTTTTTATTCATTATTAAAAATATTTGGATTGGCGCATTTATTGGCGTAGGCGAATGTTTGGCGCTAATGAATGGGGGTTGTAACCCGTAATTTTGGCTGATTAATTTGGCGTTTTCAAGTAACGAAATTGCAGTATTAATGTGGAAGGTATTTTCCCCTTTTCATTCGGATTAGGCATTGCATTTAATGAAGGTGTAATTTTTTTTTAGTATTGGAAAGTAATACTCTCCACATAGATAAGTCCATGATTTGAAAATATTATTTATCTATAAGAAAAATCCAAGACGTTATTAATAATTTTCAGTCGCTTTTAAATTTACCAATCTAGAAATATTAACTCACTACTACGACAATTAATGAGAACCGGTACTTACAAAGTAAAATTTTCATGCCAAAATTTGAGGAAATTATTTTAAATAACTCGGCATTTGAAGAGGAAGTGACATTGCATTTCAAAAACGAAAATGACTATTGTAATATTGATGATGAAATAAATCCTGCGATGGAGTTTGATAACAAATGCGAGACAGAAAATTTTACTTTACCCCAAATGAAGGCTGTAATTAATTTTTGACTCGTGTAAAAGCAATAAATTTTAGCGAACATAGCAGTGTTATACATGTATCCGCGATCAAAAGCAAATTTTCCATTTCAAAAAATATGTGTCAAAATGTGATACACGCAAAGATAAATTTAAAACTCTAAAGGAAATGTTACAATCGAAATTTCATCGTATTCGAATTCGTGACAGTGATTTAAAAGTATAGGATACTGACATTGCAAAAGATTAAAATATGAAATCTGAAATATCTAGTAGCTTTATCAATAAATTAAAATTAGCCAATCGAATCGTTTCACAAAAAATAACGAAATATACTACCGTTCCATCACTTCATGATGCTGAAACTATTGAAAACAAAACTAGTGTGAATTTGTTTTGGAAACAAGATATTTAATTTCAGGCTGTAATACTGAGCAAGTGCTTAATGCAGATCAGAGTGGTTGTCAGTACTTCATCCCAAGCGACAGAACGCTTTCTATTAAGGGTGAAAAGTGTATAGTCAAAATTGTTGAATCCAAATTTTCAGCCACACATTCATATACGACAATGCCATTTCTGTCTATGACCGCGAGCTGAAAGGGAAATTACTGCTTACGTGAACAGTCAGGAAAATGTGATCCAGAGGTTCAAAAACACATTATTTAGCCCTAATAAAATTTTTATTGCATTCCCCAAATCAGGGAAAATGGGGAAAGATACTATGAAGGAATGGGTTACTAACGGCCTCAAACCACTTTTAAGTCCCCCCTTCGTTCCATTGGATTCCTGGACCGGATCGATACACAAGACAACATATAGTGAACTTCTGAATAATTGCGTAAAATTATATATTCTTTCTGGCACAACAGTTCTCGTGCAGGTCCTAGACGTATATTTTTTCAAAGAGTACAAATTTTTTATTAAAAGGCTCGTGAACTTCATTCGTACAAATGAAATTAAATTAGCTGATCGTAATGAAATAATTAAGCTACATTCTTTAGTTTACAGCAAGTTGCAATTCAAGAAATATATAACAATACTTCGTTATCCATGGTTCAAATGTAACTATAATGATGATAACATTGAAAAACATGGCAATGTATCTTCAATTTCATTTAAAATTTATCACAACGTACGCAATTTTCAGTCACGTGAACAATTTTCATTTATTAAATGCATTCACGGCAACGTCTATTCCTGTTTCCAATATTTCTACGTAGATTACCACTATCATATAAACAAAATGTAATCATGTACAATTATTCTGTAACATGATATGTTTATATTCTCGGACGACAGCGGTTTATGGCCCTTCGTACGGTTATTTAATGTACATTTCCCGCTAGCCATAGCAATACAAATCGAAAATCGAATGTTCGATGTACTGCCTTGAAAGTGACATTGGTGAAAAAGAAAAGAGTAATTGTACATATGTTCTTTTTTCGTAAGCCAAGTTGGTTTGTTTTTAACTCTCTGTAAAAAGCAAATGAAATTATGTATGTATTTATGAATCCGGTGTTAAAAAGTCAAAATGTTCTTATTTTTGTGATTAAAAATAATATATGGTAATTATGTTTAACAAAATACAATATATTACGTGCGTGTGCAAGCTATAAATGACGTAAGTTCAGATCGAGATCCGACTCACACTTAATCAAAGGTAATCACATTTTAACACGTTTCTTACAACTGAAAATACGGAGGAGTAAAAAAAAAAGGTGAGGTGATGGCAAAACTTTTTTCCATCGTAACATAAAATGTGATTTTATTGTTTTCGCTAAGAAGGAGTAACTTTGAATTGCAGCAACCATGTCCATCATTTTTGCGGGCAGTTATATAAATGAGCTTGGCTGAAAACTGGCAAATGCGCCAATTCAAGGATTTTTAATAATGAATAAGAAATCAAAAAATGTGTTTTACACGCTGGTTTCAACGGATATATTTATCAAAAATATAGATTTTTCCAATTTTCTAAGTCTCCAATCTGGGTGCAATTGGCACTTAAATACTTTCATTGTTAGTAGTGTCTAATA
>QLNU02015360.1:78820303-78840779 GCA_006491805.2 Dysdera silvatica
TTTTTTTGTTTCATTTCACAAAAACAGCATGCGTACAATAACATTTTATTTTTAAATATTAGGTATCGGCCTTGGTTATTTCAATTTTGATTTTTTCGTTTCAGCATTATATAACTTTAGACTGTATCAAAGGCTGAATGTGACTTTTTATTCACAACATGTTTGCAGTCATAACGTAGCTTAATTAAATCCGATCGGAAAAGGTTAGTAGTAGTTTAAACCAAGAGATTTATATATTAGATAAAAGAAATTAAAAAAATTTAACTGCATGATTTACCAAATCTCAGCACGAGTCTGAACTCAAGCAGAAGAATAGAATATAAGGTATTTTCAGGTATTATGGCCGTGCTAAGTTTTGGCGATTTTTCCTGAATATTGAGAAATAAATTACGAAATAATATCTTTTGGAATTTTGGTAATGGGGCAGAAATGATCGGACGTGTAGCTAAAAGGAAACTATGAAAAGATTGATCCTTCCTAATGTCTACTTTTTGGCCATATTAAAACATATGATGGTTATATGGCTAACAATTTTTCGTTCCCGTAAATTTGAGTCTTTTTCTTTAACATAAACCAATAAAAATGCGTTTTATGTACAAAATATCTAAAAATAGGTATATTAAAGTAAATTATTTGAAATGAACACAAATTAAAATACCGTAATTTGTTAAAAAAAAGAGAATATTGAAATAAAAACTGACTTAATTAGACAAAAGCCAAGAACAAAAGTCTGGAAACATAAAGTCATTATTTAGATCTTAATTATTATTTTTTCATCGTAACTTCTATGGCAATTAAAATTAACTAGAACATTTCGGAGAGCTAAATAGTTTGTTATCTTGTTTTGTAAGGCCGGCGCATTCTTCATGAACATAGTGTGGCAAAGCGTGTGAAGTTGCATATCTTTCACTGTCTCCTCATCACGCAGAACACAATACTAGTTTCCTACTGTCTTGGGCACCTTTTTTGGTGCCGTTTTTGTTACAGACTTACGTTCAAATTTCTTAACAGTACCTGGTGCTTGATAGGGGAAAAATGTGTCCTCAACAACACACCACAGCTATTATGAGCCGGTTTTATGATTCGGTTAGATTTTCTTTTCGTTTTAGGCGTAAGTAGTATACTCTGAAAAGAAGTGTTTCAGGTTGAAGTTTTGACCGCTTTTGAACCATTCAAATGAGGAGGATAAAGTCAGCACCATAGTTGTGTGACGGCGTGTCAGAGAAGTCGAAGTCATATGAATCGGAAGATAGAGGTCCTGAGTCTACTATCGATTTGCTTTTGCAAACCTGATGGGCCTGGCACTGTATGGATATGGTCATTCAGTAGTTCCTGTAATGTGGTGGCCGGTGCAGTGTTAGAAGTAGCTGGTCCTGGTGGTAGATTCTCACAATGGAAGTGTTTTAAGTGCCAATTGCACCCAGATTTGAGATTAGATAATTGGGAAGATCTATATTTTTGATAAATAAATCCGTTGGAATCAGCGCTTAAAACGCATTTTTCGATTTTTTATTCATTATTAAAAATATTTGGATTGGCGCATTTATTGGCGTAGGCGAATGTTTGGCGCTAATGAATGGGGGTTGTAACCCGTAATTTTGGCTGACTAACTTGGCATTTTGAAGTAACGAAGTTGCAGTATTAATGTGGAAGATATTTTCCCTTTTCATACGGATTAGGCATCGCATTTAATGAAGGTGTAATTTTTTTTTTCGTACTGGAAAGCAATACTCTTCACATATATTATACCATGATTTGAAAACATTATTTACATATAAGAAAAATCCAAGACGTTATTAATAATTTTCAGTCGCTTTTAAATTTACCAATCTAGAAATATTAACTCACTACTACGACAATTAATGAGAACCGGTACTTACAAAGTAAAATTTTAATGCCAAAATTTGAGGAAATCATTTTAAATAACTCGAAATTTGAAGAGGAAGTGACATTGGATTTGGAAAATGAAAACGACTGTCGTAATATCGATGACGAAATAATTCCTGCGACGAAATTTGATAAGAAATGCGAGACAGAAAATTTTACTTTACCTCAAATGAAGGCTGTAATTGATTTTTATGAATCGTGTAAAAGCAGTAAATTTTAGCAAACAAAGCAGCGTTATAAATGTATCCACGATCAGAAACATGTTTTCCATTTAAAAAATTATTTGTCAAAATGTAGTACTCACAAAGATAAATTTAAAACTCTAAAAAAAATTTTACAATCGAAATTTCATCCTATTCGAATTCGTGACAGTGATTTAAAAGTATAGGATACTGACATTGCAAAAGATTAAAATATGAAATCTGAAATATCTAGTAGCTTTATCAATAAATTAAAATTAGCCAATCGAATCGTTTCACAAAAAATAAGGAAATATACTACTGTCCGATCACTTCATGATGTTGAAACTAATGAAAACAAAGCTATGGAATTTGTTTTATAAACAAGAGATTTAATTTCAGGCTGTAATATACGGAACAAGTGCTTAATGTAGATCAGAGTGGGTTTCAGTACTTCATCCCAAGCGACATAACGCTTTCTATTAAGGGTGAAAAGTGTATAGTCAAAATTGTTGAATCCAAATTTTCAGCCACACATTCATATACGACAATGCCATTTTTGTTTATGACCGCAATCTGAAAGGGAAATTACTTTTTACGTCAACAGTCGGAAAATGTAATCCATCAGTTCAAAAAACATTACGTCGCCCTAATAAAATTTTTATTACATGCCCCAAATCAGGGAAAAATGGGAAAAGATACTATGAAGGAATGGGTTACTAACGGCCTCAAACCACTTTTAAGTCCCCCCTTCGTTCCATTGGATTCCTGGACCGGATCGATACACAAGACAACATATAGTGAACTTCTGAATAATTGCGTAAAATTATATATTCTTTCTGGCACAACAGTTCTCGTGCAGGTCCTAGACGTATATTTTTTCAAAGAGTACAAATTTTTTATTAAAAGGCTCGTGAACTTCATTCGTACAAATGAAATTAAATTAGCTGATCGTAATGAAATAATTAAGCTACATTCTTTAGTTTACAGCAAGTTGCAATTCAAGAAATATATAACAATACTTCGTTATCCATGGTTCAAATGTAACTATAATGATGATAACATTGAAAAACATGGCAATGTATCTTCAATTTCATTTAAAATTTATCACAACGTACGCAATTTTCAGTCACGTGAACAATTTTCATTTATTAAATGCATTCACGGCAACGTCTATTCCTGTTTCCAATATTTCTACGTAGATTACCACTATCATATAAACAAAATGTAATCATGTACAATTATTCTGTAACATGATATGTTTATATTCTCGGACGACAGCGGTTTATGGCCCTTCGTACGGTTATTTAATGTACATTTCCCGCTAGCCATAGCAATACAAATCGAAAATCGAATGTTCGATGTACTGCCTTGAAAGTGACATTGGTGAAAAAGAAAAGAGTAATTGTACATATGTTCTTTTTTCGTAAGCCAAGTTGGTTTGTTTTTAACTCTCTAAAAAGCAAACGAAATTATGTATGTAGTTATAAATTTCGTGTTATAAAGTCAAAATGTTCTTATTTTTGTTATTAAAAATAATATATGGTAATTATGTTTAACAGAATACAATATATTACGTGCGTGCAAGCCATAAATGATGTAAGTACGGATTGAGCTTCGACTTACACTTATATCAAAGGTAATCACATTTTAACACTTTTCTTATAACTGAAAATAAGGAAGAGTGGAAAAAGGGTGAGGCAAAAATTTTTTCCATCGTAACATAGGTGATTTTATTGTTTTCGCCAATAAGGCGTAACTTTGAATTGCGGCAACCATGTTCATCATTTTGAGCCAGTTATGTAAATGAACTTGGCTGAAAACTGGCAAATGCGCCAATTCAAATATTTTTAATAATGAATAAAAAAATCTAAAAATGCGTTTTTTACGCTGGTTCCAACGGATTTATTTATTAAAAGTATAGAGCTTTCCAATTTACTAAGTCTCAAATCTGGGTGCAATTGACCCTTAAAACACTTCCATTGCCAATGGGTAAGCTTAGTACCTAAGTTTCTTCGGGGATAGTAAACGGATTGAAGGGGACTATCCCAGTAGCTCAAAAGCCTCATTTCATATTGGCTTCACCTTTTACCTTACTTGATTAAATGTTTTAAAATTTTGTTTTCGAGTGGATGTATTTTACAATAATTTATTTTACAAAAAGGAGCTCATGTTTCGCCTTGTTAAGCGAATATGGCCATAAGTGCAACCTAAACGATTTCCACAAAATCCTAATTCGTTGACGAATTATTAAAGCAAATTTAATTACGATAACTGTGCTTGAATAAGCATAAAAGACCTCACACGAATCAATCAGACAATTGAACTTTTATGTTAATAGGACTTAAAAACAAACGCAAATTTACCAAAGTAAAAATAGTAAAGTACGTTTACTATCAACACTTTTTCTATAATATGCTCGATCAGCAGTAAACTACGCACTTCAAAGCGATGTCATTCATCACCATCATTCCTCCGCCCAAAATGTAAGCACTCCCCATCGGATTCTGTTGGAACTGAGTGAGATTATGGCACACTGACCATATTACAGACATGACTATAATACCTGAAGGCACCTTACTTGATTTTTGATCGTATCACATAAAATATGATATTATGGGTAAAATCATTTAATGTCCAGTAATATAGTAAAATCATATTTGCTGTAATCCTTATGCATGTTCGTATTGAGTCTCGAAGAACACGAAATATATCCTTGGCTGAAAGTTTGCTCATCAAAAATACATGTTATAGATTAACATTTTTCGCACGTAGGATTGCCAAAAAATTTATGTCCCTAGGAAAAAAGTTATAGTAGACGAAAGAAACAGAAGTGAGGGAGAGATGTAAAATTTTTTGGAGTGCTAGAATGATTTCCTGCATTAAAAATCGCTTTCGTGTATTATTAAAAACGTTCGTTGCACCTATGTATATTATTCATGTCCTTGCTTAAGTATACATTACGTTTATGCATTATATAAATGCATAACCAGGATTTGATAAATCTGGTCATCCGATCGCCATTTGCGGCCAGTAAATTATTGCAGTCAGTGAATAGGAAATCATCTCTTTTCTTACTAAGTTTTAAGGCTTTTTATTTCAGGCGGGGAATTACTATTTTTGTCTGGCAAGTATAGCTCACCACGATTCGTCTTGTTCTGTACATAATTATATATATACGCGGTTAAATTAACAAGAACTGCCATTAATATTTAATTAAATCTCAATTAATGCAATTATTAATCATGGGGAATTGTTAACCTAACTGGAAACTGAACCTTTATAAACGTAATTGTGCTGTTATAATAAAGTGATCTTCAATTGTACTTTTTCCTTTCCGGTCCACTACTCTGGGCGTGGGTATCGTTATTACGTTTTCCATTTTCTTCCATGTTTTACCTACCCGTTAGTATCACATGAATTACTTTTGTATCATACCAAATAATTTGATGCATACAAATTAACAATTGTTTAGAACATGTAAGCATACAACGTATCTCAGATTCAATGTTATTATTATAATTATTATCTTTTGGTATTATATACACCGAGTTACACTAGGAATGTTATTCATGTACTGTATGTAGCTGGCTTTTATGAAGGTTTAATATTAGAATGATGGAAGTATGGCATTTGCATATTGCAAAAAATGGTATTATGGTGGTTAAATATTATGAGATATGCCATGTTCTCCATTTAAATACCATTGCACAATAATATTTGAATCATATTTAATACATGATATTTGTTTACGCCAGAAAACATCCCGCAGTTTCCATTTGTTAATGTGCTTTCCATGGTCGGTTTAAAATGAATTATAGCGAACTTGTTTCCACAAAGACGTGGTATAAAATACAGAGAGTTTATCAGGCAATGAACCTTTAAAAGAAAACGCGCATGAGCAATATATTTTTCAGTCAATCGGAAATTTTGTGATGTCATTTTTAGGAATTTTAGTATTGGTACTATAATATCGCAAAATATAAGTAATTCATGCCAAATGGTTGATCATAAAATATCGGGTTTTTATTCTCTTATGATATTTTGTATAATAACGACATTTCCCATTGAAATTCAAACTGATATTTCTGATATTTGCAAACGGTATGGGAACGTATAGTCGGCAATTATAATTCATTGTAAAGCAAAAATGATACCTTTAAAGATGAAATAAGTTAACAAAAATCTGAAATAAGTTAACAAAAATCTGAAATAAGTTAACAAAAATCTGAAATAAGTTAACAAAAATCTGAAATATAAACTTCAGATTACTCTGCATTATTCCTAATTACATTGAAAAAAATCTACTGTAATAAACCTATAACATTTAAAGAGGCTCACTTTATTTTGCTAGTAAGATTTTAAGAATGTAGTAAAATTAAATAACTTTTATATTAAAATTTTATTCCCAAAACTCGAGTGCTCATCACGCCATTTATTTCATGCTAATAATATTTCATATCAGTCTGATTTCTTTTTTCAACTAGAATTGCCTTTTAAATTGACAGATTTAGATTCAGATACTCAGTATATTAAAACATGCAAAGAACAAATATTTCTAATAAAAGAGCATAATTTTTTTCTGAACTGCTTACTGAAATTAATGAGTGAATTACTTGAATTTAACCCTTTTGTTACCAATGGGACACATATGTCCAAACAAAAAAAAAAAAAATTGGTAGCGAAATGGTTAACCCGTACTTAATTTACGTAAAAAACACATGTGTGACGACATGGTTTCAATTTTCTCACTAATTATGGATTGTTATTAAACAAGGCACATTTTTAAAATTCTAATGGAAAACGTGCACTTCTATTGTTGAAAGAGGGTCGCAATACTTTATCAGTGGCCAATTTATAAGTGCCAAGAAAAGAATAGTCAAGTTTATGACGATAGGTTAGACACGTTGCTATTTTCAATGTCACTTTATTATGTCGGTAATTCCCCAAGGAATAACTCTACGTGGTTTTCTTTCGAAGGTTAAGGGACATCCAATGCATATACTGTACTGTTGCACATTGGCGTAACTAGGTGGGGGGCCGGGGAGGGCCGGCCCCAAGAAGGCCGACTGCCTCCCCCCAGACAATTTCCCGCATATCAGTTTTTTATTGTGAATAAATGTGCGGCGGGTTAGTGCTAAAGCTCCGGCTTGCACGCCAAAATTTCCTAAAAATACAAGTGTCTGTCATGTATGCGTAAACACGTGGGGAAAGAAATCTTCCCAGTGACTACTTCCTATTACTGGATGGGAAGATAGCCATGTGTGCAACGTTCTAAGAAACTTGACTTCTTTATGTGACACTTGTGGAGTATGTGAATGATGACCAGGAGCGAGAAATCGATCAGTAGGTATCAGATGCTGTCTGTGTGATGAACATTCTATCCAATCACATCACGTGGGCGGAAACAAATACCATTCGAATTAAAAATTTTCTAACCTCAAGTCACATATACCGAGCTGCGCGAAACTTCTAGTTTGATAAAACGCATCTTCTCATCCGTCGCAAATTTTTTTTCTTGTGTGATATTTCAACTCGCAACCCATCATTCGGACATAGTCCCCACTACAACGTCCTGAATTTGGTAATCTATGGAGTGAAAAGCAAACTCCGTTTTCTTGTCGGACCCTTCTCACTTCATGAATGCGAGTGCAAAGCATCTGTGCTCCACTAATTGACTCTAACAGATACACTATAAACATAGGACCGGAGTTTGGAGAGGGCCGGCTCAACTGTATACAAGAAGTGACCTCAACCAAATTAACTGCCGCTAGCGTAATTTGGAGATAGCCACCACAATAAATTCTGGACAGCCATCGGTTTCCCCTTTCTTAAGAAATTGTTTTTACACTGAAGGGGAAATACGCGCCCATGACTTTGAATCATCAAGCAAGCACAAAAAGGGTGAGTCTATATCAATTCTAGAGTGAGTTTCGTTTTCACTAACTGCCTTGCGAATACTGCTTGGTTTTATGTTGCCGATTGCGCATTTTTGTATTTCAAAACCACATGCTCGTTAATATAACTGAATTTAGGGCTAAATTGAATTTTTGTTATTTCTTTATTTACTACAGTCGAACCTCGTTAAGATGAACACACTTAAAGCGAATTACTTTTAATAGGAACCGGTTTTTGAAGTTCCGTCAGAGTGTATAACATACTACCCTTTCCGGATAAGACGAATTACTGTTAATAGGAACAGATTTTTTGTTCCCCTTGGTGTTCGTCTTAACGAGGTTCGACTGTATTTGATAATTGTATGCTAAAATTGATAATATATACCCGATCCAATCGAAGCAGTTGACGTATTGCAAATAGCACCCGTTGGTACACAGCAAGTTGCGCCAACTAGGTTTACGAATTCCGGAATTTTGGCCAAACAATGCCCGGCTATATTTTAGCCAAATCGAATCGTCGTTCCAATTCTCGATAATTTCCTGGGATGCGACTAAATTTCCTGGGATGCGACTAAATTTCATGCCTTCGACACATCTTTGAATGACGATGTATTGGCCCGAATATCCAATGTGATATTAAATCCCGTGACTACGAACCGGTATGAAACGGTGAAACAGGCTAATTACGAAACTCGCAAACTCTGACACCAAGTGAATCAAAAAACTTTTATCAGATTTGCCACTGGGAGACCATAAGCCTAACGTTCTCTTGCGCGAAAAGCAGGGACTAGTCGCGGGTCATGATTAAAAATCTACGGTTTCGCGCCTATAGTCCGTTCGCGGAAAATTGGCGGGTAGTACTGTTAGGTAGTATTGTTCGAGGAAGCTGACGTCACAGACGGCTTGTTTCATTGCAGTAGAGGGAAGGGCGTCATTTCATAACTGGTTTTTCGCGTGCGAAAGAAACTAAAGGACTGCTTGTTCATTGCAGACCAAGGCGTTTACATTCCAAAGCTATACATTCTATTTATGTATGCACTTCAGGGCCGTTCAAGTCTTACGTAAATATATTTCTGGCTATTTTATACTCCCCCTACCCGTTGTCAGAAAAAATAAGCATATGCCTGACCTCCTCTCCCCCTTCATGCTTACATAGGGTTTTGGTTATTATTATTATAAAAAATATATTATACATACGTTGTTAAACTATATATCTATAGTATTATGTATAAGCAAGTAAGGGCCAATAATAATATTTTATTATAGAGTATTTTGTCACGTTTTTATTATGTATTAACATTTCTAACGTTGTAAGTATAGTCCGTTCGTGGAAAATTGAAGAGTAGTACCGTTAGAATTCAAGGGAGCTGACGTCACAGACGGGTTATTTCATTCCAGTAGAGGGAAGGGCGTCTTTCATAACTGATTTTTCGCTAGCGCTTCCATTCGCACTGTGTCATACATCTCACAAGTGTCAGTCACACCTTGAATCGGGACATATGTCGCATGAAAGGTTTATATGAGTAATGAGAGAAATCGAAAAAATGAATCTGAAAAACTAAATTTTCAAATTTTTATAAATTTTTAAGATTTCGATAATTGAACTGAAATGTAACTTTCTTGCGTTACTTCCAAGCTATGCGAGAAGTAGTAAAATAGGGGAGTCATTTTTAATATGGTGTTGTTTGGCGCAATGCGCAAGTTTTTCGTAAATCAGTAAAATTTTGCGGTGACTATTAACGCAAAAGTAATTGATTGCAGTGTACACCTTGCCTTTAGCGGAGTTCTAGTAAAGCGAAAATTGACGCGTTATAATATCTAATGAAGTTACTGACTGCTGGTGAAATTATTGACAACTAACAAATTTTATTTCACATAAAATCCATTTGGAGAAAAAAAAAACACTGATACCAGTCAGTGGCATAGATATACAGGATGCAATGGATCCTCTGCCTGGAGAGTCAAAATAAACAAATCAATATTTAAAATCTAAAAACTTTTTAAAATAATCGGCGGTATAGAACTTAAAACTAAAATACAAAGAAAGTAACCGCTTCCACTCATTTTTCTCAAAAAACATTTTACCTACAAATTATAACATACATAATCTAAAAAAATGTAAACTAAAATTATAACATACATCTTACTACTTTCAAGAAGAAAAAAGCCGCAAATATCAAACAATAGAGTGTTTGACTATGTTTACGAAAGAAAGATTGAGGTAAGAATTTTATAATGTTCAAATACCATATATCACGATAACTCATGAAAATGGTAAAAAACGTAAAATGTATGAAACAATTTTAACAACAATGGATATATTTTTGAAAAGAAAAATCTCTACATTTATTAAAACCACTTTCCTCATGATCAATTTAAAATGATGTAGCTAAAATTTTACGAAATGACGCAATAGCAACGTTAGTATAATTGCAAGCTGACTAGGGGTATATTTACATAGGTTTATATTTCTCGGAATGAATATGATTATAAACCAATGAATGCATTTTTATTATTTCAATGAGTTCCATTAACTTTATTGCGACATCATTTAGAACGGCATAGTTTAAAATTTTTTTACGAGAAGTTTGTACTTCCGGAAAAAATAAATGCGGAAAGGTTGAATTAGTGTTGTTGTGGCTGGAGGAATTTGAAGTTTCATGCAATTGTTCTGAAAGTCACTATATGTAGATGAGTCAGTGGATCTAATCCAAGAATCCAATATGACACAAGGTGGTAGTGTGTGGGGGGTCTTAAAGTAGAAAGAAGCAATTTAAAAACCCTTCATTCATGATTTCTGTACTCATTTTACAAGATTTTGTGTATGTTTTGTAAACATTAGTGGCACGAAACATGTGTGATGGAATACTTGAAGCTTAAAGTTTTCAGTTGATTCACGCAAACGTAAAAAATAACCTTTCAATTTTCCATCCATTGATAAGTAAGGGCATATAAAAGTGTATGAGTGGGTTACATATACACAGTAGACACGCGGACGAAACTAAAATTTTTTTTTTTTTCATCTTTGTGAGATAATGTTCTGTTATTTGGTATGAAATATGCAAAACCACTCTGATCAGAATCAAATATTTGACTCTTTGAGTAATGTGCAAATGCATTACGTGATGTTAACACGAATTTAGTTGCTGTGTTTTCTACGGCTTCTTTATTTTAATTTTGTCTGTCATATGTTTCGTAACTTTACGAGAATATATACTCATATTTTTATTCTGTATATAAAACTCTTTGAAATCATACAGTTCCTAATGTTTAAACCCTTTTCTTTATGATAAGCAAATCTCTTTTAGTTTGCATCATGACGAATATATACTTACGCAGGGGCGGACTGGGTCCTCTCAAAGGGTGCATACCTTGGATTATCTGAGGGCGCGAGTCCTATAGCCCATGAGGGCGCAAGTCCTATCGCCCATGAAAGCGCAACGTCCCGGGGGACGGTGGCTCAGTCCGCCCCTGTACTTACACAGTGTGTTTGAATTTTTCTAACAGTGTGCATTGAATTAATTTATATTTCTTCCTATTTGTCCCAAATTCCGTAATATATTTTTTAAAATGACTTATTTCATAATCCACTGCTTTTCGACATCGTCTTTGATTCTGTTGAGGTTTCTTTCTTTTGCCGGAATTGTAAAAGCTCGCAATGTTTCTCATTTCTTCCAAAGTACAATTTTCTCTGCAAAATTTATTGTCAGATGTATAATATAAACGGTTGTTATTAAAAGTGTGAATTACAGAACTGTTATTATCGTCAGAAATATAATCTATATTGCTGTTGCCATTTATGCTATCATCATTCTTAAAATCTAACGTTACTACTCATTCTCAAAAATTATTCTATTTACTATAATTTCTCCAAATGCAGGTAATGATCTCCCACTTTCATCTAATTGTTCATGTATTATGCAAATGATGATCGCAGATGGATTTGTTCCGTAATTTTCAATAGCTAAGTTCAAATTACCGGCTAGAATATTGATTAAAGTTCCCATAATTACAATATTTACATTAACTATTATAACACTGCGTTACCCAGTAGTGCATTAATCAACACCAAATTGTTTTAACGAAATGTTTTAAAGCCGTGAATAATAGACGTGGGTTTGTATTATGGGCAGAACACCATTTTACTACAATTTAAATTTTAATGCCACTTTTAGTTCAGTATTTTTATTTGCTTGATTTAGGGAGCAGCTTCCCCCCACCTCCCTCCGCATACACCCATGCTTGGAAAAAAAAATATATATAGGAGGCTAAAACTCAATAGGCCTTTATAATTTATTCTCATATAAAAAGGGTCACAAACGGCCTATTCTATTACAGTAGAGGAGGGCTCCAATTCCAGAACTTGATTTTTCCGCCGACAAACGTTCACCAAAAAACAGTTCTGAAATTGTAGTCCTCCTCTGTTGTAGTGAACTAACCCGTTTGTGACGTCACCTCCCGTTATTTCTAACTGTTCCATCCAACGTCTTTTCGTGAACAGGCCTACGGTGCCTGTAATCGTTCTTTGATTTCTGAATATTTAATCAATCGATATAAGTATTGATTTCTGCCATACGCTAGTAGGTTAATGAATAACTTATTATAAATCATATCTCTTATTATAATCAATAGTTATAAATCACAACTCTATTACGAAAATGGAAAAGTTATATGTTCCATCGTATAGTTCAATAAAAAATAATTAAATATTTTTTTTTGTTAAATTAGGAATGTTTAGAAGTAGTAGGTGTATCGATATTCCGATATAGGCGAGTATCTATACGTTTTTCTGAGAATAGGAATTATCAGTACTTATTTTGGAATTAATTGATCTAAAATTATGGAAATAATTGGATTTGGAATAATTGGAATAAATATATAAATAAATAAATAAATAAATAATTGGATTTGGAATTAATCGGATTAATCAATCAATTGGTCGATGAGAAAACAGGTGAACTTTTATGGAGGGCATGGCCCCCCCAGAAAATGTTGCATGGAAACAATACTAAACCTTCGTATGCACCTGTAAGCGAAACAATTGTATTTTTGCTCGTAATATAAAATGCATTGCTTCTTGAGTATTTTCGTACTGGAATGTATATTGTCTTTCTCGTAGGAAATGAACATTTCTAGGAATACTTTCTACTATTAGTGAATATTGAAAGTGCTTATTTATATTTATTTTTTAATATTTCTTTTGATTGTTTTGTTTCAAAGATAATATTTAAGCCCGTTTTAATAAATTTATTTTGTGAGTCACCAAAGCAAACGAGTAAGCAAAATCCATAGTCATAAAAGTTTAAAGGAAGTTAAATGCATATAAAAATTAGAATTTGGAAACTCGACGAGCGAAAAAGTGAATTTGATATTTCATATTAAATTTATACGAGTTTTTTAAAGCCCGAACGGTGTCGTTAGAAAAAGGTGCATTACCGTTTTTTTAAAATTTGTGAAACATCTATGATTTATTAAAACCTGTTTTAGGAGATTAACTTTTAAAAATAAATTTAATTTTGAACATACTTGTTAAACTTTTTCTTTGGGAATAATAATGACATGTTGACGTTCTGAAATTAAAAATAACAAAGAAAGAAAGAAAGAAAGAAAAGTGAACACGCGGAGGTTAGTTTGAAAAAAGAAATCAAAATAAATCTGTAGTAGATAAACGCTCGATTATTGGGCTACTTGTCTTAGAATTATTTGAATCAACGTTGTTCATGATTGACGAGACGGGACGGGTGACTTAGCGGGACTGCTGAACCCAAAGACTACTTTTATTCTTCAACAATAGGTTAAGAGAATCTACCGTGCTAACTTGAACACGGAGATAAGAAAACAGAGTTTTGTGGTAATCGAATGGGTGCAAAAACAGCACTTGAGCCCAAAGAAATAGGTTCAATTCAAAGTAAGCTTTGTTGTGCATAAACGTATTGTGGTTTGCAGCGAACTTTAAATCGTCAGTTCTTCTCGGGCATCGATAATTTGAATTTATGCTTCTCCAGCATTTGGTTTTGAAAGTGTGATCATGTATTTTTGATGAGTATAATTATGCGAAACATTTTAGGATACTATAACAGGAAGGAGCTTCTTGGAAAAAAGCATGCATAATATGAATTCCTCTGAAAACATCTTAAACTTTCCTTTTTGCTCTCCTGATAAAATATTAGATTCATGGTTTTGTTCCTCTATTCCAAAAATCAATAATAATTATTATTGAATTCGTCACTTTGATGAACGTTTGGACTTTTTGTATTGTTTGCTTGCCACAGTCCTTTGAAGAAAACTTATACAGACAAATTAGAAAGTTAGGCAGGTAAAATGTCAATGTACGAAACGTGTAAATTATATTACCCACTTAAAACTTATACACTCTATAACAAAAAAAATCGACGCACCAAGAAGGAGTTGTCCGATTGCGATAAAAATTGGTGGATGTGAAGAACATACATAGAAAAAGAAACGATTAAAATTTCAGAACAATTGAATGATTTATTGCAGAGTTTGACCGTTACAAAGGGAGGAAGTCAATAAGGCGTTGGTCCACCTCTGGCCTGGATGCAAGCTGTCACCCGGCGTGGCATAGACTGATAAAGATCCCGGATGGTGTCCTGCGGAATTTCTTGCCAAATTGTCTCCAACTGTCGGGCTAAATCGTCAACATTCCGGGATGGTTGCAATCGCCTTCCCATAGCGTCCCAAATGTGCTCTATGGGAGAGAGATCAGGAGACCTAGCTTGCCAAGGAAGTGTTGGGCAAGCTTGAAGACAATTCATAGCAACACGTGCCGTGTGCGGCCGGGCATTGTCTTGTTGAAACGTAAGTCCAGGGTGTCGCAAAAGGAACGGTAACACAACCGGTCGTAGAATGTCGTCTACGTACCGCTGTGCTGTAAGTGTGCCAGAAATGACCACCAAAGGGGTCCGGCTATCAAAGGAGATGGCACCCCAGACCATAACGCCCTGTTGTGGGCATGTGTGGCGTGCGATAGTAAGGGCAGGATCCCCACGCTGCCCTGGACGTCTCCAGACACAGTTGGAAACGGGACTCGTCACTAAAGACTATACGTCCCCAGTCAGCGCAGTTCCAAGTTGATCGAGCCCGGCACCACTGTAATCGGACTTGACGGTGTAAAGGCGTGAGAGGTAAGCGGCGTAACGGTCGGCGCGAGCGTAAATTCCGCTCTCTCAGTCGTCTGCAGAGGGTCATGTTGGACACATGTGTGCGGGCCACACGTTGGATAGTTGATAACGACGAATCCGGTGCTGTGACAGCTGCTCTGACAATCGCTCTGTCTTCCCGTTCTGTTGTGGCCCTAGGTCGACCGCTGCCGTCCCGACGCTGACATCTGCCGTTGTTGACCCACTCTTGCCAGCACCGTCCAATCGCCGCATCGCTTCGACCCACATGTCCAGCGATTCTTCGATTCGTCCAACCAGCCTCTTTCAATCCGATAGCACAACCTCTTTCAAACTCTGACATATGCTCGTAATGAGCACGAATCTTTCGGCGAGGCATTGTTACAGTCGACGTAAGATATCCGCAGTCAAAATGCAACAGAAATTTTGACCACATATTGAGAATCGCTCCTTATATACACCTGCTGAATGCGCAGTTCCGATGCGCTGGAGTTCCCGCTATTCATTCATTGGACACCAAATTTTAATCATTTGCATGTTCGGTCAAAATGTCTTTGCATACGAAATTTCATTACAATCGGACAACTCTTTCTTGGTGCATCGATTTTTTTGTTATAGAGTGTATTTAGAAATATACTTTTTAAAATAAGCTATAAGAAAAGGGTGAAAATTCGTCTTTTGTATATAGCATTCCGTAGGGAATTACATAAGCTAAATAATAATCAGCAGATACTCCAATTACCTTTCTGAATGGAAACTTTTGGTTATGCTAGGCTTTTGTGAATAGGCGATGTGCATACTAAAGTATAATAAACATCATTTAAATAATGTTAAACACCTATGTTTTAAAATAGTATTCAGAAGTAATTCTTAAAAATTGTTTTCCTCACGGCTCTCTAGAAAATAATTATTTTCCTATTCATCAGTTATTATTAAAATAATCGGAAATTAAAAACGATGCATTACCAATGCACTCGGTATTAGACTACCTGGGAAGAGTTCAAGTATTACGTAAGCACCTTTGGGGAGAGAGGGCATTGCTGTTGTGCTTATTTTCCTATGTTAGCCCATGTTAATTTTTGCTTAGGAGGGAGAGGGGTATAAAATGGCCAAAATATTGCTTATGTAATATTTGAAAACTCCCCAGGGAGTGATTTATAATATTTGTAAAGTTTTAAGATTTATTAATGCCCCAAATATTTTTCAATGCATGCTATTTCCGAAAAGAAAAATTAAACATCTTTTGCAAATTCGGCATACTTGGATGCTATTTGATAAAACCAGGTATTTTTACGCAGAATTGAACATGAACGCTTAAAGATATTCCGAAATTCTTCCATCAAGAAAGGGTACAACCAATGGTTTTACGAACCTATCCATTTTGTAGTTTTCAATGCCAAGGAAGAAATACGTAGTGAGTTACTAACTGCTGTTTATATTCTGTCGATTAGGCGTTATTAACGACGAAGGCAAACACCACAAAATGCACTATGCATATGTAACAAGAAAAGATGTAAGAAAAATAAATTTTCCCATTCATGACACGGGTTACTTTGATTAGGTTTGTAAAGGCGAGATAGACAGACAGGGAAGTACGAATGCACTAAAATAAAAATATTTTAATATCGTGGTTTTGTTTTCACGTAGTCGCAACGGCACAGAGCCCGAAGTATATGGAAGAAAAAGTAATAATCGTTATGTATTTTTCAGTACATAGAAGCTAAAAACTTCGGGATTAAATCACTTTTAGGTTGCAGAAAAGATTCAAAGGAATTTATGAAAATTTTCACTTCCAGAGGCATAAGATATACAGGGTGAGTTCAAACCACCGCACTAGAGAAACATTTTTGAAATAGCCATCGTCGTATTGTGCAAGGAGTTTAATGGGAAGGATGGCCGCCGAGGGCGGCAGCTCTGTATTCCCAGACAGGCTTTTACGTTAGATGTTATGATGACCTTTGAAATAACTATCTGTTCACTGATTGGACTAATTTCACCAATAGGCGCTAACGAGTAACAACTGGGTTGTTTATTTTTCCGAGATAACCTTTTCATTGGTTCTATACTATCAGAAAAAGGGTAAGCCCAATTTGGCGACTTTGCAATCTATCTTCACCGTGTTACGAACAACGAAAATAAAATTTACAATATTCTTACGCGCGAGAATGATCAGTTTATTAGAATTGGCGGCCCATCGCTATTTTTTAAATCTCTCCTTAATTAATAAATATAAAAAACCTCAGTTTTTAAAAATTATGCACTAGAGAACATTTAGACATCGTCCAATTTTCCTAACCTAACGGTGAGAGGGTGGGGGGTCGCGAGGATTTGACCTCCATCGCCTAAGTTTTAACACGCATTTTTTTAACACGGTTAATATTCTGTATTGTGGATTGAAAAAAACGTCATCCCCCCTCCACTTAAACTTTCTTATAATGCTTATACACAGTCCTGTAAATTTCGAATTCAGTGACTTTTGTCCTAATACAGTGTTTATAATTGTCATCATCTGATTGATGATATTACAACTAATCAATGGTTCCGAAGCTCATCAATTAATTTTATTTTTTTTGTGGGTAGAGGGTAGGCAAGCTCCGCTCCAATCAGCGTCTTTCATAAAATTATTACAAAGTTGTAAAGTAAGTTCGTGCGCACTTTTCGTACAACCTATCAGTAGTAATATATCTTTTTGTGTTTAAAAACTGCTCGGTTTTGGGGGAGAGAGGAATGGCTTCAGCTAATGTCCGGCCCTGAACATTTGGTAGTTGTAACATAAAAACTATTTGTAATAGTACCCGGTGGGAGGGGTTGGTGGGGTCGTAACCCCACTGACCTTTTGTTTTCCTGTATACAATTAAATTTTGATTGTCGAAACTCTCCCCGCTTCTTAGTACACCCATAACCCCTTATAAAATGTTTGCGTACGTTACCGAAACATTGAGAGAGATAGAGAGGATTGCCTCATTGGAGGAATTTTTAGGAGATTGGCTCGTATTTACATTACAGACTGAGAAAATCAGGAAAACTCACAAGTAACCCCTCCCCCACTTCCTCGGAGCTCACATGCCGAATCTAACGAATTTAATTGAGCTTAATGTAGACACATTAAAATCCTTAATGTATGAAAATTAGCAGCTATATTCCCATGGAAATCGAGAAATTAAATATTAAAAGGTAGTTAAAATAGCGCCAATTGCAACCCTTTTGGCAACACGCGGCGGGATAACAAGTTGGTCGAAAAATGTGAAAAAGCGAACGCGGGATGTATTCTAAAAGTTTAGAATACGTTCAGTAATACAGAGCTGGCTTTAACTTGTTAAATTTAAACGTATTAGATTTTGAAGTAGCTGTAAAGTTATTTTTTTCTCTATTTGTTAAATTGAAGTTCTATATTCTTTTTATTTTATTTCTGAAAGTCATAGCAGAAAACAAATTACTTTAATTTTTATAATCACATTGCAAGTTGCAATTCAGTTTGTGCATAAGAGAAGCATTCATTTTATTTTGAATCCCGCGCGTGAATGTTTTCGCGAAATAATGTCAGCCAAACTTTTTTTTTTTTTTTTTTTTGAAAATTGCATTTAAGAATTTAGCGAGCTTTCTTGGCGAATGCTATAGATTACAATTCACTTCTACCCAATTTATTATATGCGTAATCAGTTTCTAGCCAAAATATGAAATCATTCCGTTCAGTCTATTCTGTGTTGAATAGTCATAAAACCAATAATTAAACTTATTTTCTTGGAACGAAATACTGCCGTAATAAATCTTATACTAATTTAACTCAACAAGTTGAATGGCTCGCCAAATGGGCGTGAAATTCTAAAAAGAAGGTTGGTCTCCACTAACCCATCATTGGCTGAATCAGCAAATATAGTGTGTCTGAAAAAATTAAAAAAACAAAAGCCCATATAAAATTCCATTTTTCGACCCAACAATGATTTGCAAATAGGCTTATAATAACATAAGGATTTCAAAAATGTATCGGAGGTGCGGTGGATTAAATTCACCCTGTATAGATAGATCCGAGTGTGGTCTATAACAAGTCACTCGCTGCGCGCCATTAAAGATCTATACTAGCGTATTGTCTGTATTAAATTATTCACTACCTTCAAAGATCCATGTATTGTCTACATCAAATCCTTCACTGCTAGCAAAGGTCCATGTATTGCCAATGTTAAATCCTTCACTGCTGTCAAATGCCCATATAGTATGTGTATTAAATTCTTCAGCGCCGTCAAAGATCAAAATACGAATGGAGACGTGAATAGAATAAACTAATTATAAAATTAATATTTTTTATAACGCCTATTATTTTATTTTGAATCAAACTATAAAATATTAAATAGTTTATAGTCATTTCACTTGATTATTTTCTTCAATCAGTAAATTAAGTTTATATCTACCAAGTTCGGTTCTATGTTGGTGAAGAATTATCGCTTCTCAAGCAAACTGGGGTGAGATGTTAAAGAAAAAGTTGTATTATGTGCTATCTTTTAAAAGTCTGTGACATATGGAAAACAGTTTTTTACCCATTAAAAAGAAGAGCTAAATGTTGATCACGTAATGAAAAGTCAATTACTAAGTCGAACTAAAAGTTAATTTTCAAATTATTTATCATTTAATTTGGGTGGAAAATAAACCGCCGAAAAAAATATTTTCTTATTTTAATACGATTAAATTAGCCCGATATTTTCTCTTAGGATTTAAACTGTTTTCGTTTAATCCGCTTGGTAATATTCAATGAAGGGAAGAGCACTGCTTACGTTTTGCGTTAGCAGGGGATTATATATTTTTAGTCGCTTCAAAATTCTAATCCTCACACGTTTAGAAATAAAAAAATACTTTACACGAAGGAAAGAACTTAGCCCTCTCTTAGAAAAGAAAATCAAGTTTGTGAAGTCAAAAACAAAAGTTATGGCGAAGAATTATATGCGCAAATATTGATTAACATGAACAGTAAATACACGTCTGGACAAAAAAGCCAACTCGTAATTCAATCAAGATTTCATGCCCCGAATTTATCGTTATCCGAGGGCTTAATTTTTTTGTCGATTAGCAAAACACATTCGACAACCATTTAAACAAAAAAAATTCTTTCTGTTTGATTGCGCCTCGTCCTTTTGGTACAAAAGCACTCGAGTTTGGGCGTATTTTACTTGTTTTCTTTTTACAATTTACACCCCATGTTGTAATAAGAGACTAAAGCTTTTCTGATCCGATTTAATATTTATTAATAATTGGAAACCTAGATGTTGACTGATTATATATATTTCATACCCTTGTATTCAAAAGTTTTTTAAGCTATTGTTAGTGATTAAGATCTGTGTTTACCTTAAACATATCTAAATTTTTTTAGATATTTTTGTTGGTC
>QLNU02015360.1:78850080-78871944 GCA_006491805.2 Dysdera silvatica
TTTTAGAATTGAATACTATAATTTCATTATTTAATTAATTCCATAAATATCCCAATTATAATGCATTTATCAGTACACTATAGATTCGAATTCTCCATGTTAAGATAGCATTAGGAAACGAATGGTCGCTTCCTTCAGCATATCGGATTACTATGCCACATCGCATTTTGTACACAGGAGTAGTTTCCGGAGAATGAGGTGGAAATTTGCGCCGGATTGCTCCAAATGCGGACCTTTATCCTATGAAATATCTACGGGATGAATTGGAGGGTCGATTAGGATCTCGAACAAAACGACCTGCCTCCAGATCATTTTTGGCAGTTCCTTTACAGAAAGAAAGATCCCTGGAAAAAATTCTGTTGGTACGTATAAAAATTTGCCAGAAAGTATTTGAAATGTTTGGTAGCCGTCACTGAATTCGAAGGTGGTCTTATTATTTATTATAATTTAAGAGGGAGGACCCTGTTTCTACCAAAAAATTAATAATAATTTTTAATTAATGATAATTTAATTTAAAATATCTCAACCGTGCTTGTCACTATAGTGTTTAACTCACCTTTCCTTTCTGGCTTAAAAAATCAACGTTCATGAGTTAAGTGTCCTCGGACTTCTAAATAATAAAAAATACGAAAAAATATATAAACTAATTTCAAAGTGATTGAGTAGTCATTTCTTATTCGGTACACCATCTTCTTTCGGACAAATGGAGCGCTCCTAGAAAGTGATGCACATTACCGCTGTGAAAGTATTAGGGGGACCGGAAAATAATGTCGTTTCTGCACATGTCAGTATTTGTTTTTCATTTATCAACTCATTGTGTCATTATCAAACATTGCACACTAGATGGCAAAAGGTTGTTGATAACGAGGGTGATTACATTATTGATTAAAAATAAAAACTTGGTAAAAATTTATCTGTTTGAATTTAATGTAGAAAAACGACATTACTTTCCGGTCCCCCTAATATATATACAGAGGTTAAAGGAAGTGTATTTTCACGAAAAACGTTACTTTTCGTTTCCGAATGGAAAGGCTAGGTGACTCATCCGATTTCGCACGATAGTAGCTGCCATAAGGACTAGTGCTATTTCGAACACAGCTACACTCGTTGGCTTTCCCTCCCACAAATATTGTAAGAGTGCACCGTGAATGGTTGAGTAGCCAAAATACATCAAGCAATAAATGGCTGTCTGGGTGAAAAAATGTAGTCAATGAACTGAGTCAGCGCAGAGTGGGTAGAACTGTCATCGCAAACAGGTGTGGCACAGCTTTGTAAATTACTAATGTATGCAACTTAATGTCATAGCGCACCATTCATCAAACTCTGTTACAGGTGGACAATACAGTCGAACCACATTAATACGAACGTAAGGGGTACAGAAAATCGGTCTGTATTATTCGAAAAGCATGGGATCGCATTACCAAGTTCTTATTTTATTTCCAGTTACCATATACATGTTTTACCCCATTAATATATATATTTTTATTATATATCCATAAATTTTATAATTATTATTATTTTATTATAACCTACCTACTATTATATTATTATAACCTATTAACAGAAAAAATGACACCACACACGTGCCTTTAAAGTCCATATTATTTGGCTTCCTCACCACAAACCTTTTTGCAAATTATCCCACGCCTGTCCATGAATTATTGTAATCATTCAGATGAACATTTAAAATCACTCATATTATATTATCAATCACTAATTTAGAATATCAACAAAAAAGCGTGCCTTTTCTTGTACAATTGCTCCCATGAGTAAGATTTTACACTCGAATCTATCTTATCTAATCCACTTCATCAATGCGATTTCAACTTTTTCATTTTTGACGATTTCCATTCATTTTTCGAGCAGGATTAAACTTATTAATTGCACACGTAGGTTCATTTTTTTTAAATCGTCGATAAAGTACTCTTTGTAATCACGAATTCTACGGCAATTTATGTTATTCAACTTCGAATAACCCACATCATTTCGAATTTCTAGATTTTTTTTCCGAAACTCAAAAATTTTTGTAATTTGTGATTCATTTTTACGCTTAAAGGAATAAAGCGTAAAACACAAGTATTCATAAAGTACACACTGAACAAAATCCGCCTTCCTGTTTCCTCACAGTAGGCATTTATAGGTGATAGGAATGTAAAATCCGTCTGCCTTCATCGAAGTGCATTGGTAACACCAGCTCTAAAGGGTTGGTGTTACCAAAGTGCATTGGTAACACCAACCCTTTAGAGCTATTAGAACAAAAGTCATCCTTTTCAAAGATAAGGTTATTTTGGCCTTTTTTGGAGCTCTATTTCGAAGTAAAAGCAGAATTCGAACAAATTGCATTGAGAGAAGAGGAAAAGCATGTTTTGTTCGTCTTAAGCGGAGGAAATTTTCCAAGAGACATTCATTACCAATTAAAATTGAACGGTGCTTTGTGTTAACCGTGTACGCGTTAAAACAACTAAAAATGCATGAATTCCTATAAAATCTGACGGGGATTCAGGAAGCCGTTCGTGTTGTAGTCGCGTTAACGAAGTTCGACTGTAGCAGCTGACGGTCCACCCGGGTTGTCATGTTGTCAGTAGAGAGCAGAAAGCGACATCTTCAATTTCCGAAGCAAAACGTCGAAATTGGACTTCTGATGAATGGAAAAGAGCAGTATTCTCGGATAACTCCAAGTTTTGTCTCCACTGAGCCAATAGTAATATCATGGTGTGACGTCAATACCACGGGACTATGGACACCAGTTGTTTGATGAACATAGTACAGGTGGAAGCAGCGTAATACGTTTTGGGCAATGATATGCAGGCATGAATTGTGATCTTGATATCTCTGAAAACCACTTGATATTTAAGCAGCGTTGTAGACTAATTATACCCCATGATGTTTATCGTTTATCTTGATAGAGTGGAATATTTTTAACAGGGACATGCTATCTGCTACAGGTCTTGTACTGCTAGAAAGTATAGCTTAATAAGTATAATAATGATTTTACGCGTATTCAGTCCCCATACCCCAATCTTAACTAGGAAATTATAGAAAGAGACGCAATGTAATGTCCTAGATAGTAAAGGTCATTTTAGGGACGTCCTGAGGATGTCCAGAACGTCCTCAGGACTATCTTTGCAATCTGGGAGTTCAACCACACCCTAATCGACTGTTAAATCTGCATCTGCTCGGTAATTCAGAACTGGATACTTGGCACGATACCCGTTAGAAATGTTTATGTCACCTTATTAAATACGTGACTTGAAATATTGGGCAGTACGGAGCTTGAAATTGAATTAAATGACTTATAAAATTAGTATACTGAAGTGCCAGAAAAATTGGCACACCTACCTAATATCGTGTAGCCTCCTCGTCCACGCACGCAGAAGTGCCGCAACACGACGTGGCATGGACTCGACTAATGTCTGAAGGTATCCTGGAGACAATTCACACCAGGAATCCTGCAGGGCAGTCCACAAATCCATAGGAGTGCAAGGAGGTAGAGATCTCTTCTGAACAGCACGTTGCAAGGCATCCCAGATATGCTCGATAATGTTCATGTCTGGCGATTTAGGTGGCCAATGGAAGTGTCTAAAGTCAGAAGAGTGTTCCTGGAGCCACTCGGTAGCAACTCTCGATGTGTGGGGTGTCGCATTATCATGCTGAAATTGTCCAAGTCCGTCGGAATGCACAATGGACATGAATGGGTGTAGGTGATCGGACATGATGCTTACGTACCTGTCACCTGTCAGAGTTGTCTCTAGACGTATCAGGGGTCCCATATCACGCCAACTGCACACGCCCCATACCATCACAGAAGCTCCACCAGCTTGAACAGTCCCCTGTTGACATGTAGGGTCAATGGTTTGTTTGTTTTGTGGTTTTACGGCTCAAAGACTACAGTGGTCATGCTGCGCCGGGACCTACTGTTTTCCGAGGAATCCGAACCTCTTATGGCCTAGGGAACCAAACCCCGGACTACAGTGAGCAGTGAGTAGGGTCCATGGATTCATGAGGTTGTCTTCATACCCGTACACGTCCATCCGCCTGATGCAATTGGAAACGAGACTCGTCAGACCAGGTAACGTGTTTCCAGTCATCAACAGTCCAATGGCGGTGTTGGCGGACCCAGACGAGGCGTAAAGCTTTGTGCCGTGCAGTCAACAATGGTACACGAGTGGGCCTTCGGCTCCGAAAGCCCATATCAATGATGGTTCGTTGAACAGTTCGCACGCTGACACTTGTTGATGCCCCAGCATTGAAATCCGCGGCAATTTGAGGAAGTGTTGCACGTCTATCTCGTTTAACGATTCTCGTCAGTCGTCGAAGGTCCTGTTCTTTCAAGGTCTTTTTCCGGCCGCACCGCTGTCGGAGATTTGATGTTTTACCGGATTCCTGATATTCACGGTATACCCGTGAAATGGTCGTACGCGAAAATCCAAATTTTGTCGCTATCTCGGAGATGCTATGTCCCATCTCTCTTGTGCCGACTATAACGCCACGTTCAAAATCACTTAAATCTTGATAACCTGCCATTGTAGCGGCAAGAACCGATCTAACAGCTTTGCCAGACATCTCTTGTCTTATATAGGCGCTGCCGACCGCATCGCGTTACGCTGATTGGTTGCAAAGCTCCGTTATTTGCATACGCACGCCTGTACCAGTTTTTCTGGCACTTCAGTGTACATTTAATAAAAAAAACTCATTCAATGTATTAAAAGCTTCGTAATCATTATACATATTGTAATAATTATTGATTGCATCCATGATTAAAATTAACCTTAATAATATCATATAAGGATTTTGTTGTTATATTATGATACATTGAACAATGCAGCAACCTTTATCGATTTCCATATCCGACGGCTTGAATATTTTCCGCCAGTCGTACTCGATAATTAGAATTCGATGTATTTTGAATGGCGTGAGAAAATCAAACGTGAATTTACTAGGAGAGACCTCATCAAGCGGTTCTTGATCGTGATATAATTTAGGCTTATTTTGTCATTAGGAATTACAAAAATAAACAAATTCAAGTAATACTCGTACACGTAGCTGTCTATGTAAACCAAAAATCCTACTGCTCGCAATTTGCTCATTATTGAGTCTTTTTGGAACTTTCAGCGAACAATACAACGAGATGTATTTCGTTTTTTGCATTCTACAACGTTAACACATTTTATGTTTTAGCATTTCTATTACAAGTATGTGCATTACACAAAATTTATTCTCACAGTTCTGTTACGTTGACGGAAAAATCAAACCTTATTATCTAGTGAATATACTGGTCGTAAAAGTGTTGTATACCATTGAGAGGTATAATATTCGTTTTGATTATTCAACGGCCGTCTCTCTTCGAGACGCCAAATAGTGCAATTTGGATCCACTTTTGCTGAAAAATTGCAACTTTCAGCCCTTAAATGGCACTGAAGTGAAAAAGAGAATGAGGGCGTATGTAAAAGTTTGCTAACGGCTGAAGTTCCTGTGCGTATTGGAACACATAAAATATTCTTATTCAGAATAGTAGTAACTCTGGAAAGATTAGGAAGAGACGGTGGGGGGGACTTGCTCAAATGTTTAACATGAATTATTTACACTGGAAAATAATTCTTTCTTGCACTATTACATCGAAACACCTAATTTAGTTTCGTGCAATCAATAATACACAAGTTTCTAAAGATGATAATTTAAGTTAAAAAGAAAGTTCTTTCTCTCGACAACAAATTCCCCCACCTGTCAAACTCCACTCTACATCTTCCACTAACTCTTAATTTATTCAACGTAGTGCTCTGTCGATTTTACGCTGAAGCATTATCGTTGATCGTGAATTAATATTAATCAGCTATAGGGAATATAACGATAGCTCTCGTTTTTATTTAAATAAAATGATGCAGAAATCAAAAAATCAATCAACCTATACTGCAATGAGATTTCCAGAATTGATAAATCAGGACTTACGTTATTGGTCATTGTATAAAAGAGGTGCTTTCCTACTGCTATCGTTCTTATTGATTATAATAGTCCGTCAGTCTTTTTTAGCCGCTACTGTCATTTGTCATGTCATACACTTTCTGCCACTGGTGTGAGAGATAATTCACCCAACCAAAGAGAAAAAGACAATGGATATTTTTCTTCTCGGGAGAAGTTTGAATCTCAGTCAGATTTTTTTTTTTTTGCAAAAAAGTCGATTTTAAAGAACCCTGCGTCTCGGTTTGTTTGTAAATTTTTCACTCAATGATGGACGGTAACCTATATATATATAGAAATACCTTTGTTCAAAATATTATAATTATATTTTCGCAATTAGTATCCGAATCTACCATTTCATTATTACAGGATGCTCTGCGTTGCCACCTAAATTTACTTAAGTCATGTATGGAGTTTTCAGTATTCAGTTTTTCAAGTTTTTATTTAAATTTACTGTCAGGAAAAATTGTTATTCACTTATAACTAGGTTTTAATTACAGAATGTCGAATAGCTTTAAACTGCATTTCACAAATAATTAAACGATAAATAATGCGATTTATTAAGCTTCATAATTACGCATATTAAGCTTAAATTGGGCGCAAACGACCTGAAAGATGCAGCATTAATATACTTGCTGGACACTTGCCAGCAGGTAAGGCCAAATCTTCCAACTCTTGATTAAATTTCTGTTTTTGTTTCTACTTCAGGAACTTGGAAATCTAATCGAAGTTTATTGCCTGCGAAATATGTATTTTATTATTTTTTTTGCACTACACAAACTTCAGTTTAATCTGCCTGTCTAGCAGAGGCGTATTCGTAAATCTGATTAAGCCCAAGCTGCCTGAGGCGTGAATAGTCATCTCAATTAATGAAAATGAAAGTAATTTAAAAATTATGTATCAATATTTTAGATTAACATTTTTCATCAAATTACACCAAAACTTTTAATAACTTTTTATAAATAGGTTGACATTAATTTTAGTCAATAAGTTTTCATCAATTTTTATCACTACGATTTTTGGTAAATTTTCATCATCTGATTTTTTCATTAATTTTCTTCATTAGAATTTTACACCAATTTTTATCACCAAGATTTTATCATTATAATTTGTTTCCTTGCATTTTTATAATTTCCTGTAAATTTTCAAACTAACACAAAATTTATGGCAGTTAATTTACCAATTCCGAAAAGAATGTATTTTATTTAAATCATATAGATATTTGCGAAAATATGTTGTAAAAATAGAACTGGTTTTTCATTACACTATGTCAGGAGCATTTTTCATACGTCATAAATAACTTTCAATAGAATCAAAGCGTACTGGATAGTTTATGATTAAGATATAAAATCATAAGCATTTTAATCATAAGCACGGTAAAATTGTGAAATTGAAAAGAAATTATGCATAACTCTTCGAGTTACTGAAACGGTATACGCACTTTCTGAAACATGTAAATAATTAACACATGGTCATACGGGATATGAACCACCATTGTGTATGCAGCAACGGGTGTGCGTATCATGGATAGCAATCCACGTCGATGTCATCATCATCATCATATTCAACCATTATCTATCCACTGCTGGATGAAGGTCTCTCCAAATGCTTTCCACACAAGTCTATCCTGAGCAATTCGCTTCCACGTCACCCCAACCTGTTTTCTTATTTCATCCACCCATCTAGTTTGAGGACGTTTTCTAGGTCTTCGGTGGTCTCTTGGAATCCAGTTCAGAATTTCTGTTGTCCATCGTTGATCAGTTCTTCTTGCAATATGCCCAGCCCATCGCCATTTCAGCCCTTTTACTTTAACAATGATGTCCTCTACTCTAGTTTGCTCTCTCACCCAAGTGTTTCTTTTTCGATCTCTCCTAGTTATTCCAAGCATGCACCTCTCCATGCTCCTTTGCGTTGTCTGTAACTTTCGTATTGCTCCAACTGTTAGACTCCATGTCTCTGATCCATAAGAGAGGACTGGCAATACACACTGGTTGAAGACCTTTCTTTTTAGACACAAAGGCAATTTCCCCTTCAGGATAAAACTGTTTCTTCCAAATGCACTCCAGCCAAGTTTAATACGTCTGTTGAGTTCTTTCATAATGTTGCCATCCATTGAAATCAGCTGGCCAAGGTAAATATATGAATCAGCAATTTCTAGCTCAATGTTGTCAACTTGTATTTTTGTTTCCTCTACAAAATTATTGAACATGATCTTAGTTTTTTGTAGGTTCATCTTGAGTCCAACTTCTTTACTTCTAGTTGAGAGCTCCTGTACCATGTCTTGGAGTTCTGATGGGTTCGTTGAAAAAATAACAATGTCATCAGCAAACCGCAAATGATTTAAATATTCACCATTTATTTTTATTCCCTTGTTATTCCAATTTATCAGCTGAAAAATCATCTGTAAAGCTGAAGTAAAAAGTTTTGGAGAAATGGTATCTCCCTGCCTCACACCTTTACCAATTTTGATAGTTTTGGTATCTTTATGTAACCGAAATTTTGCACTTGCATTTTTATACACACGTTTCACCATGTCAATGTACACATCCTCAATGTCTGTTGATCTTAAAGAGTTGATGACTGCTGATGTTTTAATAGAGTCAAAGGCCTTCTCATAGTCAATAAATGCAACACACAATGGAAGTTCATATTCATGTGTTCTTTCAATTAATTCTCTTAATACTTGAATATGGTCCACTGTACTGAATCCACTTCGAAATCCAGCTTGTTCTCTTGGTTGAGCTGCATCTAATTTTTTCTGCAGGCGATGTGTTAGCACTTTTGTGAAGATTTTATAAATAGCAGGTAACAAGCTAATTGGTCGGTAATTTTTCAAATCCTCTTTATCACCTTTTTTATGCAAAAGAATTACTGTTGCAGAATCCCATTGGTTTGGTATGTTACCGCTGTTAAGACATTTGGTAAAGAATTTTGCAAGTATGTCTTCTACATATTCTCCAGCTTCTTTTAGGATATCTAATGTAATACCATCATCGCCAGGGGCTCTTCCTTTCTTCATACTTTTTATTGCAAATGAAACTTCTTCTTTTAAGATTTTAGGAGCTGTTCCTTCGACTATTTCAGTGTCTTCGTTTAATCCACTGTTACTTTCATATAGTTTTTTGTAGAATTCTTCAACTCTTCTAAGTATTTCTTCCCTATTTCTTGTTACGGTGCCATCCTCTCCTTTTAATGCAATGATGTGTTTCTTCCCAACAGATAAACTTCCTTTAACAACCCTAAGGCTCTTGTTATTTTCAATGGCCTTCCTTACTAACTCACAATTGAATTTTCTTATGTCTTCTTTCATGCTTTTGCGCAGAGTTTTACAAAGTTCTATGTACTCAATCCTGGAACTGGTATTTCGATTGTCCACCTTCATATCTCTTCGCCTTTTCATGAGCTGTTTCGTCTTCTCAGATAATTTGCTATTGTGCTTTTTACAGGTTACACCACCAATTTCCCCAGCAGTTTCAACTATTGTCTTAACAATGTTTTCATTTGCTTCTGAGATATCACTTTCATCAATAAGTCCTTCCAGTGCAGAAAAGCGATTTTTTAATTCCAACTTGAATGCCTCGGTATTTTCTTTTAATTTCTTTAAATCCACCCTCTTACTTACTTGTTTCCTAATGAGCTTCTGCCTTTCTAGTTTAGTATTTAAGTGCACTTTACATCTCACCATTCGATGATCACTTCCAGTATTAAATCTGTTCAGTACACTGCAATCTTCAATAATTGATTTCTTGTTTGCCAGGATATAGTCAATTTCACTAGTTCCCCCATTTGGGTGTTTCCATGTCCATTTTCTTTGCGGTTTCTTCTTAAAAAATGAACTTACTAACTAACTAAATAACTTAAGATGGATGGATGGATGGACGGACGGACAGACAGACAGACAGATAAAATTAAAACCAGCCGGATAAACACTGAGGCTGGAATAAAGAGGAACAAAATCCGACCAAGACTAAAAAGGAATACACGTTAAAAAGGTTAAAGGATCAAAATTAGCTAATTTAGGAGAAAAATTCCATAGGTAGGTAAGGACACAAGGTCAGCAGGGAAAACATTCTACACCCGGCCGACCCTGCAAACAAATAAAAAGTAGCGAAAATTCAGCCGAACACCAGGAATCCTAACGCACATGCCATGGGATCTCGTACGTGATGAACCAACATGTTCAAATAGAGGAACGGAACTATCACATTGATCAAGTCCATAAATGACCCTATAGCAAACTCGAAGATCAGCCATAAGTTTACGCCATTGCATCAATTGATAATCATGTGCCGCAAAGCGCTCACGATAGGATAAATTAAAACAACCAGGCAAAAATTTGGTAAAACGCCGCAAAGGTTTCTCAAGACGCTGAATCAAGCCCACAGTATGAAGAGACCAAACGGGAGAAGCGTATTCCAAAAGGTAACGACAAATGCGAAAAAGGCGTTCATTAACGCATCACATTTGCACCTACCAAATGCCCGAGGAAGAAAGTATGGAACTCTAGTTGCTCTAGCAAAATTAGACTCAACATGGTCATCAAATCCTAAACCGGATTACACAGCAATGCCCAGATCACAATGCGAATCAGCACCACCAAGAGAATCACTACCAAAGCAATAGAAACACCGGGGATTACCGTATCCAAGATGCAGAGTCTTCGATTTGGTCATTGGAATGGATAACCCATTCTGCACACTCCATATATAAAGTCTATCACAAGCCTACTGTAAAGTGTAACAATCATCTAGAGATCGAATAACTCTAAAAAAAACGAACATCGTCTTCATAGAGGGACGATGAAACTGGTCGCAAGATCAAGGGAACATTATAGCATAAAGCAACAAATAAAAGAGGACAGGAAATTAAACCCTGGACAACCCCACTCGGGACATCAGCAAGAGCCGAACACTTGGAACCTACCCTAACACGATAAAACCTACGAGAGAAAAGGGCCACAATAAACCCCAATAACTTTAGCGGAACCCCGAACATAGCAAGTTTCTAAAAAAGAATCGACCGTGGTACACGTTCGAAAGTACGTTTATAATCAACATAATTAATGTAGACTGGCAAACCCTGGTCCACAGCCAAGGTCCACGTGTTAATTGCCTGCAACATTTGAATAGTCGAAGAAGGACCAGGAAGAAAGCCAAATTGCTCACATGGAATGATACCATTCTGGATCAAAAAAAGGCAATAAAAAAACAAAATGCACTTCTCCAACAACTTGGCAACAATGTTCAGAAGGGAAATTGGTCGATAATTAGCCGGATCAGAAGGATCACCTCCAGAAGGATAAAAATAGGTACCACAACCGCCTCACGCCAACAGTCAGGTACACATCCATTCAAATAACACTGCCTAAACAAAATTGACAAGCACTCAGAAAATTTACTCTTTAATCGTTTATAAAAAACAAGAGAATTACCATCGGGCCCAGGCGAAGAACCCCGTGGTAGAGAATCAATAGCCATACTAATAACATGCGGTTTCTCCGCATGTTATTAGTATGGCTATTAAGATAAAACTTCATCGACGTCTTCTCCGATAGAAACGACCGGTCGGGGAGAATCATCCACAAATGCACAACTAAAAACAGCCGCAAAGAGATTATCTCTCTCAAGACCCCTCGAAACAATCAAACCAGCATCATTCCTCAAAGGAGGAATAGTTCGTGGAGCCCCGATCAGAGAACGAAAAACACGAAAAAAGGATGGCCTTCCTGAATCCGGGATAGGAAGGTAAGACGACTGGACTCACAAAACTCAACGGCCCTACTATAATCAGAAGCATAAAACAGGAAACAATCATAATTTGAAATCGAACGGTAGCACGGAAAAGCTCAGTAAGAGCGCAATTTAAGACGTGCCATAACTCTAAGATGGTGAGGGTAACGACGACGACGACGTTGAGTGGCTAAGGGAACAAGAGCAACACAACTACTAATTAAAGTCATGAAAGGGGCCACCACGGCGGAATATCCAAGCGGAGAATCAAACAACTAGTCAAAAAGGTGATAATTAAACACTTCATGCAAGATATCATAATCTGCGCCCAAAAAATCTAGCCGTTTCGAAATATCAACGGCATCAGACTCCAACGATAAATTAAAGCGAACGGCCAAATGCGGCGGATTGTCGCTACTGGAAAAAGATACATATGACTCAATGCAGTAAAGCAAAGAAATATGATTACAAAATAAAAGATTTAAAATAGTGTTTTCTGGTATCCATTTTATCTATATTTAAACATATATTTTCAGTACAATAGTCCAATAATCTTTGCGAAATTTTAATTATTTTAAATAATTTTATCTATTGCTTTCTCTCTTTATAGAGTAATTTTCAAAATGAGGGTTCCATATCTATAACTTGATTTCTTTAAACAGCAAAAAAATTGTTTATATCTCATTTAAATAAATTTTAAATGATGTATCTTTCTGCCCTAGAGAATCCCATAAATTACAGAGAATAGACCTTGTTCTAAAAATATAAAATATAGTTTTTGTTCCTAGTTCAAATTGCCACCTATGTATTATTTTATATTAAAATAAATCTTATTCAATTGCGATTGTAATGGGTTAATAAGGAATTTTCTGCGAAGAATAGAATTAGAGATATTATGAGTTAAATTTTAATAAATCCGTCGGATTGCTTAGCCTCTTGTGACCCACTCGTATGCAATAATATTACTTGCACCGCCATATTTTTATAGGAATATATTTCCATTCAATGGAAACAGAGTACAAATTCTACTCCCATACCATAGCAATAGAATCAATACTACCCCGTTTAAGAAGGCCAGAATAGACTATTGATACTTAATGTTTTTATTTTCCAATACAAATATATTAGTCAAAATAAAATATTATTTTGCAATAAGATCAAAGTAAATAAGGGGATATCGCAAATTAATATTTGTGTATTATAGGTAAAAAAATATGTTCTCTAGAAAAATATGGCAATTAAAATAATACTATGCAATACAAGTACGTCACAAGGGTCTGTGCCATTCGGTGCATTCGTTAAAATTCAATTCGTTATATCTTCAGTTTTATTCGCCGCAAAAAATCCGCTCTCGTGTCGTTAGAACCTGAATTGAACAATCTTTCAGTAAATAGAACAATATGTATAGGGTGCAGTTTAAATAAGAGGGAAAACCACGTTTTATGTTCTTTAACACACTTTCCATAGTTTTATAGGACTATCCATGGCATAGGAAGATGCAGTATTAAAACATTTTAAAATGAGATATCAGAATACTTTTTCTGTTCAGAGGAGCCCGGGTTATAAAATTGGCACGGTCATTTTGGGACATACATATATATGTCAAAGCCATGCAACAGTTGAGAATTTCGATGCACTTAAAAATAAAATATAAATTGTGTCCTACCAGAAAATGCCATTCATGAATTCTCGAGTTCGTGTGAGATTGAAATTGTATCCTCTATCTGAAATACATACTTACCTACAGCCAAAGATCATTAACCGTTCTTTCATTTATTATTGTTAAATTTGTTTCCGTATCTGAGTATAAGTTTCAGCTCATATCTTATTCGAACAATATATATACACTGGCATTCAGAACTAAGGACACATTTTGGGATCTAAATGGATACACTTTATTTACAGCGGGAAAAGTTACTATTGGACTATCGAATGTGTTGACAAAGCTATTGCATAAAGCAATATATCTTCTTTGTCTAATATAGAGAACATTAAAATAATATTTTTCGAAAGATATGCACATGGGATATTATTGCTTTTTGCAGGGGTAACACGGTTAGCGTATTGTTGGCACAGAAAGCCTCTGGTGCAGGATTTGTAAATTCGTGGGGGAATTAAATGATATGAAAGGTTTCGCCAATCCACGGTTGTTAGCTTAAACTAGAGCTTTATATGACCCACCATTGCAAAGTTTTCTGGGCCGTAAAGCAGAAAAGGGAGCATTATCTCTAGCTGGAGCCAAACCAACGGCATCCTTGTATAGGCATGCATCATACAAACTAAATTACAGACACTACGGAAACGATGCCCCGAAGATACGCTTATTCCATGCGTTCAGGTTTATACTTCCGAAAACGAGATATGGGAAAAACACGTTGGTAGAAGTCATGGCCAGTAATTTTGTATTGACGTCTCGCAATCTAACCTATGATAGATTATTGATTTCGCTTCGTGATTAAGGTAAGATTATGGTCGTCGGTGTGTCTAGTATTCCGAAGTTTATCTTCTCCTATGTGCCTCATAGTAGATCAAGTTCCCTCAAATGTTAGCTTCTTCACACAAAACACTATGCATCTCTAAGCTCTCTGGTTTTATAAGTCCTTCTCTGGCCTTCCTCTGGTATTCCGTTGATCTGACTCCATGTAATATCTTCCAGGTGATAAGCTGTGGCGAATTTGAGTTTATGCCGCCTGAGCCTTCATTAGTACGATTAAGCCTCTCGAACTGACTTACACACGAAACTGTCCCCTTCCTTCAGAAGCTACATAGGAGATTACGTACAGCTATTGAATTGCTACTTTATATTGTTGCGTGTCACACAATTTCTCATTGTGATGTATCCAAATTTAGCTTTTACGAACTCCAGATTACCTTTGAAATTGTGAACAATAATGTACATATATACCACATAGGCATATATATGTAGACTAGTGTAGGATATGAGGCATGTGCTCATAAATCTAAAGCAAGAAGTATTGATCTGATATATCACCATATCGTGTGAAACGAAAATAGTTTTAACCACCTTGTCTCCGGAGCCCAATATATAGGGTGATTTAATATCCACGCTACAAATTTTAAAGGGTGATAATACTCATTAAGACGAACAGTGTTTGTCACAGAACGTAGGGTCGCAAACCACTCTCAGTTCCATTTCGAAAACAGTACAGCATATACCAATATATACAACCAGTGCATGAGAAACGCAAAATGCGATCTCCTAATTAACTATGTACTTAGTCAGCTGACCCAAGTTGTATCTGGCGCTTCTCATGCACTGGTCGCAAATATTTGTGCATACTGGACTGTTTTCGAACTGGCACTGTAAGTGGTTTGCGACCTAGATTCTATGACAAATGTTGTTTGTCTTAAAGAGTACTAGCACGTCTTAAAGTTTGTCGCACGGATACTCAATTACTGCAGTTTAAAATTACTTTTCGCACTTTTATACAAATCGCCCCCCACCCACCACTGGGATTCGTACTGGATCCGTCAATGCCCTTCACCTGCCAATGGTAAACTTTTATGCTCCGAAGATTCTTTTATTTTCACTCATGTTTTACCATTCAAGAATTCAAAAGTCTGTCCTGCAGGTAAATAATAAATAGCTTGATAATAAAAGTTAGTATCGAAAAATTACCCTTGATCCAGTAGCGTACGCAGAAAATTCCTAAGGGGGGATTGGTTCGAATGAGAGGATTTACCTCCACATCATAGCTTGAGTCCCAAAGACCTATTGTTAAGTTTCTCCCAATTGCGGGGTGGAGGTGTTATGGCCCACATCAACCCCACCTTTCTCATGCCTGTGCCTTGGTCGATTCTGAATTATGACTATGGGCGCCGGCATGGGAGCCGAGGGCGCAGGACTTGTATTTCCATTTACCATGGAAAAAATTTAATACGGAAAAGGTTAACGCATCGCGTTCGGTTCGTAAATACTTTGCTTACTTCTCGCCAAAAATTGGCGACGGCGAAATTTGGGAAATTAAATTCAAGAGGAGAGGCCAAACTTTCAAATACAATTTTCATTGGCTCGAAATTGTTAACTCCCAGCTTTCAAAGATGCACAACTGATAAGATACTGGTTTCTCGGTAATACAGCCAAGATGACGTGTTTTGAACGATTAAGGGCATCATGGTAGTAACTGTTCTTTTTCATCCAGTCGTGACTTGTTACTTGTTTATAGCCATAACTCTATGGAGATTTATTTCCGACCCCCACGTAGGGGTCCATTATAGTCCATTTTGCACAAGGATCATGACCATATACTTTTGAACCGGTGTTTTCGGAACACCCTGTATACGTTTGGTATACTACTTTTTCTTGTTTTTGTAGATAACCAACTAGTCTACAGCTTTTCTTCGTAAACGCCTTTTTTGCTCAGTTTAAAACACATTTTTAAGCACATTTTAATAAAGCACATAGTTATAGTGCATTTGCTAATTTGTTAGCACATACCTGAGTATTTTTTTCTCAGCCAATCTAAACTTTGATTTCGTAATTTTTACTGATTTAAGCTTGGTAAACGTTACACTCCTTACACCTCAAATCCAGTTTTTCACACTAAATGTGGTTTGTACGCAAAACAACCCATTTTTTTAACCCAATGGAATACTCGAATTTCTGTTAAGCATTAAATTTGGGGGTGGGGTTTATTTCATTGGTCTGTAAACGGCTGTTTCCAAGAAATAGTAAGAGAAGTTTCCTTTTCTTAGTCATTTTATGAGAAGCGCTGCAAGCTAAGTGGTTAATCATTCCGTATAGGATTTGATATAAAAAATAATATACATTTTTCTAAAACTGTGGCTAAACAAATATCCAAATATGAACCAACGATACATAAAAATATGGTCATTTTATCTATGAAGAGAAATATATAATGGAATATATACCCGAAATATAAAAAAGGTCATCATCCGAAATCAATATGCTTTTTACATAAAGTTAACTTTTCGTTATGAATGTAGCTATATGTTAAGCCAAAAGACGGCGCTATTGATGATGAGGCGAAACCGACAGCTTAAAGTGACCTCTGACGTACGATATATTTATATACCACTAAGCTCATTGGGACTCAAACGAAGTCCTGTAGACCCAAAGGCGGCTATCTTAACTATTCGGCCACCGAAACACTCCACTATGTCGAAGATGTTTTACTAATAAGGAAACGTTTTATCATGTTCGTCTCACCTGGAGTTGGCACTAGGATTATATTGTATAGATTTTAACGCTGATTTCTTCAGTTTTGTGCAAAACTCTTTTTCGAGTAATTATGATCTCTTAAAGATGACGAGTTCGCGACCTTTTAGCCAGAAATTTTAATCCGAATTCTGCTAAAGTAATATAACCTTTTAATGGTAGTAAACTGTATGTAAAATGGGGCAAAAGCAAAAATACTTAACAATGCTTACATTTTAAAAATGAATAGCTGTCATAATGTATAATGTCACACATAGGCGTCGAGTTATATGGGCCCGTGTCCCAATAATTTTGAAAAGTTTACGCTTATGATGCCACAGTTCTCGCGATCCAATTTAAAAGACTGTTCTTGGACGTTGGCGAAGTTGTAGAACTGCGTAAATCTTGTAAGCATATGAGATTAGCGAAATGTCTGATATGAACCACACTCGTTGAGTGAGCGACTGGTTTAGACTACGTTGGCTACTGAATACATAGACACTGAATACATGAATACTGTATACATGAACTGAATATATGTCAATCAAATATTGGAATGAAATTCCTGATGATATTAAAGACATAAATAGTAAAATATTATTTAAAAAAAATATTTAAATTTCTCTCTGACAGTATTATTGTGTTTTCTTGATTTTTTGAGTCTCCAGCAGGTTAAAATTTATATTTTACTGGGAACCCGTCATTTGTTTGCATGAGCATCTACAATTACGTACTCAGAATTGATTTTATATATGGCATACTATTATTTTTGTAATTCATGACTTTGTCATTTGTAACAATGAGAATAAACAATATTATTATTATTATTGTATTATAATGACAAATAGAGAAAAATAGAACTAATTCTTAACTATCTAAAAAATCGTATTAAACATGTAGTCAATTTTGTTAATCGTTTCGTAAATATACGCATGTTTATGCTACGTACTTCGTGAAAATCAAATTCAAACTTACTTCATGTACGTACGAACATACACTAAAATTTTAGTGTTAAAAGATGCATACAAATACAAACAAAATATACAAAAGCAGAATTTGCTTTCAAAACTTTTCCATTTTGCATTTGCATATTTTCATTTTTTTATTTTCCAAACTCTTTCTTAGAGTTGGTTCAGTTCGCTTAATTTTCATCCCTCTAGACACACCTTTATTAGCTTCAACTTTTATTTCCAAATTTGTGTTCTAAAATATATTATTTTATTAAAACTGAATCGTAAATTGGCAAAATTAATGCAAAAACTCTTTCATTTTCGAAGTTTCTCTAATTGTCTAACAAAGAATACAATGGTTGTTCGAATTGGTAGATATTATAAACATCCAGATATATAGATAGATTTCCTTTACTTTAATAATATTTCAATAGTTTTGAATGGTGGATACTTAAAGTATTTCTTTACTAATATTTAATAATGAATTAATTTATCGTGAGGTGATTTTAATCCCGACGCTAGAGGTTAGGGCATGACACAAATATTTTTTAAACATGGTCTTTCTCTAATGAATTGCAATAATATTATGCATACCTAATCTGTTATAACTATTCCGAATTGCCAATTATACAGAATTTCAAAACGTATCCAAATTAATAACTTTCAAACATTTTTAGTTTCCTGTAGAAAAGTATCTTTGGTTTGATTTTACGGCGACTGATAGTAATTCTAGAAAAGCAATTTTGTTTTCATGCTTGGCATTATTTCCACTGCATTTAGAATGTTAAATCCGATTCTGGTCATCGTATTTAATATGTAGATGTTTTACGAGGGACACATTTCAGACAAAAGTCACTATGAAAAGAGAAAGGAAGGTTGAAGATGAGTTAATTAGCCGTACAAAGCAGAGAAAGGCTTGAAATTCAACGAATGTCAGCGATTTATTTAGTCAAAAAGAGGACAACGTATTCGAATTCTTTGCATTTAAGTGGAAAATTGTAAATTATCCCACTTTTAGGCTAAGATACATCTACGCATCTTTCATCACGAGTTATATTTATAAGTTTCGTTTTCTTCTCATGATTTGCTTGGTGTAGTACAGATTCTAACTCTGTATAATAACATAGTAGGATATAAAAACTAAGCACTAATTAAAGAACACTTATAAATAGTTTAATAGCGACACACTGCACTAATCAATAGAAATAAATGCAAAACAATTTTTATGGTGCAGTTAGATAACATTATCAATACGATAATACTGCTGATAGCTATTTCGATAGCGTTAACCAGCTACCGTCGTCAGAGCGAATGGCGGCTTCTGTTTATGTCCGTGCTGTTGGTCGGTGTTGCCATCACGTCGGTTGGAAACTTGATTGGGCGGAGGAGTAAAGCGTATTTGTGGAGACGTCTTCAGCCGTGAGACCCAAAAGGTTTTTCCAAGTGGATGATATAGAGTTACTAGGGAGTTGATCATTAACTGCAATATTGATGTTTGCTAGGATGTGAAATGCTTCGAAGAAACTGAGATCGAGTGTTGAGTTGACTTTTTTAATAATATGTGCCTTGGAGAATAGAAATTGATGTCCGAATTCCCGCGAGTGTTTTGCCAGAGCCGATTTATGAAATTCTTGCTTTCTGACATAAGCTTCGTGTTCATTTAGTCTGAGGCGCAGTGCTCTCCGTGTTTGACCGATATAAATTTGGCCACACTGGCACGGAATGGAATATATGCCGCAGCTGTCAGAATCCGGGATGTTATCCTTAAGATGAGAAAAGCCTATTTTGTTGATCGGAGTGAAGGTAACGCGAAAGTTGAATTTGTGCAGGACAGCAGCGATCCTAGTAGAAATTTTCGGAACATAAGGAATGCAGACAATGTTCGTAGGAGCTGAAGAATCACTGGAGAGAGAAGAGGCCGGTTTAGGTTTAGTGAGTTCTTTAAAAATATGATCAATAATTGTTGGATTGTAGCCACGGTATGAGGCAATTTTTCGAATGTAGCTGATTTTCTTAGTCAATGCGTCACTTGTAGACGAGAATTTGATGGCACGAGACACCAACCAATAAAACGAGCTCATTTTCTGGCTTTGTGGATGAGCCGATAGAGCGTGAGGAAGAAGACTAACTGAATTGGGTTTTCGGTAGACACTGGTTTGGACGCTAGTAGGTGTTCTATGAACTAAAACGTCGAGGAAAGGCAGTGTACAGTCCTTTTCTTCTTCGAAAGTAAATTGGATGTTAAGATCAATGGTGTTTAGGAGGTTGATGATCTGTGAAGGATTCATATTGCTAGAAATTAGAGTGAAAGTATCATCCACATATCTTATCCAGAATTTGAATGGGATGAGCGACAGTATTTTATCTTCTATATAGTGCATGAATATATCACACAGGATTGGGGAAAGTGGATTTCCCATTGCAAGACCACTGGTTTGTTTGTATAAGTTATTTTCAAACAAGAAACAAGTTTGGTTGATACATAGTTTGGTAAGGAGAATCAGTTCGTTAATTTCATGATCTGTATAATGGAACTCCTTCAATCTCCGAGTAAGTGAATCAAGTGAGCTTTGGATGGGTACGTTTGTAAATAGACTCTTCACATCAAATGAGACCATTTTGAAGGAATTAGGATCGAGTAGCTTCAATTTTTCAATGAAATTGGAAGATTTTTTGACTGTAAAAATATTATTAGTTAGTAGAGGTGAAAATTTCCGGACAAGATATTTGGACAGTGGATGGGTGGCTGTACCAATATTTGAAACATCAATATTGCAGTTAATGATCAACTCCCTAGTAACTCTATATCATCCACTTGGAAAAACCTTTTGGGTCTCACGGCTGAAGACGTCTCCACAAATACGCTTTACTCCTCCGCCCAATCAAGTTTCCAACCGACGTGATGGCAACACCGACCAACAGCACGGACATAAACAGAAGCCGCCATTCGCTCTGACGACGATAGCTGGTTAACGCTATCGAAATAGCTATCAGCTGTATCATGATGATAATGTTACCAACTACTCGTAAATGTTTTACTGATGATTAAGGTACAATCGTGTCAACTTTATTTATTGGATGCTACGTTTTATTCGTCAAAATGTACAAATATTCCAAAAAAGTGTTATTTTGAAATAAAAGTGAAAGCTGTTGCCGTCCAATAAATGCAAGTGATGCATTAAAGCTGTGTAAATGTAAAATAATTTATCAAAATAAAAAGTTGTGCAACCTTTACAAGAACGCTTGTGAATTTAAATAATAACCAGAAGGCACCAAAATTCTAGAAAAGTAGTAATAAAAGTTAAGACTTTAAGAATTCACGTGTTTCTTTATATACGCAATGAAAGGTACATATTGTAATACAATCGTCGTTGTTTTCATGAATTAATAAATTTTTGAATACTATTTCCATGTGCATTATCCATCATAGGCACTTCAAAATTGGTTCCCAAAGCCCAGTTTGAAGACTTTTCATCTAAAGTTTAAGAACCAAAAGGATATCAAACTTCTTTTCTTTACAAAGTAAAACAGACAATATATTTAAAGATGATCGTCATCGACTTGCGAAGTATCTTTATACTATTAGGATAAAAGTTAACACTTCGCTTAGTACATTCCAGTTTTTGAACCGATTTTAAACTCCTAATTTTTTACAAAAAAAAAAATGCGCAAGAAAAATACTGAATATTGATTTTGTGAAATACGTATTGAGTTTCAAAAAAAATGCTTCCATGATTAATTGAAATTTATCGTTCGAAGACAAAATCTAAATGATCAGGTCCGATTTTAAAGCGAAGACAAATTGTCTCATTATTCAAATAAAAAATGGATAATTTTTGAAGGCGCCCGCATGAAAGTTTCGCTAGAAATATTAAATTCTAAAGTGCATTGGGTAACCATCGCATCGTTATAAATTATTTGATTATAAATTATGTACCTTTCCTTTATTTGTGGTATATTTCTTAAATCTTTATGTCCCGCATCTTCTAATGATTGACACACGAATGCTTTAAAACCAATCTGCAAAAAGTTGAAGTATTTTATTAGCAAA
>QLNU02015360.1:78878958-78894678 GCA_006491805.2 Dysdera silvatica
GAGCAGCGAGGCTTGTTGTTCAACTAACCCAGCGATACCAACTTCAAATAGTACAGGTATATGCACCAACATCAAGCCATACCGACGAAGAGGTTGAAGAATTTTATGAAGAAATCAAAGAGTTACACACCAAAGGGAAACAACATATCAAGCTCATCATGGGGGATTTCAATGCAAGAATTGGACAACAGGAACAAGGAGAGACATCGGTTGGTAAATACGGATATGGGGAAAGGAATGAACGTGGCGATCAACTCATCGAATTTGCAGAAGCTGAAAATCTTAGCGTTAGTTAGTTAATTAGTTTTAAATATATGCAAAAATGAGTAATACTTTAATAACTATCTGTGATATACTGTAGTTTTAAAGGTTTATTAGTAAAGGGGGTTTGTTCGTGTATATAGGGTTTTTAGGGAAGTCGTAATACGGCCAATCAATTTTGAACACGACGGATCTTGCAACGACAATTATGTATTGGTATAGTAAAATGACTATGCACTATCAGATGAGATGAACAGCAGCGCCCCTGGTGGCGAATTGAGGAAGTTAAATTTTTTTTTCTCGAAAAATAACGAAGACAGAAAAATATTTTCAATTAGAAATTTGTAGAGCATCCTACAGTTAGTAGGAAAAGATATACAGCTCACATGCACTATGTACACGTACTGCCACAAAGTGAGGTGTTCCGGATGTTTCAATGCATAGCTTTCAGTTAATGCTTTCTAGAGCTTTAGAGGTTGGGTTGAAATTCTTAAAGAAAAGAAACCATGGTTTCTCTCTTATAAGAAATTTAACTCAAGTTTTAAAACACGTAAAAGCGATGCATTGAAACTTCTCGAACACCTCAGATTGTGGCAGTACATGTACATATTACATGTGAGTCGTATACATTTTCCTATAAATTGAAAGATGCTCTACAATTTTCTAATTGAAAATATTTCCTCATCTTCATTATTTTTCGAAATAAAATTTTTAACTTATTCAATTCGCCACCAGGTGCACTGCTGTTCGTTTCATTTGATGGTGTATATTCATTTTATTACACCAATACCTAACTGCCGTTACAAGGTCCGTCTTGGTTCAAAAGTTATTGGCCACATTCTGACTTTCCTAGGAACCTAGTATGTCAGGACAGAAATGAAAAAAGTTAACAGTAAGGTTGTCTCTACACACTATATACCCACAAAAGTAGCCTTAAAATTATCTCAATTTTGTTATAGATGTTTAATTTTGAGGCTATGATCTATAAAGAAAAACCTTTCTGTCAAAATGTAAGAAATGCATTCATGATTTTTCCCCCTCCACACAGGCATTAGTGGAAAATTTGAAATTACTGCGGATTAATAAGAAGATGAAAAGATAAAGTCATAGTACGGTATATGGCTAAGGGACTGCCCAAGTATTGTCTAAGCATTTTTGGTGGAGGGGTGTTTGAGATTTGCTTATTTTTTCTGACAAAGGGGAGGAGGGTCTGAACCATGTTTAAGTAAGACGCAGAAAAAAACAATCATATAAATCTAGCACCTAGTCACAGAGTGACAACTGCTATGACAGAACTGCAGTACTTGGATATACAACACGCTGAGAGTAGAAGATATAAAATATAAAATACACGTAATCACATATAAATATTTAATTATTTAAACCAGTGTCTCTCTACCTTTATCACTCGGGGGCCTCTTTGCATGTTCCTATTTTTGAAGAAAATATATGTATTATTTTTAATAAATGTATTTTATTAAATCCATTTCTTATATATTACACTAGTTGCTTACAACGTAAGAAATATTAACAATAAAAATGTAAAGAAGTACATTATAATGCCACCAAAATAGCTTTTAACAGAGTATTAAAACCGTTTTAAACGCGATAATTTATTGTGATTACTCTCTATTTATAAATAAGCGTTTAATATTATAACAAACTTATAAATAAGTGTTCTATAATACAATAAAAACGCAGATGTGTATTATAATTTGCAACACACGTTGAATTTTTATTTAAAATAAGTATACCAAAAAATTAGGAACCGAAATCTTACATAAGCACGAAGAAGTGGGGGGCAGGGAATTGCTTATTTTAGTTACTAGGGGGAAGGGGTAAAAAAAGGCCAGAAATACGTTTACGTAATAATTAAATGGACTCTAAAAAGCTGATTAAAGTTAACTATTTTATATACATTCTCCCATTACGTATATCACACACGATAAGGACGGCCAGAACCAAACTGGGACGAAACCTATGAAAGCAGCTCTTTCCTGCATTAGTTTCTTTTGGCTAAACCAGCAGTTAACCTTGCTGTTCTTGGAAAAATAAACTCTTGCTGCTTAAACAAACAGTCGAAAGCTTCAAGTCAATGCTTTCCCTATTTTGTCTTCTTGGACTGAAGGAGCTGAAGGGAGTATATGCCATCATAGAACGGACTCTGTTTCAGCAGTCTAGTGACTGTTAAATGGGTAAGGACTATTCAAATTCACGTAAACAGACTACGTGATAGATTTTACGTGAACGCGCAAAAGGTTTTTACTTCTTGTATGATAGAGAGGAGGATTGGGTTGACAATTAACATATTATTGAAGACGAATTTGGAGCCACTAGTAAGAACGGAAATGGCCATTAAAACAAACTTTTCTTTGTAATTTTTCATCTGTAAAAGAAATATTTTAGAAGCTAAATGCACATTTTTGTTTTAATTTTGCAGAACATGAAAACATATTGCATTAAAACTTTTGTTTGCTTGCTTTGAATCAGAAGACTTCCACACCTCATTAAATAACATTTCTGCTTTTAGAGATAGTTGTTCTCGTCGCATTATTAGCTCAGTTTTCCATTTCTTTTTCGTAAAAAATGCACCGATTGTTTGCAATTTAAAATGCAGCTTTACTTTATTTTTTTCTATGATTTATGCAATTCTGTGTAGATTAAATGCAAATTTTCAATAAACCTTTCTTTTATAATGAGTGGAAACATGGAGAAATGTGTTACTGATCGCATGGGTCAATAGGAACTAGTTGAGAGCTGCTTCGATATGCCCTGATTTTCCATTCATTTTCAGATCCCTCACTTAGGCGCAAGTTACACTTATTACTGAATAGAATGGAAGGAAAAAATAATAGCAAATGAAAGTCTTTCACTCTTCCTCCTTTGTAACGAAAGAACTTCTCAGTGATATTTCAATTCACAGTATTTAAAATTCTGGTACGGAGAAACGAATAACAAAATGTCAAAGCGAGAATATAGTAAAATCCTATTTCATTGTTCTAGTTTTCAATTTTGGATAAATAAAACCGTCATTTATAAACTTGGTGAACTACATATTTTTGAGAATACGAAAAAATGCTATATTTTACTTTATTAACATGTTTAATTAAACATTATTATTATACTTAATTAAATATGCCGATCAGCATTTTCTCTTGAACAGTATATTACGATCCCTGTATAGATTCAGTAAATAACGTCCTTTTATTAAGATACACTATGATAAACTTTATGACAGGGAGAAGAAACTAGGAAGTACAGTCAGAGTGAAGAGGAAGTTTCTACCCATCGCGTGCATGCTTCCACCTCCCTTATTATCCAGAGATTGTGCTTTATCAAGAAATATATATCCAGTGAGGCAATTGGTATATAAATAGAAATAAATACGAATAAAAGGGAAAAGTAGTATTTAGCAGAGATAATCAAAAACTTCACATAATGAACTTTAACCTCTGAATAAACAAAGCTATTGGTGTAGCAATTTAGGTACTTCAAATGGAGAGCGAGAGAAACAAAGTAAATAACTAATAAACAAATATGAAATAATTAGTTATAGTTATGGTATTTCCGATAGAAGAATCGGCCTGCTGGAGTTCTGGGCAGTCTATTAAAGGAAGATTTCAGGTTGGCTGTTTCGACGATGTTAAGAGATCTTCGTTCCAAGGAAAACATTAATGGGTTAAGTGAAAATAATTCTGTATTGTCAATAGGGGCTGCAAATACAAAGTATGGCTAGAAAGGATCAAGTAATTAAGAAAAACATTAGCACATTTTATATAAATGGACATTTAATAAGGTAATACAGACAAGCTGAGTCCGTGCTAAGAGTGCATATATAATGCAAACATTGAAGAAAACCAGGCGTTTTACATATTTTTTCTTTTTCATTCTTATTTTTAAAAACCTCTTCTAACATCTGATTGCAAATTTTAATTGAAATGTTGCATAAAGCATCGTTTTAATCTGGAAAATATAGCTTTAACAATTGATTTGATGGTGAATCCCTGTAACCGAAAAAATATATATTTAATTACACTGAAATAGAAAGGAGTAATCTGAGTATAATATGGCTTAGGATTAAATTTTTTAAGTGTTTATTTAAATAATTGCTAACGTATTTTATAATCCTAGATCCCCAGATCAATTTGTGTCAGAAACTGGCTCACACCTTTCGAAAGAGTCAAAATTTGCAAACTTATTTTTGTTTTGATTGGAAACATTTGTGAAATAATGACCAGTGACAGCATAAAAATACGTTTTATTGCAACATATCTACGCCAAATTTCTCATTAATCAATTCTTAATCAAAGGATTGTTGAATCAATTAACGGGAGACACCAAATTATTCAAATTCTTTTGGATTCGTTTGTCAATTAATATCTAACGATTGTCTGACTTCCACCTCAACTCTGAAGAAGGCCTCGAATAGTTAAGAACAACTTCATAAATTAGTGCACGACTTATATATTGAAGAACGAGACTTACTATTTTATTTATTGAAATATTTTAATTGTAATAAAATTATTTATATATAGTATTTTTACTATTGTATGGAAATATAGTTGTACAAATATTTATGTCTTGTATCGCATCACGAACATCACAAATTTTTCAGTTCGTTATGTGTTTAAAAGTCTGTATTTTTCAAAATAAATTCACCAGTCGTACAATTTCGATGTGTGCATTTCCAATTATGAAATAACCCAAGCCATATTTCGTGTGGTTCGTTACCCTTTGAAAAAAAAAACTTTTTGCGTGCAATTAAATATTCATTTTCCTTCTTTTTCTTTCTTCCATTAATCCCTAGGAGAGACGTAGGTCCTTCACGAAAAGTCTCCAGGTACTTCGGTTCCTGTCAGTTTCTTGATCTCTTGCTCCCCCACCCCACCCCAAGGTTTTCGATCCTTTTTAATTTCGCTTCCTATAGTTTTCCTCCACGTGTTGAAGCATAGTCATTAATGATTGGAAGTAGTCTATGTTTGATATTAATCGAAAATCACTTTGTTTATATGTAGGTTCATTTAATAAATTACTAAAGCTGCGAAGTCAAAAGCAATATCCATTGTATAGTATATCAAGAGGTTTGTGTCCATAAAACTTATGGTAAGCGGATTTAAAATGCATAGTCATTCGTATATGCTGTATAAAACTAGTTTTGGTGCTTATTCAATCGTGGAACTTACATTTACTAGTATATCATTTACTCGAAATAATTCAAAGGGGAAAAAGACCGACTCAGTGAAAGAAAGCAAAATACGAAATAGAAAAAAATTATCTTCAATTATAATTTGCGTAACAAGATTTAAGAAAGCAGACTGATAAGCATTGAGTTGATATTTTTAAGAATACATTTCGCAACGGCCTAGAGTGGCAAGCTTTGGACGTGTGAGGAAAGTAACATATAACTAGAATAAACTATGTAATATATATAAAATATATATATTTAAACATATGAAATATATATATATTCAAACATATAGAATATATATATTTAAACATATAATATATCAGCATTTTATAAGTAATTATTTTAATGATACTGATACACCCCATTCACGTTATAACATACGGCAATTAATATTTTTTCAGTTTATTTGGAAAGTAATTCGAGAGTAGAGGCCAAGATTGAGAAAAGTTGTAAATGAGATTCATATTCAGCTAATGGCCACCTAATTATTTCATAATCTTTTAAAGCACTCTTTGTTGGCGCAAATTATTTCAAATCTAAGGGCTTCAATCCGAACATTCTATTGTTGAACTGCAGTAATAAGATCCCAAGTAAATGCATTAATCGAATTCCTTTACACTAAATGCTTAGATATGTTCATGGCGTTGTCCTCGTTTGCATGGAGATAAATAATTGCTAAACTACCAACAAATTACTCCTTTACACAAGGCGAGACCTTCTACGTTTCACGATGGGCATTATTACTCGGTAAGAATGCTCCAACCGTTTACGTGTCAGATGGTGGCATAACTTTACCGAAAGCTCTTTGAATGTAATGCATCGTTTGCATGTAACTGTGGAGTACGTAACGTTTTGTGAGGAAATAATTATTACTAATGTAAGTTCATGAAGAAAGTGTGTCATTTATAACGTTTAAATCACGTTAACTCAAAACATGAAGTATAATTAATATTCAAATTAATTACGAAGTTGTTTTAAATTAATACTAATATTACAACACCTTTGCATAAACTATAATTACTATATTAGGCCTTGAACAGTAGCGTTTATAAAATCTTGCAAATTGCCAAAAACAACTACTCAGCCAAGAAAGCATTTTATAATCAATAGCGGAGAAATAAGAAGAAGAATATAGGCCTGTAAATAGTAGAGCCTCGGAAGGTCGAGATTCCGCTTAATTCGAGGATATGAAATTTTTGACTCTCATTAATTCAAGGCGATAAATTTTGGGAATTTCCTTGTACTAGATAATATTTCTCGAATTTTCCTCTGTAAAAAACTGCCGGGAAAGAGCGTTGAAAAACTGATAATGATGGCAGTAATGTTTTGGACATTTCAAAGAAAGTCAGTTTGAGAGGAATGGTGTACTGGATAGCGGGATTGTGGAATGAAATTCAACCAAAAACCGTAACTAAGTCATTGGACTAAATTTTTTCCCAACTTAATGAAGTCCATAGCAAAATACAATAGAAATGACAAGGAAAGTAGCCTTTTATCAGAACTTGTCAAGAAATTGCTAGACTGTGAAATTTCAACTTAATAAGAAATACAAGAATGGTTAAACACTGATGAAAATGTTAATATCTGCGATTTTGCACATGAAAGAAGACGAAAGTAGATGCGATGACAATGACGAAATTTTCTCTTTGCCAACCGAAGAAAAAATCACACATATTGAAGGAGCACGATATTAGAAATTACTTTAAAGTTCATACAGCAATAAGATGAAGCCACTCCCAGTGACGTTATGCTCCTGGGACGATGGCTTGTTGTTGCTGCTAAGAAGAGAAGCAATATGTTAAAAGAACAAAAAAATAGACAATTTAAATTATGAAATTTCTGTTCATCATTATTAAAGAAGTAAAGGTGTGTAAGTATTTTGTGAGATATTTTCAAGTGAAATAACATCTTGTGCATTTTTTATTATTTTCGGTAAATCCGAGTTTTCAGTAATCCGAGGTATTCATAGTACCGTTTAGCTCGAATTATCGGGATCCCACTCTATATGTGTATATTAATCTGAAATAAATATTGAAATATCGAACAAGATACAATATAGTTGCCAAACGAATTACTTCGCTTGATGAGGGGGGAGGGGGGGGCAGAACTTCTCGAGATATTGTAGAAAAGGGTTTGAGCTGGATTTTTTTGTCCTTTAGCATTTTAGTTAAAATGTAAAAATAAAATTTTAGCATTTTTAAATTTCTTTTAGTTCTCTTTTTCTACTGTAAATACTTGCGATAATTTTGAAAACTTTGAACTATAGGAGAATGCTAAACAAATTAACTAATTAAAATTTAGAACTACAAATAACATTTTTTATTTTGTACAAAATTATATAGTCGGTCATATAATTGTACAATTCTCCCTGGGTTCTCCTTGCTAAACACCATAGTTTGTAGGCATTTTCAAAATCAAACTGATTTCGATTCATCCGTTCATGACATCACAGATGGTCTTCAAGATGGTCTTAATACGGTTGCCGACATAAAATTGTAGAAATTCAGGGCTTTCGCTTTTTAGTGAAAATGGGATTAAAATTTTTTTCAAAATGCAATATCCTTTCGCAAAATGCGAAAAAAAACTTACGCAGCTTAAATCCTGCTGTGGAATCTTTTTTTATACTTTATACCAGTCACGTAATTTTACTAGTTATAGTAAAGTTGGTCAGTCTTTGTATTCTTTCGTAAGTATAATATAACTGGAAAAAACGCATGGAGAAATGTATCGATCTATTTAGATTTACCAGTGTTTAACCTTTTGTATGTAAATTTCCTCCCTGGTACTTCCTGGAATATTCGTTTGGCTTCAAAAATACTTGCATGTATGCTATCTGTGCAAGGCCGTACTTACGGTGTTAGCGGCCCTTAAAGGTATTTTGACATCACATAACGATAAAAGGATTGACCAGGGTTTAGCATTACAAAATAAAGTTCTTCACTGGTCTAAGCGCTGTAAGTATAGATAAAGGAAAGATGATGAGGTTCAATTAAAAATGGGAAATAAAAGTTAATTAATCAAAATTTGAATCATTATAAATTATCATTACTATAGGCCTAATTATAACGAATTAATGAAAGCTAACTCAATGAACAAAGCCGCTTTTATTATACTATTAGAAAGTAAAGAGAAAGTTTCCTAGCCTTTTGTGCAGCCAAGTGTCAGAAACCAGGGGTCTCTGCAGTGGTCATATGGCCACCACAATAAATACGATAACCTACGTAATCTACTGATGATAACGCGTTTGTCTGATAACATATGTATTTATTTTGACCACCATTTAAAAGCTGCATTATGGGAAGTATGACGTCACACACACAAAAGGTGAGTTGACCAAATACTCTGTCGAAAGTATATGGGGCCGCTAAAAACTGATTTCTTGGTACTTGCACCACACTTTTTTGGCGGCCCTATAGCTCTGGGCGGCCGCCAAACTCGCATCCCCCCCGCCTAAGAACGGCTCTGTGTCTATGCTTGTATAAAACGCAATTAGCGGGTTTAAATGACATTAAAAAGATAGGAGAAAATTTGAGGATCGATATTTTATGCATGTATGCGATCTTCGTATATATGAGAGCTTCATATTCGAGGGTTCGACTGTACTGAAGTTTTTTTTTTTACCTTTAAGATATAAGCGTTCTTTGGATTTTCTTCACATTTGTTAGTTGAAGAAAATGATTTCCCTACAAGGGTTGGCTAACTTGCACTATAAGTAATATATACATTAATCACTTATCAAATCCAAAGTACACTTCCTTAGCATTTGGAAAAAACCACGTGCTTTAGATGTGCGTGGTAATATATATAGTTTTTGCTATTTTTAATTCTTGTGTGTTCATTTGAGTTGAGTATGTGAATAAAGTTCCCATTTCTATTGTACAAGCTGAAAAGGAGGTCAAAGGTGTTATTAAAGTAGTACTACTCGATGCACATATTACTACTTGATGTACATAATACTACTAGATGTACATACTACTACTAGATATACATAATACTACTATAGATGTACATAATACTACTAGATGCACATAATACAAATCGATGTATATAATACTACTTTAATACAGGGTCCCATGTTATCTATAATATAATAATGGAGCGGGCCAATGACCGATTAACACTGCTGTTACTTAGTAATTTTGCATTTGTTGCGCAATAGTATTGGCATTAAAGTCGTTTTAATATATTAAGGGCGCTTTAACATTTTATGAAACAATTTGCTCCTACATCTGAATTTGTTATTTCCAGCAAAGTTTTTGAATTTTTACAATAGTGACAATTAGAGTGAAATTATATCTAAAATAATATGGCGACAATGTTAAATTAGAATGACGATTTTATTTCGCAAAATTTTATACCTTACAGTGTAAAAACTTCTTGTCATTGCAATTATATCTTATTATTTTCCATTTATATTTAAAAAAAACTATAGCTTCCTTAGCTGTGAAAGAGATTTTGTATAACCCTATGAATTTGATTTCTCAAGATTCAAGTGATCGTTATTCCAACATTGCTTATTGATGAACGTGGGAATGCAGAAAAGTGGAAATTTTAGATATGGTCCAGTTAAAAAATATTGGTACAATAAATGGTTATAGGTGCGCTAATTTTTTGCTTTACAGGCATAGAAGGCGTCAATTTGTTCTTCAGAAGTTTGGAAAGCGGAATTTTGGTTTCGTACATCAACAATAGCGCCTGCTCTTCGAAAAAAGCATGGATGGGATGTAGAATTGCTCTATTTTTGACTGGACCTTTTTCTATGTTAGTTAGCAGAAATAAGAAAATAGAGAACAGAGAAGAGAAGAGAAGAACGAGAAAAGACAGCGTATATTTTTTTCTATCACATTATTTACATGAAATTTGTTTATTATAAAATTGGTAAAATTTTCTCAAGAAATTATTCTGTATTAATACGGAAGCCAATATTCCTTTCAAAGTAATATTTTATGAATCAAGCTGAGATCAGCTTTACTTGTAGAAAATTTATCAGAGTTAAATGAAGAACTTCTAGGCTCTATGTTAAATACTTAATAGTTTTTAGGTTCACTGTTTTTCTTACTACACACAAAAATTGCGTTATTAAGAATCCTTAAAGCGTTGGTAGCTGCGTGTACGTAAATATGAACGAGAAAATGGCATCCCTTTATGCAATCTGTAGAATTTCTTGAGAATTTAAATTCACAAGAAAATTATCAGTTTTTAACTTGCTACAAGTAGCAGACGACTCCACTCTCTTTTTAATGAATAGAGTACAAATTTCAGAGGGTGAATATTCATAAAGGACCATACTTTTAGTGTCTGGCATATAGACTCAACTCAAGACATTCTTTCTGCTTTCGTGTTAATAGCAGGTGCGTGCATAACCTTCTTTACTTTTATGTTTTTGAGAGCGCGTTTCCTGTTTTCTATTATGTGTACTTTCTTCAATCTCATGCTACTTCTTTCATTCTCCCACGTTATAAAACTTTTCCTGCACCAAAGTTATGGAACGTCAGGGAATTTCTAAGATCCCTTAGTGTTTTCTCGGTATATTTTTATTTATTCGATCATGCAGATACAGGGAGCGGACAGAAAAGAGCAATTTCTCAGGTAGGTTACGTATATTTTTCCTTAAGTTTTAAAATATTAATATAATTTACTATTTTTTAAATAAAAGTAATCATTAATATATAGTTATAGTTGGATGAGATAATATGTTTTTCTAATTTAAGAAGGTGATAAAATAAATACATTTTTAAACGAAGGAATTAAAATAAAGTGGTCGTACGTCACTAATTTGCCACAAAATACAAGCCAAGGTAAAATAAAATTTTACAAAAAATATTATATTTTGATCCTATTTTCCCACAATTTTGGCGTACTGCAATTTTAAATGTTAACGCTTTGTCCCTATTTTATTTAACTAGTCTGCTTTATCCTAACGAGTAAAATTTTCTCACTGCTCTGAATGAGGAAGAAAAAGGAAAAGGAAACGAAATAGAAAGAAAATAAGAAGAAAAGTAAAAATTATCCTATATGCCAATTTTTAAGGATCTCAAATTTAGCTTAATTATTTTTATAAGAAATCGTATATTTTTTTTATAGTTTTAGAATAAAATTAAACTAAAGAGTAAGAGGACGTATGTATATATATTCACTATATTTCATTTTCTTCCTCCATTTTCAACAGTATTCAATACCATATCAGTGATGAAACTCTATTTCAGACAGGTTAATCTATTTTATTTCGGAGACTGCATAATGAAATATACTTTTCTTTTTGTGAAATATATGGAAATATTGCATATAGAATTAAATTCCCAATATCAATATCATGTATTTGATAATACATTACTAGCAAAAAAAATGATAAATTCTCGGCGCCTGGTGGGGATCGAACACACAACCTTTTGACAACCAGTCTTCCCATTGAGCTACAGATGACGATCAAACTCCCTTCTGCGCTCAAATATAACGCTTCACTACGGACGAGTCTCACTCAATGGGAGGGGCGCTTGATCGCTTGTCAAGAGGCAGGTAGTAAGTTCAGTTCCAGGCGCGAGGAAATCATTCTTTCCTTTGCGAGTAATTCATCACCTAATAGTACCGTATCATCGGCTATAGTGAGAATTGTTTACTTTAATAAATTAGTAGTATATTTAACCATTTTAAACTGCAGTGTATCAAAATGAAACGTTGAAAGCGGATTGGTGGGAATTCCCGTATCTACTCGCCATAATATCAAGTGTGCCTAAAAAGACTGTTGCAGTTGTAGCTACACGTTGGACTACAGGTTATTGATTTCGGCCAAGAAGTATTGTTGTTTCTTTTTGGCCAGATGTCTGGATAGTTTGTTTAAACGGTGCGACTGAAACAGGCTTGAGATATACGGACGTCAAATTAGGGCTTTAAGGGGTCCTGGAGGCGATTAGTTTGAGCGAATAATGTATAGTAAAAGTCTCTAAGCTTTTATATACAGGACTCCTAGGAAAGTCCAAATGCGACCAATAACTTTTGAACCAAGACAGATCTTGAACTCAAGTTAGGTATTGGCATAGTAAAATGACTGTGCACTATTAAATAAGATAAACAAGAGCGCACCTGATGGTGAATTGAAGAAGTTAAAAATTTTACTTCGAAAAACAATGAGGTGGGGAAATATTTTCAATACACGTACAGCCATGAAGTGAGGTTTTCCGGAAGTTTCAATGCATAGCTTTCAGGTAATGCTTTCTAGCGTTTTAGAGGTTGAGTTGAAGTTCTTATAAGAAAGAAACCATGGTCTCTCTCCTATAGGAGCTATAACTTAACTTTTAAAATACCAGAAAGCATGAAGTGAAAGCGATGTATTGAAATTTCCGGAACACCCTACTTTATAGCAGTACGTGTACACACTGCATGCAAGCTGCATATCTTTTCCTACTAACTGAAGGATGCTCTATATCTTTCTATTTGATAATATTTCCTCATCTTCATTATTTTTCGAAACAACTTTTTTAACGTCCTCAATTCGCCACCAGGGGCGCTGCTGTCTATCATGTCTGATAGTGTATAGTCATTTTACTATACCAATACCTAACTTCCGTTGCAAGATCTGTCTTAGTTCAAAAGATATTGGCTGCATTCGGACTTTTCTAGGAATCCTATATATCCTTCCGATGCCCAAGAGAAATTCAACTTTTTTCAAGACTTTTGTTTACAGCTTTAGACGTAATGGGATGCTAAAAAAAATATTTGTATGTTGTTATTGTATTTTTTGGTACCCATAATTCCATGTAAAATATTCTGTGCATTGGTCAACGATTTTCCTTCTAGTAGCAGCTGAACGAATGTAGCGCCCTCTCTATGCGGGGCGTCCAGAGGATAAAGTGTTTAATTTCATGAAGTGACCGGCGAATGGATTTAATCCACCTAGTCTTGCTAAGGTCTGCACAGAATGATTGCTGTATTTTTATAACGTTTCATCGGCGATTCCGACGAGACATTAAATAAAAATAGCGTTCCCTTAAAGCTATGATACATCAGTGACATTGTCTCCGTCTTCGACATATTTCTGCGTCTTGGAATCGCTTTTTTATTGGTATGCGTTTTCACGGCTAAAAAATGGAAACGCTCATGCTGTGCCGGAAACTACAATTTTCTTAGGAATCGAAACCTCTTATTTCCAAGGGAATCAAACCCCGAATTGGCGTTCTATTACACCATTGGATGTCGAACGCAGGTTAATGGCATGGTAGCCGAATGAGTTACCATTATGCAACCTATATTTTTAAAAGGAACTTAGATCTCTTAAAGCCTAGTTAACTAAACTCCAGAGTACAGTGAACAGTTAGCAAATAAAGGGTTTTTTTGGCACCGTTGGGAATCGAACCCGAATTAATGGTACGATAGACGAATGAGTTACCACTATGCTACCGTTGGGCAATGAACCTATTTTTTCTGAGGAACCTAAATCTCTTCAAAACCTAGTTAACTAAAATCCGTACTATAATGATCAGTTTGTCAATAAATTTTTTTCCTTTTTTTTTTAAAGGACCGTTGCTGATCGAACACGAATTATCGGCACGATAGCCGAATGAGTTACCACTAGGCAACCTATATTTTTCGGAGGAACATCAACCTTTTAAAGCCTAGTTAATTAAACTCCAGACTATAGTGGACAGTTAGCCAATAAAGGGTTTTTTTGGCATCGTTAGGGATCGAATCCGAATTAATGGCATGAGAGACGAATGAGTTACCACTATGCTACCGTAGGGCAATGGACCTATATTTTTCCGAGAAACACCTCTTAAAACCTAGTTAACTAAACTCTAATCCATAGTGAACAGTTGTCAATAAAGATTCTTTTTTGGCACGGTTGGGGATCAAACCCGAATTAAAGATACGCTAGGTGAACACGCTACTACTGGGCCATTGCATGGTGGAATTGATTTCAGAATCTGTGGATTTTATGTTTTGGCCCTCTGAGCATTTGTATGCTTTGCTGTGTTTGACCGGCTTCTAACCTCCCTATTACTCTCCAAGCCGCAAAGTTTAGTAAATCCTAATGATAGGTATGTGAAGCATTATACAAGACCAACCTTTACTATGCAGTGATTTAGCGGTAGACCGACGGACACTAAACATAAAATACAATACACAGTTCCTACAATTGCCATTACTTACCTAAAACGCTCCAGTGCTCTACATTTGCTTATTCACTGTGCCAAGTTACAGCTCTAAATAATCGTTTTGGTGTTTCTATTAACACACATGTAATAATAATTTCCTATTTCTAAACTGATTCCTGCTATTACCAGAGGTGAAATTAGAGGGAGATTTTGGTGGGGGTGGAATCAAACTTCGTGTAAAAATTCCGTCGTTATAACTGACGTTCGTTATTACCGACTATTCTTCCGCATTTCTGTGGATTTGAGGGATTTTCTTAATTGCTCTCTTTGATCCACCACTGTATTGCTGCACCACCCTCTAATTGTTTGAATAATATATATTTAACGCCAGTTTATGAAACGTTACTTCGGTAACAATGTCTCTGAACAGATGACTCAGAAATGACGACTATTTTAATAACTGCATCAATTGTTTCGATCTTGAATAGTGCCTCATCGCTCATTTGTGTTCAGTTTCTTAAGTCCAGTGTGGTGTGTTCTGAAAGTCCCATTCACACGAGCGTTTATCTACGATATGCATAAGAAGATCTAATTTTCTTTAGAAGAGGTGCAGAACAAAGTTTCGCAGTCAATCATAATCGATTGTTCCTCTAATTGTTTTTTCGGAACAAATGTACCATCTTTCAAAAGAGGAGAAGTTATTTGTGTCAACTTGTAATTAAGGAACTTAGACGACTTCCGTTGTTTTTGCTAAAATGTTGTGAAACAATAACTCAGGAGGATTTGATTCATTTTTCATACAAATTACGTAAACAGCCCTCGATCTTCCCATAACTTGAACTTCATCATATGCTGTTATTTAATTCATCAATAACTATATGCTAAATTTAATTTAAGCCCTTTTTAAAATTTTTGATATCAATTTGAAGAAGGGGTTAAATTTGCTGAATTTAGAGTGAAGAAATGCAGAACCATCACTACCATGAATGTGCAAGTTAGTCAGTCCATGAAAGATATTCAATTTTTCGTTCGATTTCCTCATTCGAAGCTATGTTATTCCTTATATAGTTTACAAATTTTCTTTCCTACTTTTTTTCAATTACTTTTATTGTTTTGAAAAAACTCTGCCTTTGCAACAATATAAATATAAAAGAATTATTTTCAAAAAAACGTATTTTTTAG
>QLNU02015360.1:78911535-78946799 GCA_006491805.2 Dysdera silvatica
GATAGATAGATAGATAGACAGACAGACAGACAGACAGACAGACAGACAGACAGACAGACAAAATTAAATATAGATTTAAATACTGATCCTATTCAATCAATGACTTAAATGTCTGTAACAGAATATTCTGATATTTAATTTGAAAACTGTGACTTATTTTTACAGGTTCACTTTGGCTTTATTCATCTAATAACTTCATAGCTAAATTATTGCTCAAATCGGGATATTTTCGTTCCTATAAAGCTTATTCATACCTAAAATTGTTCGCAAATATTCCATACTGTTTACTTACTTTATGCGTCTATAGCGCGTTAGGTAATTTGGGATGGAATCGATGACTTAACTACACCTCCAAATAAATCACTCTTACGCGTAGATCTTAATAACAGAAAGGGTAATGTTTAATATAACTAATTTTTTTATCCGCCGCTGTTATTCCGAAATTTAGAAATAACCAAATTAATCCAAATGTGCTATAACTGCAAAGACTGACTTTAGTGACAACATAGTGGCTTTATTCCTTAAAAAAATGTCCCCCTTTTCAACTACATGCCCACCCTATTTACAAATTCTTCTCCCTATTCCCTTTTCATTTGCAGGCTATAAATTACACTTCGTTTTGTGTTATAAATATATAATATTTTGTAGTAATTCAATGATTTCTTTTAAACAGAGAAATTTTACACTATTTGAAACTGTTACCGGTAAAGTTACATTTTGTTTATTTTTTAATATAAAAAATATTTGAATTTTCATGTAGTTTTCGAAGTTTAGAAAAATTAATGCAACTAACGAAGTATTGCGCGAAGCCGCCTATGGTGCGACGCCCTAATCGGCCTCCTGACTTACCTTACCCTAAGGTCGCCTATGAGTTCGACAATTAATGGCACAACATGGAGAAGACAAATCAGTACCTAACTCGAAATATATATATATTATTTCTATAACTGGTTATAAATTGTCAAATAAAATAAATTATATAATTCAGAAGAACATTTGTTTGTTTGAATTTTTATGGCGCAAGAATATCTGGGCTATACTGAGCCAAAATTCAAAAGAAGAAGAAACTTATTAAATATTTTGTTTTTTAATTTTGTTAACCAACTTTTATCTAAAGTAATGTTACATCGGAAGGCTCTTGCCATATTGTGTACCTTCTATAGACTATAGGGTTTTGGTATGTCTACGTCACAGGGGGTAGTCAAAGTTTTAAAAAATATTAGCAATAATATTAACTAGAAATAAATATTTATGCAAATAGTAAAACTCACTCGAATGTGCTCATGACGATGAATTTAATATTATTATACTTTATACAGTGCCATATTTTAATGAACATTTGAAAGTAATCATATACACATATATTTTGCTTTTGAAAAATGCGTTGTGTGTTCGTCATTCAATTACTTTTGATATTATATGTAAGCCTCTTTTTAAGCATAGCCATGTATATGTATTTTATATATTCTTTACCAAATGGTTAAACGATTAATAATAAAAAATCATCAGAGCATCATTGACAGCATTATTATGAAGTATTGGAACTTCCTTTTATGCACACCATGCAAACGGAAATTACAAACTATATTGTATCAGGTACTCCCAAGCTGAGTTACCATAAATGTAGTATTTTCTTAACATTATACTACTAACCCATAGAGAGAGATTATTTGAGTCGGTTATTTGTGAAACCCCATAAATCAGTTGAACGTAATCCTATTTTAAAATTTTTTCACTAATAGGGTTTCTAAAATATACGATTGTTTGGCCAGAAATAAGGTGTATTCTGAACTGAGTGAAACGCAAAAATATTTAGCATTTCTTTTAGAGTAAATTTTATTTAATAAACGAACGTTAAATAACAAATTAAATTTTCAAATATTAAAACGAAAGTACTGAAATAAAAAGAACAAATGAAGTTACATAGGAGTAAGAATAAATCGTCATTTCTCTGTGTAATTTTCAGGTCAATCACTTTCACGAGTTGGCTAAATGAGTAATGTTCTTCGCAATAGAATGCTCTGATATTCTCTTCGTTAGCAAAATAATTTCCAAATAAGTTTTCCCCTAAACGATGCGTTTTCGCCTAACGAACGGATTTTGAAGTAAAATCTTAATTTAGACAAAACAGTGACTTACAAAGTTTTGCAATTAACAGATTCGCTTAATGTATTGAGGTTAAGTAAAAATTTATAATTTTATAGCTTCTTATTTTTTAAGCTCTATTGTGATTTAAAGTTTATAGAAGAAATATGTAGTATAAGTTTTTTTCCACAGGACGTATACTAATACAGTAGAGGCTTGTTAATCTGCACTAATTGCGATCGAGACCCGTCCGAATTAACAAATTTTGGGATTAACCGAAATCTTTACTACAGAATTTACTGAAAGCGAAAATTGTTTGATGTGCGCTTGTTTTAGTGTGCACGCATTTGGGTGTGCACGTGTTTTGGTGTGCACATGTAACAAACAACGGATTAGAGGCTAATGACGGAAAAATTCCTCTTCCTTTTTGGGGAATTTCAATTACTTGACAAAAAACACACAGTGGGCTGTCTGTTTACGTCTTGTCGGCTGCAGTTGCAGCAGACGAAGAAAAAAAAAGAGGATTAACAGGATTTTCGGATTGGCGTGGTTCGGATTAACAGGACTCTACTGCATTTATAATGTGCACATGTAAACTTTATGAATACTGCCTATGTAATAGAGTAAAACAAAATAAAAAATAAATCAACCTATTTTATGTTTGCAACACATGACTGTAGTATATTATTTTTAAATTGTGGCTATATTTTCTCAGAAAAAGTACGTTACATTTACAGAAAAATACCTTGATATATTTGTCACTGTTTCAGCTTTTATATTACTTTCGGTTGGGTCAAGGAAATAAAGAGAAAGAAGAAAATAACGTATCACTCTCTAGAGAGAAAAATCTAGAAATTGGGTAAGAAACTAAACAATTATTGATCGGGAGAGGTAGAATAACATGGTTCGGAAAAAGAAATATAGTAATGAAATGGAGTTGTTACGCTTTCATATTTTCTCTGAACAGTAGTTTTCAAAGTGTTTCTTCTATGCTTCCTTATTTCCGGTTTTCCTTATTTGTATAAGGAAAACCGCGATACCCGTCAAATGAATCGCTAAAAATATTTTCAAGAAGAGGTTTCATTTCCCTTATCACAGGCATAATTAGAGTTATGAAACAACGTTATTATTGTGGAGGAAAGGAATTTGTTTACATGACAAAAACACATTGCATTTCCAAGATTATAATAATTATAAGTAATGATAAAATTAATGTGGTGGTGTGTGAGAAACAGCTTTAGTCCACTGGAAAGAACTTCAGAGTTGGGCTGGATGTATGCGAGTTTCATTTCGTCCTTCGTATCAAAACAATTGCAAAATATATTTCTTGTAGAAGTAAAAGCCGAGAAACCACTTTCATAGCAATGCGTTCTTAAAAATTACAGGATAATCTGGACTGCCTTCTTAGAAAGTACTGATCACTCGTTTCTTGTTGTATACCGGAATTAAAGAATTGAAACATTGGCAATCAACTCCTTTATTGAAGTGCTGTCATTGAAGTTGCATTGATGAAGGATTTGCACACATTTAAAGACAATCCTCGAGTCTTGTCTTCGCTTTCAAATGAGTTTCGGACCTTGAAGTTCCTATGTAACTGAACCTCTTCTTGCTCAGGGAAGTCTTGCTATATTAATTTTCTTATCTCTTCTATCTGTTGCATAAATTTGAGCAAAACTCTACACATTTTGGTATTGCCACGTGTCTTCCTAATATTTTCCATACGTTCTTTTAAAAGATAAGAGTATAAAAGAAAGAACTCAAACGAACTGTATTTTAAAGGAACGGATATTTTCTCAGGCAGCAAAAACGGTTACTTATGGCCGTATAAGAAAAGATTAGCTTCCTCAATTTTCCTCCATATATTCACCAAATTGCCAGTTGTAGTGGCCAAAAATTTGCCGTGTAAACGCATTTGCGTTAAAATAGGTGATCTTATCCCAGAAAGATTTTGAAATGTAATTCAAATACACCCCGCAGTTTCGCAGCCCGAGAAAACCATCTTTCTTTCATATAAAAGGGGAGGATTTTAGGGATGAATTCAATTTTTTCTCATAAAATTGAAAAGAACAGTGTTTCCAGCGAGTAATACTCTATGTAATTGATGATCTTTTGAGCAGGGTCGTTAATTAAATCGTATTCCTCGTAGCATTTTTCCTAAGCAAGCTCGTATATGAAGCATCCAATGACTACTGAAAATCGTTTCCGCAACAGCCTTGTTCCTGTTGATTGCTGCAGAAATTTCCCCCACCGATACTTTTGTTTAGTCGGCACAAATATCGATACAATTATTCTTTGGTAAATACTTGCTTTTCATAAATATTAAAATAAGATAAAAATGTTTCGTTAATTACAGGACTGTGGAAAAAATTTAACACATGAAAATGTCTCTTTTTCTAATGATTGTCTATATTAGCATAGGATGAAGACAAGTAAGTCAAGGCGTCCAAATAAATGAATAGATTCGCCCATTTATAGACAAAGCCTATGAATTGCAGACAAAATACTAATTGAGATTTTAGACTTTTGGCCAAGTATTTAAACGGCTAGTGAATAGCACCATACGAAATAGAGACTGCTGTCATTTGTTCTGAAGTTTGGTATCCAATATGCAACAAAATTGTCAAAGATACAAGGTTTTATTAGTCTCTCCTCCATATTGCACAATCTTCTCTCTCTCTCTCTCTCTCTCTCATGCTAGAGAAATACGATTTTTTGCTAAGTATGATGCTTCTGTAGCTTTCTCATTCATAAATTTTTAAGCACATGCATCAGATTGTGAGGCATCAGATTGAGAAGCTAATCACCATTTTGTTCTAGGATGTTCATGTTTTTGCCTTCTTCTGCAATATCATTTGCTTCCAAATATCTCAGTAAGAAGTCACATTGAGATACTTGGGACTATTTTGCTACTACAAGACTAATTGAGGCTAACATAGCCTCCACGAAACCGAAGGAAATGTAATTTTCATCTTTTTTTTTTTAGTTTAATTGAATATTATTTTCAGGTACCAGGCTTATACATAGAGCACTGCAATAAGCTTTAAGTAGTGGTTCTTAGTAGTAAGGTTTAAATAGTGATCTTAAGTAGTGATTATAGATAATAAAGAAGTTCTAGAAAATAGTTTTAACTAGTGATCCGAGATAGTATTTTATGCATTAATTATAACAGCATAGCATATTGCCAAAAGCATAATAACTGCAGTATGAAATAAACTCAAATATTTTTTATGTTATTCTTAAAGCCCATAGAGAAATATCTAAATAAAAATGGTCAAAATAAGATTTGTATATATGAACGGAAAAAACTGGGTGTTAGAAAGAAAATTATAGAATTATTCCCTGATATCTTTGAACATGAACAATAAAATAGGAAATTCCAAGAAAGCAAATGGATTTTGTACCAATCCTAATTAGCCTTGCTAGGGCATAATTTGCATTGGCAAACGTTTGCTGTACCTAATTAGAACAAATGATTACACACATGGTGCACAAAATGGAAATACGAAGTTCCGATGCGCTGGAGTTCCCGCTATTCATTTAATGGACACCATATTTTAATCCTTTGCATGTTCAGTCCAAATGCCTGTGTATACAAAATTTCATTACAATCGGATAATTCCTTCTTTGTGCGTCGATTTTTTTTGTTATTGAGTGTATTTCGCAAAAACATGTATGCGCGGGATTTTAAAAAAAAATTAGATACTCAAATTCGGAATACATTGATATACTATTAACATTAGGAAAATGCAATGAAAATGTCAGTGCTTCAGCTCGAACATACACCCAACGACATCCAAATCGAGGACATCAGCATAGGAATGTATTTAGCGGCCAGGTGGCCAGGGAAACTGAACAAATTTTGGTAATTTTTAATTTGGAGGGTGGTCTAGGATTAGTACCCTCGGCTGTTCATTTCTCAGTACATAAGGTACTTTTTTTTAGGCACTTCATCGTTGATCTATTAGTTACTTATTAAGATTAAATACTTTCCTCGTATTCTTAAGCATTAATAAATATTTTGGATATCGTAGTTCTAGTCATTTGATTTCGTTGCGTCCCAGTAGCGTAGTTGATTAAGGCGTCAGTCTGGCAACTCACTAGGTGAGGATTCGAATCCCTTGTACCTGTATGCCATGGTTGTTTTTCTTTTTAAGTGTCTCGTGGTTCGGAGGTCCCGTAAAGCCGACTGTACTGTCTCAGATAGCCCATGGTGTAGCTATGGTGCGTAAAACTATCAAACCAAAGAGTTGTTGGGATTTAAGAAGTTCTATAAGGTTATGGAATTATAAAGATTTACTTTTAGGGTATTTTGTAAAAAGCAAAGTTAATTCGCCATCCATGCACCTGTTCCAATTCCGAACACCGTAGTTTGGCACTGCTAGGCGCGTTTAGAACAAAGTGGCTGTCCTCTTTGGATTTATCAGTGTATTATTGAGTGTTGACAAGTTCAAATCGTAGCTGCGTGGTGAAAACCGCAAGAAAACGAGTAGTCAGTTAGTGAGCTCATCCCATAATTCTGGTGAGCTGGCTGGACTAAATTTTCCTGATTTTCTCACTCTGTAATGTAAATACGATCCAAACTGTAGCGACTATTACTTCCTCTTGTCAGCTATTGAAGTAATCGTTAATTAATTTTTTTTTTCTTTTCTTCTCCCTTTATATTTTATAACGTATTTTTAATTTTATTTTATAATCTAAGAACTCATTGCGTTTCAACTGCATGCTATATGCTATTGTCGCGTAACTTAAGAAGAAATTTAGTTTTTCTAAAAATAAAATGATAGAAGGATGGATTCGGAATGTTTTGATCTTGTGGAAAATAAAAGTTTGTTACTTTATCTTGGTGACTTTTCTAAAAACCTTCTGATTTTACTAGAGTCAACACGGGTCACACCACATCTGGTGGATCCTCACTTAATCTATTGTGAACAACGAGCAAATAAATTCATGAAGTTATGGATGAAGAATCTGTGGAAAATGATATTTCGGGGCCGGAAGTTTTTAGGGCGGCGGTTAAACCTCCTGCATTTTGGGGTAAGAAGCCTTCTCTTTGGTTCCATCAACTAGAAGTCCAGTTTCAATTAAATTCGATGACACGAGATCTTACCAAATTTAATATTGCAGTATCAGCATTGAAAGAAAGCATTCTTGATTATGCTGAAGATGTCCTGACCAACCCACCTTCTAAAAATCGCTATGAAACTTTAAAAACTGCTCTTATTTCGCAACTTACTCTTTCGGAAGAATACAAATTAAAAAAAAAATTGTTAAGCGATGTGAACCTTGGAAAACAACGCATAACAAATCTAAAAGATAATATAACGAGTCAAGAAAAGAAAAGAGTGACCTTTGCCGGCAAACCTTACATCACCAGGTTCTGTCGGATTAGTAAAAAGCCATTGTGACCATTTTAATGCGTCACTTACGGGGGAGTGTGTAGCGACTATTACTTCCTCTTGTCAGCTATTGAAATAATCGTTAATTAATTTTTCTTTTTTTTCTTTTCTTTTTCGTTTTTTCTTTTATGTATTTTTGCTTTTATTTTATAATCTAAGAACTTATTACGTTTCCACTTCATGCGATATGATATTGTTGCGTAACTTAAGAAGAGATTTAGTTTTTCTAAAAATACAATAATAGAAGGATGGATTTGGAACGTTTTGATCTTGGGGAAAATAAAAGTTCGTTATTTTATTTTGGTGACTTTTCTAAAAACCTTCTGATTTGACTAGAGTCAACACCGGTCACACCACAAATCTCTTCAAAATTCCTCCAATAAGGCTATCCCCTCTCTCTCTCTGCCCCTCCAAGGAGGCTGGTGGCTACACGCTCAATTGCGCTTTCCTATGAAGAGCAGAGTGTAGGAGGCGGCAACACAGGGTGAAGTCCAGGTTCCACCACAAGTAATTAATAAGTAATCTTGAACGATATACAAAAAGGAATCTTGACTTTGTGCCAGTGGAACTCGTAACGTGTCTTATGTTCAGTGTATCTATTAGATAAAGTGAAAGAAAATACAATGTTTCAGTAACGTACGCAAACGTTTTATAAGGGGTTATGGGTGTACTAAGAGGTGGGGAGAGTTTCGGCAACCAAAATTTAATTGTGTACAAAAAAAGCGAAAGGTCAATGGGGCTATGACCCAAACAACCCCACACTCCAGTGTGCTATTCCAAATAGTTTTATGTTAAAACTACCAAACGTTTAGGGTCGGACATCAGCTGAAGCCATCCCCACATAATCAGTTTTAAACACAGAAGATAAAATACTACTACTTTATGTGTCTTACGAAGTTTGCTTTACAACTTTGTAATAATTTTACGAAAAACGCTTATTGGAGTATAGCGTGCGTACCCTCTTCCCACAAAAATAAAAAAATGGATCAGCTTCGGAACCATTGATTAGTTGTAATATCATCAATCAAATAAAGACAATTATTAATTCTGTATTAGGGTAAAAGGTCACTGTATTAAAAATTTACAGGACGGTGCATAAGCATTGCAATAAAATCGGAGTGGTGAGGGGTTAGGTTTCCTTTAACCCACAATTCAGAATATTAACCATGTTAAAAAAACTGCACGTTAAAAGATTGGCGATGGACGTCAAGTCCTTTTCACCCCCTCCCTGCCGTCAGGATAGGCCAATGGAGCGGTGTCTAAAAGTTCTGTATTGCATAATATTCAAAAGCTGTTTGAGACATGTTATTATTTATTAATTAAAAAGAGATTTAAGAAATAATGACAGACCGCCAATTCTGACAAACTTTTCCACCCTTGCGCGTAAGAATACCGCAAATTTTACTTTTTTTGGTCATAACATGTTGAAGATAGTTTGCGAAGTTGCCAAATTAGGCTAACTCTTTGCTGATAGTATAGAACCAATGAAAACCTTACCTCAAAAAAATAAACAACCTAGCAGTTACTCGTTAGCAAATATTTGTGGAACTAGTCCAATCAGTGAACAAATGGCTATTTCAAAAATGTTTCCTGGGTGCTGTGGATTGAATTCACCCTGTATATATATATATCTGTCACTTAAATGATTTGCAATATATACACTCGATGATAATATTCGAGTAATTGGTTGATAATTTATATCCAACATAGCAAAGCTTGATTATCAGGAACTCAGAACGTCTTGCATTGAAGCGCTGATTCAGAATTCGGCTCGTCGGTTGTGATATTTCACGGATCAGCAATTACCAGAGATATAGTATTGTTTCAAATCCAGGTCTATTACTCATCATTGCTCATTACTCATTAATTATGTGAAATTTTAGTGAAGTGTAATTTGCAAGTAGGAATATACACCGAATATATATTAGACTTCAGGTTCTGCTGTTGTTCTTGTAGTAAATGTTTCCCGAATTTTGTTTTTCTTAAAAAAAATCTGAGAATTGATTTAGCTGTTTATGAATCTATAAAAAAATCGATAAATATTTCTAAAAATATGTTCACGTATATGAGAAGGGCACAGTCCTCCTGTATGTTTAATAACTTTATCATTGTATCATTTAAATTTTCTTTTAAGTTTAATCAAGTTAGCTCATTACAGTTTAGTCAAAGTAAATAGTTTAAAGCAGAGAAAAATAAAGTTGGTTGCACTTAAGTCGCAAATATTCAAAACAGTATAAATTACGCGCTTTGGATTTACATATACGACTCCAATTCAAAATATTAGAATAACCAAAAGAGGCACCGCATTGTCTTATAAAATAAATGATATCTGTAAAAATATACAATGGGACGAACGACAAAATTAAAAAGTTAGTAAGCCTTCAAAATAAGCTGACATATGATATATTGTTCTCATGTGTCTAAAGAATTGATAGAGATTTTATGAAAAATTATTGAAATTTTTCAAAGAATTAAAATATTCCCAGCGCCGATTCAAAATATTAGAATATCTGTAAAATGATGTGATTAGTCAGCATTGATGATGAAATTTGCATAAATGGGGCCACTGTAGAGTTAGTACGCTTATAAAGGCTTGTTTGAAAGTCAGCTTTAGTTAGTTGGGCGTTCAAAATGGGCCGCACGAAAGATATACCGGACGCTGCGAAGACTGCAATTGTGACTCTATGTAATGAGGGACTTACTCAAAAGATGATTGCCGAAAAAATGAAATGCTTTCAAGAAACTGTGAGGAAAATTTTAAAAGATTATTCTAGAAATCAAAATTTTAAAAATAATCGTGCAAATAGTGGTCGTAAGCGAATAACCATACTAAGACAAGACAGAATGCTGAAACGAATCGTGACTAAAAAACAGCCCCAGCAGCCTGATATTCGTAAGTAGAAAGTGGCGAGAACAAATAGTGAGTGCCTCAACATCTAGCAAAGACGATTCCACGACGACTCCATGAACTTGATTTTTAATAACGTCTGCTCAAGACACAGCCGCTACTTACTTGCAAGCAAAAAAGGGCCAGAGTGCGGTGGTGCAAAGACAGATTGCAATAGGGCATTCAAGATTGGAATGATGTACTTTTTAACGATGAATCGATGTTTTGCGTTTCCTGCTGTCATCAGGGTATCCGTGTTTGGCTTTGCAAGCAAGAAGCTTTTACTACAGATTGCTTAAAACGCTCAGTGAGGTTTAGTACCTCTATCATGATTTCGTGGTGTATTAGTTCTGAGGGCTTATGAATGCTGTGTATTTTGACAGGAAGGATAAATTCCAAAGTATACGAGGAGGTACTTGAGCATTTTATGATTCCATTATCGGAAGATCTATTTGTGGATGACTTTATCTTCCAACAAGACTGCATCTTGCCATACGTTAAAGGCCATCACTGCTTGGCTTAATAACAATAAAATCAATGTACTTCCTTTGGCCGACTAAATCGCCCGATTAAACCCCATCGAGAATATGTGAGGTTTAATGAAGAAACAACTTCATGCTTTAGCTCCATAAGGACAAAAATGAACAAAGGAAAGTGTGAAATCCGTTTGGGCAACTATCAGCAAAGATGGCTGCAAAAAATTAGTGTATAGTACGCCAAATCGTCTACATGACGTTATTAAGGACAAGGGAGATGCCAGTAATTATTAACTATTCACAATGTTTGTCGTTTAAATGAATTACTTTTTTTCCATGTTATTCTAATTTTTTGAACCGCTGCGAAAATTATTCTAATTTTTTGAATTTTTAGATAAAAGCCATTGTAAAAAACTTTGCAATATCATACTAATTTTTTTATGTTATGCTCATCTACAAAATATGTAGAATGTGGTAGTACACTTTAAAATTCTGAAGTAGTCATTTCTACCGAAATAAATGCAAATCTCAAACCACTATGTGCTTTATTTTTCATTATTCTAATATTTTGAATTGGAGTTGTATATCTACTGGGCAATAATTATTTGAATACACAGATGGCACAGATTTCTTCTATCTAAATCTGTTACGATTTCATAACACAACGAAATAATCTACAAGCCTTATTACAGCTGCCCACATGTAATATGTGTACACATTTACGGTGACATTTTACTCTATTGATAGTGACGTCTAGAATATTTAAGGATAAGAAACGTTTTAAGTGCAGGATATAATGAACTTTTCTTTCCGTAAGCGAAGCTGGCAAAGCAAAATCGGGCCTTGAACTCTCCCTGGAACTCTGTGTCTAATGGCGACTGATGTGAAGGTTCTTTTTGCCTTGAAAGATGGCTTCTCGCCTAAAGGCTCAGAGTTGTTGTAATGGATGCTATCTTAAGTTTGCCCCTGGGGTAGACAACCTAGCTTCGACAAAAATGAAAAGTGTGCAACTGTTCTAGAAAGAATGATTTTGAGCCTAATGATTGTTTTTTGTTGAGATGGTTAACATAAAGGTTTAACTACTTTGGAATTGCATTCACACTGCTAATGCAAGCGCTTTTTTAAGCGACTTGGCATATTTTGTAGCACACTGTATAAAACGCATTTTTTGGTAGTTAACTTCATGGTCACCAATTTCTCATGTCATAATTTTTCTTCCTTTAGATGCTATTAACAAAACAACCTGAAATATACTGGATTGTCGATGCTTCTTTCAACAAAACAACATTCGGTTAAATGTATGCAAATAAAATAGTTGTTTCTGTTAACATTAAGCCTACAAATTATCCATGATACCTTGAAGAATTTCCGGACAGAGGTGGAATATATTCTAAGCTATTATTACCCTTCTCAGTGATAATGCAATTGCCCGAAGGTCAACATATCCCAGATAGCAAAGATCGTCCTTGAGATGTCCTGAGGGCGTTCTGGACTTCCTCAGGACGTCCCTAGTACGATCTTTGCTATCTGGGATAAAGCCACTAGGGAATGTTTTTCAGTTTTTCCGTAGGGAATTGAGATGGCTAATACTTTTTATACCCAACCCTGAACTCAAACTAGAGCTTGTTTTTGTAAAAAAAAAAAAGACATTATACTGACCCCGGAATCGAATCATGCACCCTTCGTATGAACCGGAGCGCCTTAACCTTCTCGGAAACCTATCCACAGGGATGATGCGCTTTAATTCGTATTTAAGGTTTGTAAGATACCTTTGTAAGATTACCCTTTTCAGAGTTAACGCAATTACGAAATGGTCAATACATAAAGTCATAGGCATTTTATAAACTTGATGCAAAAGCATATGATGTTCAAATTGACGAAAAACTATACAAGGATTTGAATAGTTCATCATCTGTCCAATTTTCCTCGCTCACATTACTTCATTTGTGCTAAAGATGTGCAGTGTACGTGGATAATTATTTATCCGCAGAGTCGTCTGCCTTACAGTTGTGAAATATTTCGTTAAAAAAGTAACAACCAGACCAACATAACTAAAAGGCTTCATAGAATCGGGGTGGGGTTATGCTTACTTTTATTCATGTACATACTCTTATTTGAAAGGAAGTGACTACCTTTGATACCAAAAATAAGTTTTCACAGTAAAAGTAAGCATTACAATAAAACTCCATTAAACTTACAAAACGATTCCTCACCTGATACTGATAGTCGGGCTGCCGAAGATCGCTTTAATGCTTGCGTTTTTGCTTTGACCCAATATGCGTCACGTAATAGATAAATTTTGATGGCCTTTATAATTTTCTTGTGGCCTCAATACGTCATTTTAGACTATAGCTACGTCATTATTACTACTTTTTTATATTTACTACGTTTATTATCTTCAACTGCGTATTTGCCTATCTAAGTCACTTAGTTCGCAGTTACCCACAAAGAGCGTATAGGTGAGTATTCCGGCATCTTCAACCTATGGACGCGTCCGATAACTGTAAGGATAAAATAACTAATAAGGGTAAATGATAAGGGATCAATGGTGACGTTATCCTTAGGATGTAGATGAAGATTGATTGATGGATGATCTCCTTGTATCCTGGACTCCAAACAGGGTTACAAGGAAGATGATTGACGGTTGTCAAAAAACAGCCTTGAAGAATAAATGGATACGTTAAGAAATAATTTATTTTTAAGATTAACATAATCACTGGCCAGGATTGTAGCGTAATAAAACTGATTACATCGATATCAATAATTTACGGCGGTTGGCGGTTAAATCATGCCGGGCGGCCGACCCGGCTAACTAACGAACGAGAACGGGTCCTCTCAGCAAGCGCGTGAAAACCAGGAGAGAGAGAGAGAGCTGTGTGGCGCAAAATCCGAGAAACCTGTTTCTTCCGGAGAAATTATTTGCAGGAGATTAACCTGTTTGGCTAGAGTGTAGCTACAGCGCTATGTGAATTTAGCTATTTAATAATTTGTGAATAGGGAAACAGCCACAACTGCCAACATAGCTCGGGAGGATCGTTCAGGTACGCCAAGTAACTTTTATATTGAATTAAACACTAGTGCGTGAAATTACTTTATCTAATAATCCGCTTTCATTTTTTGATAACAAAACCATAGTTTCGATTGGTTGAGCATCAGCGGAGTCAAAGCATTATTCCAATTCATTATTTACGCACACGAAATTTTATTGTCTACTCAAGTTTGTTTTGGAGAATTTCCCAATAAATTGTATCAGTCTTTTAGATACATGAGAATCATTAAAATTTACTTTTTTTCTTTTTTTTCCCTCCCACGACGGTACGACTGATCACCCTCGGGATTAGACATACTTAAAAGAAAGGGATGGAGATAAAGCGGAATATCTTTAATCCTCTTACAGAGGTTTTGAAATACACAAGGATCCCATAATGTCAAATAACTGTAGTTTAGTGTTATAGGAAATTTTCTACTTTATTGAAGTGCTTATCATCTGAGGAATTTAACCTTTATAGACAAAGCAATATACTTCTGCCTTTGTTTCGACTAAGAAGGGATTGGACAAGCTTACGCGGCTTCAAATTCGAGTCTTTGGAGTGTAGTAATTAATCAGCTTTTTTAATAAGAAATGTGGATTTATTGCAATTGATAGAAGATCAATTAAATAAATAAGCCTGTTAAAAAGGCTCAATGAAAGGATGGTTACACCCTTAATGAAAGCATTCTTGGTGCTTTCTAAGGAAATATGTCAACTTAATCCGCATTGAGTCATTAATTCCTTAAACTCCTTAAAGAGGATGTTCCTTTAAGAACATATTTTGTTCCATTTAAAATACATATTAATGAATGTGTTGTCATCAGGGATTTCATAAACAAGCATGGTTCCTCGATGCGAAAAGATATTTCTATATTGTCCGCTGTGGAAAAATATTTGAGAGCTAAGTATGTTTATTCCTACTAAATGAAATAAAGCACATCGTGATTTGAGAATATCTTTTTTAGGAAAAAGGAGAAAATGACAAGTTGGCTATAATAATATGTATAGGCAAACTCTCCGCAGAGGACAGACAGGTGGTTTGTTTCTAAATCCATAGACGTGACTAGAGAAGTTACTTCCATTATACAAACGAATGAATTTAATATTCAAATCATGAATTCAATATCCATTGAAAATGAATACTATAATCACTTAAACCACGAACTTAACTACGGCAATGCCCAGATTATTGTCGTATAGCTAATCATTGCCTTTTTCTTGTAGATGTAACTAATGATTTAACAGGATATTCGTAAGTACATGTATGCGTGCGAGCGAAGTAACGAAAGCATTTACAATTAAAATCTTTATTTTACTTCATTTATCCTCGGTCTATTTTCCCTCGCTTATGAGTATTAACAATATCAAATCAAACCAAACTTTATTCAGATGGATTCAAGATTTTCACAAGATGTAATAACGATTTACAATTTATTAGTGAAATTAATCTGTCTAGGCAGTAAAGGGTAATGACTTTGGGGGTCTGACAAAGCTCCTACTGCCCAGAATTGGATATAATTAGTGAAAATGGAAGTAATAAATAAGTAAATAAAATAAAAGAGCTAGTTTATTATTATAGGTATGGAAGGTATAAGTTAAGAAAAAAGTGGTGATATCATAATTCTCTCTCCAATAGATGTCTGCGGATGAGTTTTTATATTGAGCAAAGGAATAAATAGATTTAAGTGAGTTAGGAAGAAGATCCCACACCCTAGGGCCAAAGCAACCAAAGATTAGGGTTCAAGTTTCGTTCTTGAAAACTCTGGTATTAGATCGTTAAGATTTCTTGTAACGTGGGTATGATCAGTAAAGCTCAGTGAAATGAGATCACAATGAGTGCCATTTCGTATAGTGTTAAATATGAAGATAGAAGTTTTCTACGTAAATTCACTTAAGAAATGAAAATCTGTTTCTTAATTTATAGGCATGAAAACTACAGTTTGATTTCAAAAAGGTTTGATCAGAAAATTGTATTCCCTACCTACAAGTTCGTTTTTTCACCATAGTGGAAGCCCCGTAGGCGTTTTATAGAATATCTCGAGTTCTGACAATCCGATTGAGACCAAAATTTTAAATTCGCCTAAATAAATTGTCTAAAATCCGCTTACGGTATCGAATTTAGGTGTTGCCATTGGAATTTTCAAAGTTTCTGCAAGTTTAAATATGGAGACGGTCCCTTATGCAAATTTTGTGCACATGAATTGGTAGATTTCATTGTTCGCTATCGATTGGCATCTTCGATATTTTCTGTAGCACAATTATTGCGCGAATGGCAAACGAGTGCTCAAACTTTTTATTTCTTCTTGAAAAACATACTTGTTCTTGAGGAACATACCTTTAGTATAAAGTAAAGAATCTGGTGTACACCTTATTCTCCTATTTTCATTGAACAACTGCTAGAGGAAAAAAGAGCTATCTTAGTTCAGTGAAAAGAGATTAAACAGGCGTTGTTAAACTAAAATGCGATTTTATTTCTCCATACATCGTAAAAGGTGTAAACAACTTCAAAAACAAATAATCGTATTCATTGATGTTCGGTTTTATTTTCTCTCGCTTTTCAAATATTTAATATCATGTGTATAAACTGGAAAATAAAATTAGAGGAGGAAGTTCATGTCTTGGTAATCGTAAACCTTAAATTGGATCTTAGGATTAAAATTAAATCTGTATTAGATCATTCGAAAATGATAGGCTCCTCTCAAAGAAATTCTAGAAAACGTCCGAGACATACAAAACTAAAGCACAGCACCAAAATATAAGCAAATTTTATAAAATCTTTCCTATTACTACAACATTTATTTTGTGATATATACAGGTTACTCTTAAATTACGTTTTGTCAGTAAAATTATTGAATATACACTATATGCCCAAAAGTATCCGGACACTTTGGATTTTTTAATTTTTTTCGAATTTCTAAAAAACTACTCTGCCAATTATTCTCTAACTTTGGAGATATATAGAAGGTGCTTGAATGCACACTTTCCAATAAAGTTTCGGTGACTTGTGCATTTAGGGGACCACCCACATATTGACAAAGTGAAAAAATATATTTGATCACCCTGTATCATAAAAAGCTGGAAATTATTTGTAACTTTCAGAAAATATTTAACCAGCTATGCTTAATGCCTGTGTGCATTTTCGTAAACCAAACATGTATATTCATGAAGATAGAAACGTTTTTTTGAGAAATCCCAAATTTTGTCACATATTTTTTGCTTATAATATCCACAATTTTCAGTCAAATTTCACGAAACTTACAGAACATTTGTCAACGTACAAGATAAATATTATACTTAAATTAGAAATTAATATATTGAATACACGATGAGATATTAGGTTTTGAAATTGCAAAAAGGAAAGATATGACTAACTGAAATAAGATAGGGCTAAACCCTAAAAAAAAATACCAGTGGGATATCTTGAAAATTCAGAAAGTTATCGACAATATAGTGAGCCGTATTTCTCTAATTCTCTGAAAGTAGCTAGATGATAAGGGTTTTTTCCACAAATTGTCATATTCCAAATTACCAAACACCCCTGTTCTGAAAATGAAATATTCCAGATTTATGCAAATAAGGATCAAAAGTATCTGGACACCTGCATGTTTTGCTTCTCCTTTACAGAAGTCAAAAACCTTGCTTGGTGCAGAATGACCATTGTTGTCCTTGCGCCATAAAAATACAACAAACCAACAAGAAGTCAAAAATTAGTATGAAGTGGGACCACCTTTTGTTGCAGTGATGACTGCCACTCTATCTGGGAGGCTATCTACTAGTTTCTGGAATTTTTCAGTGGGAATTGCATGCCATTCTTGCAAAAGAATATTAATCAGCTCTTGCGCCAATGTGGGGCATTTTGGCCTAGCTCGCAGTCGACGTTCTAATTCATCCCATAGGTGTTCTATGGGATTTAGGTCTGGGCAGGCCAGTCCAATTCCTCAACATCCATGTCAGCAAACCAGCTCTATACAGCCCTTTCTGTGTGGATAGGAGCACGATCTTGTTGAAACAAGAATGAACCCACTCCAAATTGTTGCCACAATGTGGGCAGCGTGGAATTGTCCGAAATGTCGAGATAGCCTTCCATCTTCAGAGTTCCCTTCAAAGGAATTAAAGTGCCAAGCTCGAACCATGAGAAACATCCCCAAACCATTATGCTTCCACCATCAAACTTAACTTGCGGCACAATACAGTCAAGTAAAAAGCGTTTACCCAGCATTCTCCACATCCAGTCTCTACCATCTGATTGCCAAATAGTGTACCGTAGTTCATCGCTCCATAACACTTCACGCCACTGCTGCAGGCTCCATGTTTTGCACACTTTGAATCATTGTAAGCGACGCTTGACATTGATTGCAGTAATGCTTGGTTTATATGCAGCTGCTCGGCCATGAAAACCAAGACTTTGCAGTTCCTGACGAACTGTTTTTGTGCTGACGTTGCATCCAGAGGCTTTTTGAAAATCCGCACGAACTTTTTCCGCCGATTTCATGCGGTTCGCTTTCACAACTCTCTTCAGCACTCTGCGTTCCCTGTCTACTAGACGGAGTGGTCGACCAGGTCGTGGATGCACCGTTGTAGTCCCCGTATGTTTCCACTTTACGATAACATCATTAACGGTGGAACGGGGCACTCGTAACATCACAGAAATCTCACGAACAGATTTTCCACAGCGGTGACAACTAATGGCTTCACCACGTTCAAAATCATTTAGCTCACCCTTTCCTCCCATTTTACTTTTCTAGTTTTGAAAGTATAATTGTTAACTCGTCAGACTTCTTTTATACTTGTCTGAGAGCTAGAAATTTGACGTCACTAACAGAATCCACCATGTAGTAGGTGTCCGGATACTTTTGATTCTTATTTGCATAAATCTGGAATATTTCATTTTCAGAACAGGGATGTTTGGTAATTTGGAATACGACAATTTGTGGAAAAACCCCTTATCATATAGCTACTTTTAGAGAATTAGAGAAATACGGCTCACTATATCATCGATAACTTTCTGAATTTTCAAGATATTCCACTGGTATTTTTTTTAAGTTGCTCTATACTCTTGGCTATAAAATTATGAAAGAAAGTTATTTATATCTTTCGCGCATGCGCAGTTAAATTTTTTTTTAAAATCCTAATATCTCATCGTTTATTCAATATATTAATTTCTAATGTAAGTATAATATTTTTCTTGTACGTTGACAAATGTTCTGTAAGTCTTGTGAAATTTGACTGAAAATTGTGTATATTATAAGCAAAAAAATTATGACAAAATTTGAGTTTTCTTAAAGAAACGTTTCCATCTTCATGAATATACATGTTTGTTTTACGAAAATGTACGCAGGTCTTAAGCATAGATGGTTAAATATTTTCTGAAAGTTATAAAGAATTTCCAGCTTTTTATGATATGTGGTGATCAAATATATTTTTTCACTTTTTCAATATGTGGGTGGTCCTCTAAATGCACAAGTCACCGAAACTGTTGGAAATATGTATTCAAGCATGTTCTATATATCTCCAAAGTTAGAGAACAATTGGCTGAGCAGTTTTTTAGAAATTCAAAAAAATTAAAAAATCCAAAGTGTCTGGATACTTTTAGGCATATAGTGTATTTAGAGGTAATTAGAATATATCAGTAGCTTTGTATTTACGGAATACAAAAAAGGAGGAGGATATCGGGAACAAATGTCATTTCTATGGTAACGATGAAGGTTAAAATCTGATGTGCAATTTTACAAATTAAGCAGGCCAATAGCTCATCCGAGATGGGTGTGACAATTTTAAATAATATCAGTATCATGATATTCTCACAAGCATCTAAACTTATTTGGACAAGAAATTAAACCCTGTGGGCGTGAGACTATAATTTCGATGACTGCATCAAATCTCCTTTATCCAATTAGTAAAGTTCTACCAGTAAATGCAAAAAGGATATGTAATAAGTGACAAAATTTTGGAACTATGGACCTTATATAAAGGCCACATTAGTACAATTGTTCTGATCTCGGCCTTACATGCCATTGATTTGGATTTGATTTTAAATAGGTCTGAGCATCCAAGCAGACACAAAATTGAATATTGTACAATTGAAGGAGAAAGTTCTGGATAGAAACGCATGGAGGAAGTTGGCATATGAAGTATCCAAGGGTCGGACACGACTCAATGGTTAACAACAACAAAGGTTTGGTTGTAATAAAGGTGTAATAAAGGTGTAACATAAAGGTGTTTTAACGTTCAGTTTAACCGTTGGTCTATTAGTATTCTTTTTGGGCACCAAAATATAAATGACGTATCTATATATGAGGTGCGATTGAAAAGAAAGTAGTCTAGCCATAAAAATAATTAACTTTATATTTATGAGTTTATGGTAAGCCCGAAAATATTGCTGAAATATACGAAAGCTGTACTATTCAGCACTGCGTGATACCTCTTCTACATGTTTTTGAAGATGCTCTCTCTCAGTTCTAAATAGCCATCTGCTTGGATAACTAATCTTCTGTAGAAGTTCATGAAATAGCACGTTTTCTGATGTCACAGAGAACCATCAATTGAGATCCACCGAAAGATTATTCAGGTACGAAATGATTTCGGGCATTTACCGACTACAGGAAAAGTGTCTGTAAAGCTAACTTCTGAAGTGACCGTCAGGTTTCTCAATGACAGAAGTCATCACAACCCGTGTGGAGAAACTCATTCGTGTAGATATACAGAGATCTTGGGTATGTATTTCAGGATTGGCTATTGTGTAGCATTGTAAACTCATTTTTTAACCGATCAATGTGAAAGTCATTGAATATTAATAATAAGGTTATCGGGCTTAGATTTTGATATTGAGTATGGCGTATGAACGTGTTTCAGACAGAGTTCTTTTCTTTCGTCAGGAATCGATGGGAATGAACACGAAGTGCTGCCATGTTATATCACTACAAGTTGTTTTGCGGCAGTGACATCTATTGACGGAAGTGGTAGAACATATATGGCAGCCGTGAAAAATAGAGAGAAAATTGCAAAGAGGTGTGCGTGTGGGGGGGTGTTATTAGTGGATGAAGTTTAATAGAACCATCCAATACTGAAGCTGCGAATAAATTTATGACGAGCGGGTAGTCCTATCAAATTTCACTACCTAATTACTGACTCCACCTCTTTTTCAATTTTCCCTCAATTTCTCTGTTTTAATCTCTTTGTTACTGTTCCCCCATTTCTCATATTTTCCGCCAATAGGCGGCGCTATCGCCAGACAACCAACGGTAGTAAGAAATTGCAACACTTTTTTTTAACATTAATATTTTTTCAAGCTCCTTGGTTTATGAAAGAAGAGGTGAATTACTCCTTAGATTTTTCTCCAGTATGTCCCACATACTTTCAATGGGACTAAGTTCAGAAATTTGTAGCGGCCAATTCAAGTGTGTGAATAATACCACATACTCTTCGAACCAATGTTTTGCAATTTAAACTTCATAAATCCTAGTATTGTAGCCCTGGAATATGCTGTTGTTTTAAGGCAGAAAATACCCATTGATAGAATAAGCTCATTATTTAGCAAGTTTATGTACCCAGTTGACTTATTTTTACTGCTGCATAGTGTTTCTGAATCTCGACTTGACGAACAGAATCAGCTCCAGATCATAAAACATCCTCCTGAAGTTTGTAGCGTGGGTAGAGTGCAGGGCAGTCCAATGTCCCGTGTATTTCTCTTCCAATCTTGGGGTGCTATAATTTTGGAAGTGAGTGAATTTGAACTCATTAAATCACATTATTTCCTTCCATTGTTCAGCAGTCCACTCTTTATGTTTCTTGGCAAATTGGAGCCCTTTCTTCTATTATCCTCACCAATAAGTAGTTTTCTTTTTGCAACACAGCTGATTAATCCCAATTCTTTTAGTTTCAACCTATTGTTCCAGTGTAAATGGTCTTGCACCCACTACTGAATATTATTGAAAGTTTTAGGATAGAGTTTTTGAAATTCGATTTCACTAAACGTTTCTATGACATTTGGTCATGATTATTCAGGACTGTTTTTCGACCACAAATTTACCACGAAGTTGATAGTTCACAGCGATCTTTGTAAGACCCGATCATGCTCCCGATAATTCATAATCTGATGCAAGTGATTTTAGTAATCTACTTTTAAGTTCTTTGCCGTTGACACAGGCCAATAATTCGACCCTTTGTAATGTTTTCAGCCATAATTTTAGTTGCATACTTATTTACTTGTACCTAAGATTATACTACGTACAAAATTGTGTTCATTTGCGAAACATTTGATAAATTAATGCGTCCTCAGTGTTCGCAGAATTGAATTGACACTGCAAATTTTTTTGCCACGCAGTGTGTATCTTATAAACGGGAGTAGCACACAACATGCGTTTAAATATTTGTTTATTAACAAACATTAATTAATTTCACAGATAAAAAGTGAGAGACTTGTCAAAAACTCAATAGATTAAAATAATTCCATGTTAGTATTTTGCAGAGTACCCGATTCAATCAGTGCCGATATCATACTATCTTGTTCATTCGCATCGCACAACCCTGCCTAAAGAAAACAATAAATATCGCCTTTCATCAAGTAGTTTCGCGTAGTTATTATTTCTTTTCTTTCCATATATCAATATTGCTTTCAATCATATCTCCCATCAATTCTTCTTCCTTTAATATCTGTTCAATTGTGACCTTTTCCTTTATCATAGTGTCAGCGTATGTCCATCTTTATTTCAACTTCAAGCAAAACATCTAGTTTTCGACAGTTCCTTTTAGGCAAAAGAAATTTCGTTTTCCATAATCGCTCCCCAATTACTATCTGACATAAAATTACATTTTATATGAAACAGTTAGGTTATCGATTTATTAACTTAGTTATCACCTAACGTTAAATTTCTTTATTTTTTTCCAATTGACTACAAAATAACTATAAAAATATAACACAATAACTCTAAAATCGAATGAACAAACAATTTGACTAACATTCAAATTTGCGATTTACAGCTATTAATTTTGCATAAATCTCCATACATATTCGATAATCAATTGGCCATACCATGGTTAAAGGTAGCAGTTATGATACCTGACAAGCCCATGGACTCCTCACATTACAACGGTCTATGTCGTCTAAACAATAATCAAGCAAAAGAAGTCAAACTCCATATGTAAAAAGTGTGAAAACAGCAAGTATTTTAATTTCTTTTTAAAACTATTGATCTTGTTTTCATTTCTTAAATAATCAGGTATTTCGTTCCAAAGTTTAAGACCCAGTGTATTTATATTTTTTGTAAATAATTGCATTTTGCAGCCCTAGGTTTAAGTTTATTTCCAAATCGTGTATTATAGTTATGTTCAGGATAATCTAACTTTACACTATCAGAAAGTTTATTATTTTTTACTCTTTGAAATATGATCATGAGTATTATATAAATTAAGTTGTTTTTAAAATAAGAATATTATAATGATAATTATTATTTGTATTGTTTTTTTTCAAAATCCGTATGCAACTTTGTAGAATCTCAATTTTATTAATGTTATATTTTGTCGTTGAAGCTAGACAGTAACACAATAGACCAGATGAACATTAATTAATGCATTATGCATTCCTATTTTAACCCCTGTTGTTAAATATTCAGATAATCTAACTCCTATACTTTTACCAATTTTAGTACAAACATTACACATCTCACCATTCCATGATAGATCACTCCGTATAATAACCCCCAAAAATTTATACCTATTAACCATCTCTTCAATACTTGGAAATATTCGACGAAACAATACGCAATATAAATAAGAGACAAAAAACAACGTTTTAGAAGCGTATTTATGTAAAGATTGAGTTCAAGCTACGCGTTTCGGGCGATAAAAGTTCGCCCTTCTTCGGGAGTGAACACGTGGAATATCGTCAACAAACGAGGTTGTTGTCTCTCATCTCTACAATATCGCCATTAATAATTATGTTATTTAAATTTTCCTTATCAAGTCTTTTCCCAAAAGCCATAGCTTTAGTTTTATTTAAATTCAAACTCAAAGTATTACAGCAAAACCATTCAAAGTAATCATTTATTTTATAATTAACTTCTAATATTAAATCATTTAAATTGTTTCCCTAAAAAAAGTATATTAGTATCATCAGCAAATAGAATTTTTTTATTATTCTATTAATGTTAGAAATCATTCATCTAAAACAACAAGTAGTTCTAAAACGAAACCACAGTCCATATTTGTACTTATAAATTTGATAATGTTTTCTTAATCTGAACAAATTATTTTCTTCTCAAAGAGTAACTTCTCACAATTCATGAACCTTACCTCTAAACCCATAGTTCCAAGCTTCCCCAAGTAAACTTTCACGATCCAATATATGGTACTTTGAAATATCACAGAACACTGCTATTATTTTATTAATTTTATCTAAGTTTGGATATAATCTATGACATTCAATAACGTCAAATTTGTACTGATAATATTTTTATTTTACTATTTTCTTTATAACATGTGCCAGGATGTCTGTATCTCTCTGTGGTTTATAGCGGTGGCGTTCTCTAGCATCTTAGTTGATGACTGGAATATCTTATACTGAAATTGACTAACACAAAAAAGTGTCATGCATATTTAAAACGGCGGAATGTTGGAATATGCTTGCTAATATGTGCGTTTGACTATTAAAAGGTATTCTAAAAAATAAAATATGAACATTTAAATGTACAGATACAGTGTTGTATATTATATTAAAACATCGAGGTGGGTACCTGAAAATATTTTTATTACATATTTTAAAATCATTGACCCTTCAGTAGTAATAGCATTGGCCTAGCCCTCCATTATCCAGGGTTCGACACCAAATGGTGCTTAAAATAATAAAGAACGCTAATTGTTTACTGTAGTCCAGGCGGTTGGTTCCCGAGGCCGCAAGAGCTACAGGCTCCTAGGAAAACTGTAGGTCCCGATGCAACGCGACCTTTGTTATTCTTGCGCCGTAAGAAACACATAAACAAAGATATCATTGATTTCAATTCTTTTTTATACTTTGCTTTATTCTGCTCTTGATGCCATGAAGCAAACGTGTATGCGAATTTCCTTTTATAGGGTTATGACATTCGGCCTTGAGATTAATTTCCAAACGAAGATTTAGGAACACTCATCAATTTCGTATTAAAAAAAAGAAAAGGAAAGAAAGAAAGAAACGCAAGTCAAGAAAAACGTTGTATATATTATAGATCTATGTACTTACCTTGGCCAGAGCTTGTATCAGTGGGGAATATTGATGCGAAAGAAAACTTAACGAACTTATTAAACTTGGATAAAGTGCATTTAGAATATGCATGTGATAGAGGAAATAGGCATATGTTTCCACAAGCCTTAAAAACAACTAAGGGAAGTATTAAAAGGCCCCTTAGGAGAATGCCTGAAGTGAATTGCATAAGAAAATTATGTAAAATCACATAAGAGTGGATGTGCAGGTAAATGCCATACACTTTAAATAGCAATACTCGTTGATATTGCGAAGAAGTATAAAAATTAATGAATGATCTGGATAAATGAACCTATTAGCCAGGTACCAAAACATTAGAGAAAACCAAGGTAATGTCTTCGTACAAGATAAATGCATAAAGAAAGCAAATGATTTGAAAAAAAATTGGAGGGGCAGACTGAGATGGCTAAGCGAGGAGGATGGAATTAGATTCGACCTCCTTTTCGTCGTAAATTTAGAAGGGTTGAATATGACGATGATATATACATGCATAGATAGGGCATCTGCATAAAAGATTATAACCTAACTTATAATTGTAAAAATTTATGCCATTTCATTCTTATGTTAGATATGAAAATCTGTCATAGGTATTAACTCTAAATGACTATGAACAAAAATTGTATCCCAAATAGGGATAAAAATCGCAGGAGGAAATTATCCGAAGAAGCAAAAGGCAAGATGGATTATGCAATTTCTCGATAAAAGCAAAATCGTGTGATATAGAAAGAACAAAAAATCACAAGACATCTCCTAGAAAACCCATCTCCGAAAGATGTATCGTTCACGTTTTTTATCTAGTGGTTGAAATCAAGAACGACAAGAATAAAATATAGAGTGTCGAATGAACGAAAAATAATTTTACCTTGAATTAAATTTGACAAAGCGCAGGTTTTATAATAGAAGATACATTGTGACAATAATGTACAAAAATTGTGATAACTATTATATATTACTATTTGCAAATAACAATTCAAAATAAATTGTTATACCATTTACATATATAAAAAACTATTTCAAATTCATTTAGGATAATTTATCTGGAAGTTGCTTATTATGGGCTTGTTATAGTATGTTACTTTCGAAGTTGATTGGTGCCAAAAGAAAGTGTTCCAGTTACCTGATTTCAATAAATGTGTGTAATGTGTTATGCACATAACGAGCACATAATGCCCATGATTTAAAGACATATGTGTTCCTTTTTTCATATTGCCAATGTTGTTGGCACTTCTTTCTAGATTCACTGTAGCCTAACTATGAACTACGCTTGATTAAAATAATTATGAAAATTACTATGAACTATTTAAATAAACATGGGCGGGATTTTGGACTGTTGAATTACGTAATTAATTAGTATTCGAACACCTATCAGCATAATTAGGAACTATGCCTAAATAATTTTCTCTTGCCACACTTTTCAAAGTTTCCTTTGGTAAATGGATTTTCAATAATAAATGAGTTAGTATATCCTAATGTCGGATATATATAACAAAAATAATAATAAATAATAAGCAATAAAACCAATTCCGTTATTTTATAATTAAGAATATAATACTGTTCGTAAAAAAGATTATTTGTAATTAAAATAATGCAAACTATGTGCTTAAAGTGGATCTTTGCCTAACTAGTATTTCGTATATTGCATGTGACACGTGTGCGCGTCTTTGAATATTTCGGTTTTGTTAAAACTTATCGCCTCATGAATACTTTTTTTTTACTTCTGGAGAAGGGAGAGTGAAAAAAATAGAAAAAAAGGAAGAATGTATGTTTTGTTTTACTACTACATTCCCCAACATGCCTTCTATACCTAATGCATGTGTCTCATTTTGAATTCTAACGTATAATTTAAGATACCTTCGGTATTTCAGGTGGAACTTTGAATTGATAGGGATTTAACTGAGCATACAACAACACATAGTGATATTAAATTTGAATTCTCATGACCTGGGATTCTCCAAATGAAAGAAAGCGAAATTTAACTAACTCCCGGTATAACATAGAGTCTTCTTGCACAATAATTTTTCATCTACATATTGAACGTTGATCAATCAAATTACATATTTCCTATCAATTGCTGATCGTCTGTAAAACTATCATATGCATATAATAAAATCTGTAATTCTTTTTTCTTTTCTTCGGGCATTCAATCACGCTGTTGTTAAACCAAGGAAATTATTTGGATTTCATTTTTAACAAAGGCGAGACGCTACGGAGTTGGAATAACATTTAAATTTTACTAAATATACTCCTTTCGCTGCTTTACTAAAGAAGTCGGAAGGCAAGATAGCTGTTAAAATAACTGGATTAAATTTTTAAAGAACATGGTATGTCACACGCTGTTTGTGACATATCACGCAAGATTAAAATATTTGTGTCGAATAAGTAAGGTAATTTGGGTTTTGCGAGTCATGGATTCCATTTCAAATTTGTTCTTTTCATGAAATGCCAAACTCTCTTGCACATTTCACTTTCAGCAAAATACTCTAGTTTAAGATTTTCAACTTTTAACGTCTTTGATATTACTAATGCCGGATGATAACCTAGCAAATGAAGATAAGCTACCAGCATGACAGTCTACCAAAAACATGACTGAAGTACTAAAGTTCTGGAACTGAACTAAATTTGTGATTTTGCGTAAATCTCATAATCTGCGTCAGAGTTCTAAATTGAATTTATATGTCCATTTATCGTTGTAGCAAATTTATTTATAATTGACGGCTCAAATTAAGCTTGAATCGGACGCTGCATTTAATAATGCCTATCACTCTAACTTCAGCAAATGAAATCTTGAGAGGCAGTATGAGGTTTGTTGAATGATACTTCAGAATAAAATTCTTTAGTTAAAACCTTTGCGTATCTACATTGGAAATTGGATTCTTTACGTATCTACAGTGGAAATTGGATTCTTTACGTATCTACATTGGAAAAGAAGATCGTTACGTTGAGGTCATAGTGCTGTCGTTGATCATGCTAAAAATGCACCACTAAGCAAATTTGGCAACACTTTTCTCCCTTTCATTTGCTTTACCCATCTTGATGTTTTAATATACCGAACAATAGAACAGAAATCTGAAGTGCGAAAAGAATTATTATGCATATTGAATAAGGACAAAAGACGCACTTTTTAAAGCGAATGTCGTTTGTTTGTGCCATTGACTGAGATGAGTATTGATCTTTAACTACGAACTTAAATGAAACGAAACAAAGAAAGTGAGTCAATGCTTTTGTTTACCATTGTCTTTAATTTCATTGTCATTTTGATTTAAGTATGCTTTTTTCACCTTTTACTTCTCGTTAACTTCCTCAGAAATCTCTCGTTTTGGGAGATATAAAGTTTATAAAAACAAAACCATTGAAACAAGGCTCTGCAACGAAGTATTTTTTATTTTATTTTAATGCCTCTTTTCTTAATCCTTTTCCTGAAAGGAAAACTCCGAATAGTATAAAGAAAAAGCAATACGCGAAGAGAAGAAAAAAAAAGAACAACTGAAACTCAAATTTCCAAGAGTCTTCGAAATGAGGTTGTGTCTGTATGGGAAAGGAGTATTGTATTTCGTTAGTTGAAGCACGTTCGGCTGTTAACAATTTTCCTATTTCCGAATACGAGTTACGAAGTGCTTTAAGATAAAGCGTCGCTACAGTTCCTGACTGCAAATGAATGCATGTTAAAGAGAACTATTCACGCGGATTTGGAGAAGAGTGAGTGAGAAGGTGAGCGAAGACAATCCGAAGGATGCTTTGAGTTCCTCATGAATTGCTATCCTTTGTTACCAATTGCAATTGGGTATTTAGAATGAACAACAAGTCATTTTACAAGAAATATGGTTTGAAGTCGTTATTTAATGCAATATAAAAAGAAGTATATTTAATTTACTGACTGAACTAAGGAATAAAATCAAATGATGTGGAAATTCTTGAGGAAATCGAAACTGACTGTTACCCAGACTTCCCTATTTACTATGTATTGTCAAACTTTATCGTCCTCATGACAGGAAAATTGTTTGACTTTTAGTTATAGGGAAAGCAATTATTTACGTGTCAAAATTCACTTGTCAACGTTCATTAGATAAATATACCTAGGATAATTACTGAAAGTCATAACCCTCCCAGCAATTCAACTATATCGCAAATCATTAAAAGGAAACTTACATTGCTAACAATCTCATATAGGATGTAAACTTTAGTTGACTCCGGAAAGAGGAATGGTCTAATCAGTGACTGGATCACGGCGATGCAAACTAAAGGTTTTGAAAAAGTATATTGAATTGATAAAAGAACAACAAAATGAAGAAAAATTAAAAGGAACAAATCTACAAATGAAAAAAACAATAAAGAAGAACGGCTCAAAAAATTAAAAGCATTGCAGAAAAAGGGAAAAACATGCACACCGAGATATAGTAAGTTATTAGATGATATTTAAGTAACGAAATTATATCTATTGGATAAACTGTAAAGTAATTTAGCCTGAAGAAATGTTTTCTATTTTATTTTAGATAGAAATGTTTTAATGCTTAGCAATATGTATAGTTTACTAATTTTATAGTTCGTTCAATTTCTTTTATTTTCTGTATATTCTGATAGTCTTCCTTTCTTTAGGCGTTTCGATGTCTTTCTTTTTAACATTCAAAATGTTCCTACTAATCTTAAAATCCATAAAACTTGTCACTTTTTCCCTAAAATCTTGTCGTCTCATTTTGATACCAAATTATTCTAGCCAGTTTTAAACAAACGGTTTTACCATTAACTTATCTAACCATTTAACATTTTTTTTAATATTTTAATTTTTTATCGGAGAATTATCTTCGAATTAACACCAAACCTTGCAAGTACATGCTACACCAGTGCTTTGTCTATTACGTTAGGTTCAATGAGCTGCGCAGCATTTAAAATGCAGTATGCTGCATGTTTTTGAAATAAATATATTACAAATACAGGAAAAAAATCTGGTGTTAATGGAGATGATAGCATTGATGTACGCGCACTTCAAAAACAATTCTCAAATATTCATGAGAGAGATTTTCTTCTGGTAGTACATTGAGATATTGCAATTTTTCTGAAATTCTTGACGACAAACGTCTTACATCACGTGTTAAATCAAGAAGAACGTACACTACCTCAGGGTTCGATTTTTGTATTGTTTAATAAAATTTTATTTACTTTTTGATAGACCTAACACATGGCATTATTAATTATTAATAATAATCACACTAATTAATCACGAAATAGTTAAAAAAGGACACCACTAACAGCATTATCATGTTAACGTATACAGATTCATGGAAAAGTTTTAGGTCAGATTAAATATACATATATATTAAATATAAATATGTTCAAGTGAAGTGAATGCAGATAAAGAAACGAACGAATAAACAAACAAAAAAAAACTGTTCTGACTGACTGATGACTATTGTTGTCAAATTTGTTTTTAAATTTCAAGGGACAAAAATTGGGACGTTCAATTTTCTTTAGTTTATTTGTTGGGAAGAATGTATTGCAGAAAATTTCTGAGACATAATAATATCAATTGAGTTCAGATAATATCAATTAGAACGTACGTTATAGTATTTAAGTAAGGCCCGAAAAATAATGTCATCCGGTCCCCTTTGGCTACTATAATAAGTTACTACTAACTACTACCATGTACTACTAATTACTACTATAGATGTAACTGGAATATTAAAGCACGTGCCCTTTTCGTAACTCGTTTTTTCTTAATTAATTTATTAATAAGTGATTTTGGAAAGTAGAAGGTCTATCGGGACTGCGTGGGGATATGACAAAAAAGAAGAAGGTATTGATACAGTCTAGTATCAAAGCAAAAGTATCGATGTCGTGCAGAATGGAAATTATACATGCTTTTACATTATAATGGTCACTCATATCAAAATATAAGTCAGGACTTTCAATGGCACTATTCTAAATAGTAATATCTATTAATAATATCATATATTTATTCTTATTCTAATTATCTATTCATTAGCTAAAAGCAACCTTATTTTCTATTATTTACTTTAATATTGTTTATTAGAATGGGGTGGTATTTTTATCTTTTTATACAATTCTGTTTCTATTCCGTGAAAATGCTTTCCGCTTCAACTTACATCCAGTTTTTTTGCTTCTTTTTTTTTCTTTTTTTCTTTTTGACGTTCGTTCCTATTTAATTTCGTTTGTTTAAGCGTTGCACTTTATTGACTTCCTTTCGTTTTATAAAAAAATTATCCTTCATTTTACATATTTTCCAAGTGTGATTCATTTGACATATATCATTAATGTGGATTATTTTTCATATCTCGTTAGCGTAATTCATTTTATACAACATTAGTTTGATTCATTTCACATATCTTATTTAGGTAACGTTTTTTGTAAGTCATTTAATGTATACACACTAAATTGTGTAAGGTTCCGGTAACGATCCCAATTTTATCCTCTTTAAATGAAAATTGCAAACTTGCATCATCTGACACTGTATCTATTTAATTTAGCTTTTTTATATTCGTATTCACTGAATTTTGCTCTGACAGTCATCATTTTTATTGCAGTGCGTACATAGAGGGTGTATACAAAATGGCGGGAAAAGAATTCACTACACGATTCCTTGTGAAAAAAGGAATAAAAAATGTCCAGTACAATTTTTGCTTAAAATCAATATTTAATAAGTTATTTCAAATCATAGTTGAACCAATAATAAGGCAAAGTCAACCCATTTAGCATCGATTTAATGCAATTACATATGCGTTCGCGAATGTACGCCCCTTGCCACGAAGAGAGATAGGAAACGAAGATTTCACTGGTTTTTAAAAACTTGCTAATGGTCACGTGTTACTTGAATTTCAGAATATTGAAACTCACACCCACGTTACGTCATAATCAACAGTAAACACCACATTTGGTGATTTCTCGTGCCAAATCAATCATACCAGGGATGGGATGTATACGGATCGGAATGGGCTGTTTGCCACTAGGTTCAACCTTTTTTCTTCCTTGTTGTGGGGAAAGTATTATAATTAATAGTATTTTTCTCTTATTTTATAAGCAGTCGTGTCCCAGGGACATTCCGTCCTGTGCCCGTCTGGCAGGCTTGCGACGTATTTGCTATCAACGGTATAGTAAAGTGAACTCCAGAGTCGCGCCTCGGCCCCCTGACATACATAATCCGCCACTGCCAGCGACGAGCACATATTTCAATATTTTAAACAGAACTAAAATTGAAAGTCATTTAGTTTACCAAGTTCATTGGCGGTACCGAGTTGTTAATGACCTCCCCACACCCATTTGGATTAGTTTCGTGCTGCTTCTGAATTTGCAGAGGGTTATTTCCTTCCATTTGGAAACTGATGATTTTTATTTCATTTTTTAAAGAAAATTTCATACGATTAATTTTTGCCTTATTAATTGTAAAATAATAGATATTTTTTTTTTTCTCAAAGTACTTACTATAAGTTTTGTGGAAAATGAACAATGACGAACTGGGTCCTTTTCCTCTCGGGCTTTCCTTACTGCAGAGGTAATCAGTACGCCACTGCTGTCATATGATATGCGAATACAAAAACAACAGGATTAAATGCCGGGGAGGGGTTGCCAGATGACTTCAAAATGGCTATTCCCCTTCCTTATTACCCTATTTCTGCTCACTTTCCATGAAGAAATTACCACCCCCTCAAGATAGCGGCTATGCTAGCGTTCAAGTATTACGTAAGCAATATTTTGGCCATTTTCAACACCCCCACCTCATTGGTAAGCAAAAATTAATATTAACTAACATAGGAAAATAAGCACAAAAGCCACCCACTCCCGCAAAGTTGCTTACGTAATACTTGAACTCTGCCTATGCCAAAGGATACATTTTTTATAAAGTTACCAGATTCAGAAAAAGATTGGTATTCAATTGGCTTTCTTTGGTGACGAAAAAACTTTCACTAGGTTGCCATACTTCGGAATTCCAATGACGTATTTGAACACGCAACTAAATTTTCAGGTTTGAAGTTGTAGAATGAGACCCACTCGTGGTAAACCGCGCAACTCCAAGAATTTCTTTGGTTTGCTTTTCTAATGATGGGCGTGTCTGGAGCGTGATTCGTTCATCTTTGGGCTCAATTGTGGTCCATTTTGCCCAAAGATCTCGGCTATATTTTTTTTTGATTCGGTGTTTTCGGAACAACCTATATTATATCCTATGATTGCATGCTTTCGTGCAAAATTTGAAAACAGCCCAGGGTATATGAACAAGAAATTGTCATCCAAATAATGAACTAAAATCGGTTAATGACATTTGAATTCATTTTTCAAAGACTGCTATCTTTCGTTTTGCAGTCAATATTTTATACTATTTTATATTTGTTCCAATTTCGTGAAATTAAAAGGTAGTATTCACCTGCAAAACCGTGCGATACCTTTTCCGCAAATTTATACGGAAAGTATTGAATTATTAAGATCTTTTAATCCAAGTGAATTCAGTCCTTGAATTCAAATTTCAATATTAAAAAACACCATGGGGAAACAAAATTCCAGACTTATGAAATGTAGTGCAGTTTGCAAAAGAATACTTATATTACTATTTGAATTTAGTTTAGACTATTACCAATAACGACGCAGTTTATACAGTACGAAATAATATTTAATACATTTAATATATTTCAGCCGCAGTCTATGGCAGAATTTTTAAAATTAAAATACGAAACAAATCAAATTTAATTTGGGAATTTCCCTTCACTTTCCCAAACGATACCTGAATCCGATATTCCTCACACACAAGCAGAATAACTCATTATAAAGTGAATTATCGGAAAAGTGGCATTGATTACATAAATACTTGGTAGCTGACGAAAAAGTATCGATAGATGACGAAAAATATCGAAAAAGTATAGATATCATCCTTTCTTGAACCCTGTGTTAGAAGTAACGCTGATTGGCTATCAAGTTGTATTAAAAGTAATCATACTATTTCACCACTCGCTCAAATATTTATTTTTAAACTTATACTCATGTTTGTAAAAATTGCAACACCATGAAGGACTCGTCCGAATTGAATGAAATTTAATGTACAAACGACCTGTGTTGATACAAATAAACGATTAAAATTACAAAGCAAAAAAACAATATTACATGTCGAAAATCAGTATTTGGTGAAGCCACCACGCGCTGCAATAAGTGATGCTATACGACGTGGCATGGAATCAAACAGATGTTGAATGTGTGCCTGAGGAAGAGCATTCCAGATTGCTTGTATGCGACCCCAAAATTGATCTGTAGTAGCTATGGGACGAGGATCACGAGCGAGACGCCGACCAACGAAATCCCACACATGTTCAATCGGCGACATATCCGGCGAATAGGCAGGCCAAGGAAGAAGCTGTATCTGTTGTGATGAAAAGAAGTCTTGAACATTCCTGGCAATATGTGGGCGGGCATTGTCCTGTTGAAATACAGCTCCGGGAATGCCTTGAAGGAAGGGAACAACTTCGGGCTCCAGAACTTCATTGATGTACCGGTTGCTGTTAAGATTACCCACAATTCGTAGCAGCTGAGATCGTCCATGATACGCAATCGCACCCCAGACCATAACGCTGGGGGTTCGTCCACTATGACGTTGGATAATGCACTCCGGAAGGTGGCGTTCACCGGTATAGCGTCTAACACGGATGCGGCCATCACTGTACCCCAAATTAAAGCGGGATTCATCAGAAAACACCACTTGTTGCCAATCAGCACGCCAGTCTCTATGTCCATGAGCCCATTGTAGCCACAGGCGATGATGGTTTTGCGTCAGGAGGATCCTGTATAAAGGAACTCTTGCACGCAGTCCACGGTGCAGTAGACGCCGACGAATTGATGAAGCACACAATGATACACCTGTAGCAGTGCACCAACATTCTGCCAACTGTCCAGATGAAGCAAAACGGTCCGTCACCGCCATGCGGACCAGGTGTCTATCATCCCGTGCTGACGTCACCTTTCGGCGTCCACTCCCGGATTTCTGAGTTGTCTGGTTCTCTTGAACCCACTGCTTCCACACTCGCATCACTGTGCTGCTGTTACGCCCCATACGAGCTGCTATTGCACGATAAGAAAACCCTCCTTCACGAAGGCCGATCATTCGTCCCCGTTCAAACTCCGTAACTTGCTGAAATGTCGCCCTCTTTCGTCGTAGAGGCATAGTGAC
>QLNU02015360.1:78946899-78971765 GCA_006491805.2 Dysdera silvatica
CATACACCTTGTCACAGTCTCCACACGGTATTTGGTAAATAGCACCAGATTTTTCCTCCTCAGGGACGCGATCCTTAACTTTAAGTAATAGATCACGCAGGGTGTAGACAGGTTTGTAGTAGGTCTTAACATTCACACAACTGAGAATTCGAGACAGCTTTTCTGAGACACCCGCCACATATGGCAAAACCACTGATGTCTTCCTAGTCTCATCCTCTACATTTTCTATTTCATTCATTTTTTATTTTCCTGTCTGTTATTCCTACTTCCTTAAGTGTCTTCTCTTATTCGAAGATTGGCGGCCAACACAGATTTCAATTTGCTATTTTTGCATTCATGGATAAATTTTTCTGTGCTTAGTTCTGTCCAAGCTTGCTTGCTTGCTTGCCTGCCTGCCTGCCTGCCTGCCTGCCTGCCTACCCACCCACCTACCCACCCACCCACCATCCATCCATCCATCCATCCCATTGCTATTATGCTTCTAAGTTTCTTCTTCTTGACGGCCCTGCGGTTGTTTAGTGGTAACGCGTTCGCTTATTATGCCGTTATCTAGGTTTCAACTTCCAACGACAGAAAAAAGAAAAAAAGCAACGCTTATCGCTTAAACTCCTTGTATTCTGGGGTTGGTTCCCTAGACCGCAATAGACGCGGTTTCCTGGGAAACCTGTAGGTTTCAGCGCAGTATGATCCTCTCTGCCTTTGTGCCATAAAAATCACAAACAAATAAAAACAAATCTTATTTCTTGATGTCCCACTCTAGTGCTAATTGGGATACTTTGTACTTTTCTGCCCTCACCGCGTGTCCACGATATGCTAATGTTCTTTTGAGTATTACGTTGATAATGCCTCTTTTCATATTCTGAATTTGTTTAGGACTTCTCGGCTAGAGAACTTCCCAGTCCATTTTATTTTCCTTTTTCTTCCTATGATCCACATTCCCAAAACCCCGTTATTTTGTTCCTGGCAGGTTCTTTATTATCCGAGTCTGACATCCGTATAATTGCTATTTATGACAACACGTACAAATATAATAAAAGTTAATTGTCCTAGTATATTGCTGCAACAAGCATCTCTAGATATCACTTACTGAGCTTTAATTTATTGTCTTAGTATCAACGTATGAAACATTACACATGCGCATCAAATTCACACATTATCAACAAAGATACCAGTTTTTTAGGGTACGTGGTTATATTATTAATGGTTATAGACGAAAAATAGAGAGAGTTGGGCGTATCTAATTTTTAAATAAATAACGTCAACAAAACGGTTTACATAATAGTGATAACGCATTCTCACCCCAATATTTTAGTGTATCTTTCAGAAATTCTACACTTATTTCTGCAATGGTAGGTAGTTTATAATGCAATAGTCTAATTTCTACCCTAAAAGAACTATATGTCTCAAAAATAGCATAGATACTATGCAAAATGGTGTTCTTAAGGTGTTGGCTAACTACGGTAGATTAAACGTTAAGCAATTACCTTCGTCTTTAGATTGGATACTGAAGTTGTGGAAAAAGGTTCGGCAAAAAATATGCTAAGAGATATTTTGGAAAATATTGCTATTCTTACTGTTTATATTTTATTTTCTATTCGTTTGTGTTGTGAGAGTGAGTTGACCTTTTTTTACTTTGAATATCTCCATTCTTGTCGTCATCTTAACTTTATAACCAATTATTCTCGACCCATTTCATTGGCAAAGTATTTTTTCATCGTATATCAGCCTTTTCAGTGAATGTCACATATCAGCCAGTCAAATATTAATTAGATACTTGATATTGTACAACAAGGGGAAAAGTGCTTTAATAATATTCCATAATTCTTTGTATCATTTTATTACACTTCTTAGTTTACTGATAATATTTCAATATATTTTCATGTAGGCAGTCACACTTTGCTAACATTTAGCATGTTTGAAAAAGCATGTACTGAAAAATTGTATATTATTCAAACAACATTATTAAATGTTTTACAAACTCTTTATTAATATACATTTTTTTAAGATTTATACATGGCTGTAAAATGTCCATTTTTTTTTTTATTTATAATTTACATGTACGGGTATGTTTCTATGATGCAATTATTAACGATAAAATACTTCATGTCTTACTGTTAATTGGTACGCGAACTTTTAACATAATTTTCGCACATTTTAGCCTGTTTACTTCATTCATAATACATTACAGAAACTACTTAAAACACATAACGCAGCAAAGAATTTAAATATTGATAAACTCGAAGAAAACTTTGCAGTTCTTATTTAAATTTTAGATGCGGTTTTACGGTCCTTCTATACCTTGATAAATTGTTCTTCAGTGCACGCGCTAATAAACTCCAGTGTTATTCAAGAGACAAGGAACTACTTATTTTCAAAGGTAGCATCAACTAAATGCTGCAAAAATATAATCGCTTTGCTCGTAAAGAGTTCGTGTTGTAGGCATTAAATTAAGCTTTTACAAGTTTAGTGCAGTATTTACACGATTTTTATATAAATGTGAACGTCTCTTGGAATAAAGTGAGAATCCTCGCTGTCCAAAATTATGCTCAATGATTTGGGTACTTTGAATATTACGTTACTTTGTAAAAGGTCTATTTAACAATTATAATTTAACAGTGAAATATAAAAACGGTTTAAAAGTGAAATAAAAAATTCAGAGTGAGATATAAAAAAAACTTTAGCGGAGAAATATACAAATATTTTAACAGTGAACTAGAAAAATATTTTAACAGTGAATTATAAAATAATTTAGCAATGAAATACAAAAACATTTGAACAGTGAGATAGAAAACAAATTAAAAGTGAAATAAAAAATTCACAGTGAGATATAAAAAACACTTTAGAGGAGAAATATAAAAATAATTTAACAGTGATCTAGAAAAATAATTTAACAGTGAATTATAAAATAATTTAGCAGTGAAACACAAAATATTTTAACAGTGGGATAGAAAAAAATTAACAGTGAAATAGAAAAAAAATTAACAGTGAAATAGAAAAACTATTTAACGATGAAATAAAAAAATAACTTAACAACGAAATATAAAAACGATTAACAGGTTTATAAAATATCTGAGGATTCATATCTTTTGAAGAACGCGCCTCAGTGTTCCAGTGAATATATCCAACGCTTTCAGATCCATTGAATTTGAGTTCGACTCCCAAGTAGGCTTGGTTGGATGCAAATGTATGGTGCGGTGATGAAAGTCTTCTACTATAATGCCCCTATGTTATATACACTGACAACTATCCGCCCTTATCTGGTACTTTAATCTGTCAGACACTGCAATTGTTAGATAACTAAAACCGCTGGGTGTTGCGTGGTAGAAAGAGACTAATAATTACATGACATGAAGCTGATTTTATTTTTTTCATCATCCCTCATAAAATAAAAGTGTTTATTTTTTTTTAAATTCGCGTATTATTCATAATTGCGTACATAATATTTCTTTATTTATAAACGTTTAAATTCAGGAATGGGTTCTTTGAAACTCGTTCCTACTTCCAATAGTAGAAGCCTCGTGGTTTGTGTCGGTGAAACGTAAATACGAATTATAATAATAATACGAATGAGTATTCGTTTATTATATATGACGCATTAGAATTCGTATTATAATAATAATACGAATTATAATAATAACATGACCTTACTTGTCGTTACGTGATAAAGTTCAATTTACTTCGTAATTAATGCCATCGTTATTGGAAGCCAACTTTTCAATTTCTGTTATAAACGTAAAATACTTATCGATGTGCTGAGCGATGAACTATTTTTACAACTATGACTATAATTTTTAATTTTAAAAAGAAAAAGTCATATTTCTAATCGGCTGCAGTGTCATTCGGTAGATAAATCACAATGAAATAAATGTTGGTTTTATTGATAAACAAATTGTGTATTTTTCTCATGATGTTGCCAAACCTTTCTTTCGGTTGTACTATATTTTTATTTTATTATTTCTGTATTTTTATTTTTAACTCATTGTAAATACGACAAAAGCATTCGACAGAGATTGAATATGCGTTAAAAACAAAGTAGGTAGTTACGATTTAATATAATTTTTGCTTTTTGTATCACTCGCATTGTACACTTTCCATGTGGTTACTTTGGAAAAGTCAAATTTCTCATTTGTGAGCTAATCACACTAGGCTACAAAATATTTTGTATATTAAAGGATTATTAGTTAGTATTCAAAGAAAGTGCCCCCTGTAGTGTCTGTATTAATTATTTAGAAGGAACTTTGATATCTGCCAAATAATAAAGATAAAAATTAAATTAATAACCACCTTTGGTCTCTTGTAATAATAGGACAAGGGAGAAGAGAGAGAGAGAGATATAGTTCTCTTAAATTAACCTTTATACTGACTCACCTCGCAAATATATTCTAACTCCGTTTGCGAATACCTTGTTGCATTAAAGTTGCTCTAATGAATGCGAATTCTTAATGCTATGCTACTAGTTGCACTGGTGTACGCAGAAAGTTGGGGAGTTACAGCACTACAACTCCATACATTCATATGTGTACGTACAAAATTGTATTATAATGCGGGGTTATGACCCTTAATGCCCCCCCCCCTGTTAACCCCAGTTACTGATTGTAGAACGGTCCAGGGAACATTTTGTAATCTATCTATGCACCAGTCTGACATCGCTATTTTATTTCGATAAACTAGTATAAAATGCACGTCATGTCTATTATACAGCAACCATAGCTACTGGCAAGTGCATCTTCATCGTTTCTCTCCGTTGAAACTATTTCCAGGTGTACTATTTGCGCTAAGACGGTAGGGATAGCGTTTTCTGTTATATATCATGCACGTGTTTACATTCTTAACAATTTGCAAATAGTTTCAATATGACGCAGAGGAAAATAATCACCCAAGTTGTTCTTGCGTTGTAGTGCATAGTGACGCTTAGAACACTAACCGTGATCATATAGAGTTGAAGCGGCAGAATTCCCTTTCAATCACACTGTACTTAAAATTTTGCTTTCCCTAACGGAGTTAAAATCGTTCGTGATTACTAAAATATGTATCATTCTTCACCTTGTTTCTTATTTACTAATACGCGATAAAAGATGTTTACCCCCGAAACATGTATTTCAAGTAATTTTGTTCATTAACGAGTATATTCCCTTCTCTGTAGCAGTTTTAATTTTAATTGTGGAGAGCATCTCGTCGTGTTCAACTACAACATCTCTTGGACGAGATTGCCTATATTTCGCTTACGCCTGTGAGAAAGCAGCCATTTCTGCAAACGACGATAATTAGGAGCCAGCAAGGGTATATGAGACGTCTCTTTTCAAAGATTGCTTCCATAAAACCGGGGTTTAAGTGGAGAATAAATAGGATTCCATTTAATGTAAATGGGGGGAGAGACAGGCCAAGTCATGCCGATAATTCTTTTAAAGCAGCTTGCTTTCCATTTCTGTCTACGTTGTTTTTCGCTGAAGAGGGTTTAGATGCCCATTTCAGATATTTTCATTTTCGAATGAGATACAAGGGGAAATGGTTTGGTATATATTTTTTTTAAAAAAGTCTAATGATTCCAATCACTTCTCTTCTATTACCTGAAAATTTCTAAAAGGGGAAAAACAATGACGAATATATCTAGTTTGGGATGATATGCTAATTTACGATTATTTGCGCTAATTGGCTCAGTTTTAGAGATTTTCCAATGTTAATTAAATTTTAGTATTCTTAAATTAGAGACACGTGTTATAGAAATACGTTCATCGAAGGATATTTTCCAAATTTTTAAAGTCTTAACATTAACTAAAATGCTATGCGAAAATAATCATTCGTTCCCTAAAGTAATTGATGTGTTAATTAGATAATTTTTCACTTCGTTTGTTCGTTTTCATTTATCAGTTCGTTTATTCCTTTCATTCCAGTCGAAATCCTTCGGGCTCAAGGTCTACACGTTTATATTGCGTGTAAATTAAAAAATGGAGAAGAATTTTATCAGCGTATGCTTGACAATTACAGTCAGACATTCCTCTTACAACGCTTATTTCTATTACATTATTTTCGTTATAGGTGGTAAATGAATAAACTGGGATGAAAAATATGTCTGCTCACGTGCGAATTTTTCGAGGTGAATGTGCTTTACACTACCGAGTAACAACAACTGAACGCGATAAATGCCATCCACCTGGACGTAGTAACAATGGATACGTGAACATTCGTGGAACATATACTACATGCACACTTCATCTTTTCTCAGTTTCCTCAATTTACCCATGTGTTGCCTTACGAGCTGGTGTTGCGCTGTTTTTACGGGTTCGTGTATCTTCCTTTATAAGATTATTTAATGCAGAGAAGGATTAACGTATCGTTACAAGAAAAATAATGAACGATAACCGGCGAATTAATGCATGTAAGAGAAGTTATAAATATTGAAAGAAAAGTGAATTCCCGTCTTGAGAAAAATGAGTACCCATCTTGAGAAAAGTAAATACCCATCTTGAGAAAAGTGGATATGCTTTTTCATCAAAATCCACCAGACAAAATACTTCACCAAATCGCTTTTTCTTATGCAAACTGCATGAATTCTCTCCGGGTAAGTAAGTGCTGTATTATTGCTAATATTTTTTTTAGGAAAGTAACTTGTTTAAAACTATGGTATTATTTTTACTACGTTTGCTATTCATTTTTTTCGTATATTACGTATGATATTATACAATAATTTTTGCCACCCACGTATATTTAGCTCAAACTAGAGCTTTTTTTGTTTTTGGAGAAAAAGAGACGCCGTTCTCATCCTGGATTCGAACCAGGGTCCCCACGTTGAGCCCGCGGTGTCTTGACCTACTAGACGAACGAGGACAAGAACAAACGCATTTTTCTCCATATAGTAAGATATTATTACCCTTCACAGGGATAACACAATTACCAAATAATGGTCAACAGAAAAGCCTCTGGGCGATTTTTGTGAGTTTCATGGGGAATTTATACAATAATGTTTGCCAACCACGTATTTAGCTCAAGCTAGAGCTGTTTTTTGTTTAGGAGAAAAAACACGAGAAACTCTATTCGCCCGGAGGCTTTTCTGTGTTGACCATTATTTGGCAATTGTGTTATCCCTGTGAAGGGTAATAATATCTTACATCCTCATATACGGAGAAAAATGCGTTTGTTCTTGTCCTCATTCGTCTAGTAGGTCAAGACACCGCGGGCTCAACGCGGGGACCCTGGTTCGAATCCAGGATGAGGACGGCGCCTCTTTTTCTCCAAATATAAAAAAAGCTCTAGTTTGAGCTAAATATACGTGGGTGGCAAAAATTATTGTATAATAAATTCCCCCACGAAAAACTCACAAAAATCTCGCCCCGGAGGCTTTTCTGTGTTGACCATTATTTGGCAATTGTGTTATCCCTGTGAAGGGTAATAATATCTTATACGTATGATATATTACATATATGCTTCTTTTTCTCCTATATCAAAAAGCTCTAGTTTGCGCTAAAAAGGTGGGTGTTGGAATTATCACGTAGATAATTATTCCCCACGAAAAAATACAAAAAACTCGACCCGCAGGCTTTTCTGTGTTGACAATGATGTGGCAATTGTGTTATGCCTGAGAAGGGTAATAATCAGGCCTGTAGCCAAGCCGGGGCCAGCAGGGGTCCAACCCCAGTTTCCCATTGCTTGTGCCCCAGTTGCCCCATCGAGATATTTATATACATATATATATATATGGAATTATCCCGGGATGCTCTGTGTACTATATACCCTTTCCCTTGCCAAGTTGCCCCTTTATCCTGGATATAGGCCTAGTAATAATATCTTACAACGGAGATATTACATATATTTTTAGAAAGAAATCCTATATTTTTAAAATTTCGATTATATATATTATTGCTCGATTTTCCTAACTGCGCTGCTTCCTTTAAAAACATACTACGTTAAACGAGAAATGTTCATCATATAATCCCTTTTTGTCGCAAAATTTGCACTAGACTTCAAAAAGTTTATAGACGAAAAAGCAAAATTCTATTTTATTTATAAAATAGTTTCATAGAAACTCACAGTTCCATATAATGAAGCAAATGTCAAAAATTTAACTTAAGACGATTAAATTTTGAGTTTTTTTCATTGCCGGCTATGTTGAAGGTTTGTTTGTCTTATATCATGAAATTTTCACATTTTTCTTTTATACTATAAAAAGTCGAAAACTTTTTCGTACAGTCTACAATACAAGGTCTTTTATAAGCGAATTTACACAAAAAATTTTCAAAGGAAAAATATATTAAACACGGTTTTTTGTCAGAATTGCAGACTGCCGCCATTACATCCCTTGCAATGTCTTTTTCGGAAAATAAAAAAAAAAAAAAATTGAACATTGGGAGCAATTTGTTTTTTTTTTCAACTTATACTGTTGGTAAAAATTTGTCAGAATTTTTTGTTTTCTAAAATAAAATAAAACTTTTTATTATTTCGTATTGTCTTCTAAACGTACAGTATTTTGTTATTTTAAAAATGTTTTGGGTGTAAAATTGGTAAATGCATGGTCGTTCCTGGGCTATTGTATGCCCTGGTGCAAAACGATATCCTAGCCCTTATAATTTAATATTGTATTTAATTAATAATTTTGTATACACCGTGTCTATTTTTATATCTGTATACACATGATTTAAACAGTTATCATACAAAAGAGAATTATTTTTTAATTTTCATTTTCATAGAAGGAAAGGAAGACTCTTGGTATGGACTTCGATCCAAAGCTCAAAGGGAATATAATAATAATACAGTAACCGGTCTGAGGCCGACCCTGTATTTTGCCGCCCAGGTGAGTGTGCACTTTTTGCACTCTCGCCAGGAACAGCTTAGGACAGAGTCGCTCTGTGGGTAAGTGATGCCTTTGTGCGAAGCGGGATTTCAATGCCCCATAAAATGGTATTTGTGAACTGTAATAAAATTAATTTCAAGAAATTTTTATTTTTTTTAACATACAGTATGTTAGCAAAAAAAGTATACAACTTCAAATTTCATTTACATCGAAACTACGACAGCTGGAAACTTAATCGTTTTTTTTAATTACTTGGCTAATAGACGAAGTTTTTTCTGTGTAGTTAGAGTGGCTCCACGAGACGAACAGTGCGTGTGCGTTCATTAAACGTAATATACACCGAAAAAAGGAGTAAGGACATCGACAAAGAAGAAGGCTGCTTGTGCAATATGGTTTATGGAGACGAAATTACCAACACAAATGCAAATAAATTTTAAAAACGTGAACAAGAGAACAATCCTTTTGTTTACAAAATAAATGGTGCTTCTCTTCATATGCTAGAGAGTATTAACGAAGCCATCCTCAGTGTAAGGCCCGACATTTTGTAGCGAACGTGGAAGGAATTAGACTTTCGTTTGCACACTATCTTAGGGAACTTCGGAACACACGTGGATTCATTTTAACTACGCAGAGAAAAACTTTTTAGCTATGTAGCTAAAAGAGGAAAAAAGTATTTAACTACTGTAGTTTCGATGCAAATGAAAGTTGAAGTTATATACTTCTTTTATGGCCACCCTGTACTTTATGCATATTGTATAAATACGATATATACACATATATGTGCAATACTTAAAAATGTAGCCTTTAAAATGTTTTTTTTTCAAATATTACAAAATAATAATAACATAATAATTTAATACACCTTTGGGACACCTTGGCAGATATTAAATGTCATTTTATTACATATTTATCCTTCCAGCTATAGCCACGGCAAATACTTTAGATCTTTATAACTAAATTGCCTCTATTATCATTTCCTTTTGATATCATTGACAATCGGTAAGATATTCTTCGGACATTTTTAATCATAAATAATTTTTCATTAATTTTAATTTGGAATATCGAATTATCCCAGAAACTAACGATGCAGATAAAGGATAAAGTAAATGAATAAGAAATAATATAACCTTATTTGGAAACATATTTGTTCATAATTTCTGGCTCAATGTCAATTGGTTCGTGATTTATATTCATAAAAATAGTTTAAAACATTGTGATCTCTTTTTATAGAACGTTGCGAAGTCTTCAACTATCATCAATGACCGAGAACGCATCATAAGAAGGTTCGCAAAGACGAATCGAACCTTTAAATTTTGAGTAACTGAACTCGTTTAATATTATTGCCACACAGTTCTGAACTCAAAAACGGTTTACAACAAAACATAAACTGTTGTATTTTAGAAGTTAACCACCCCCTTTAGATAACTCACATTGACGCCATAATTTTGTTTTCTTTAGCTCTCGTTCTCTTTTGCTTTCATGGCCATCTAGTAGCAATTAATAATTCTAACACACCGGACGTGTTCAAACTTGCTTTGAGGAACCATCAGGCCCGGATTTATAAACGGGCACGTTCTTCCAGTGCCCACGGCGCAAAATTTTTAAGGACGCAAAATATTGAAACGCAGCGGGTTTAAAAAGAAATACAACCTATAAATCGTAGGATTATATCGAATCATCCTCCCCGAGAAAGCGCCTCAATTTTTGGTCTTAATGTAAAAATCTAACAAATTTCGAGAAAAATAGCCTCCCCCTAAACATTGAAAAACATAAAAAATTCTGTCGTCAAATAAAATAAATGTAATTACAAAGATATCTTTATCTCATACTATTGCACGTAAGGTAATCATAAATATCTCTCCTTTCACCACGCACTCTACGATTTTCCGCCATATTTAAGGGAGCGGATTAATTGACTTAGGATTGGGGAGAAGGGAGCACCTCGCACCCTAAATTTGATCCTGCGTACCTTTCATGCAGTGGTAGTACGTCAAGGAAAAGCTGCTAATCCGTTGTTTACTGTTCCTTTTTTATGGCTTAATGGTTCAAATTTAGCAATTTTTACAGTAAAGTTTTAATTCATGAATAGTATAAAAATCTATTATCATTTTCCATCATAATAGATTGATTTTCAATCATTGAACTTGCTCCTATTGTTTAAAGAGTGCCTTTCTCAATTCTTATTAAATTAAATTAAACTGACATCTGTTCATTTCAAAAATAATAAAATGTTCCAACTCGGGCAGCATGGGCTTTGTCAACCCTACAGTCTTTACCCATTGCTGCCCAGGCGAATAAATTTAATACTTCTACAGCATAAAAAATGACCTGTATCTGAGACTGTAATTGATTTTCTTAAATAAAGTTTGTATTGTACTTACACTATATGCCCAAAAGTATCCGGACACTTTGGATTTTTTAATTTTTTTCGAATTTCTAAAAAACTACTCGGCAAATTGTTCTATAACTTCACATAGAACATGCTTGAATGCACATATTCAAACAAAGTTTCATTGACTTGTGCATTTAGGTACCCATATATTGCCCACATATTGACAAAGTGAAAAAATATTTGATCACCCTGTATCATAAAAAGCTGGAAATTATTTGTAACTTTCAGAAAATATTTAACCAGCTATGCTTAATGCCTGTGTGCATTTTCGTAAACCAAACATGTATATTCATGAAGATAGAAACGTTTCTTTAAGAAAACCCAAATTTTGTCACATATTTTTTGCTTATAATATCCACAATTTTCAGTCAAATTTCACGAAACTTACAGAACATTTGTCAACGTACAAGAAAAATATTATACTTAAATTAGAAATTAATATATTGAATACACGATGAGATATGAGCATTTGAAGAAAATAATTTTTTACTGCGCATGCGCGAAAGATATGAATAACTTTCTTTCATAATTTTGTAGTCAATAGTATAGGGCAACTTAAAAAAAAATACCAGTGGGATATCTTGAAAATTCAGAAAGTTATCGACGATAGAGTGAGCCACATTTCTCTAATTCTCTGAAAGTAGCTAGATGATAAGGGGGTTTTCCACAAATTTTCATGTTCCAAATTACCAAACACCCCTGTTCTGAAAATGAAATATTCCAGATTTATGCAAATAAGGATCAAAAGTATTCGGACACCCTCCTACGTGGTGGATTCAGTTAGTGACATCTAATTTCTGGCTCTCAGACAAGTATAAAAGAAGCCTGATGAGTTAACAATTATAATTTCAAAGCTAGAAAAGTAAAATGGGAGGAAAGCGCGAACTAAACGATTTTGAACGTGGTGAAGTCATTGGTTGTCACCGCTGTGGAAAATCTGTTCGTGAGATTTCTGTGATGTTACGAGTGCCCCGTTCCACCGTTAATGTTGTTATCGTAAAGTGGGAACATACGGGGACTACAACGGTGCATCCACGACCTGGTCGACCACTTCGTCTAGTAGACAGGGAACGCAGAGTGCTGAAGAGAGTTGTGAAAGCGAACCGCATGAAATCGGCGGAAAAAGTTCGTGCGGATTTTCAAGATGCCTCTGGATGCAACGTCAGCACAAAGACAGTTCGTCGGGAGATTGGTTTTCATGGCCGAGCAGCTGCATATAAACCAAGCATTACTGCAACCAATGTCAAGCGTCGCTTACAATGGTGCAAAGCGTGCAAAACATGGAGCCTGCAGCAGTGGCGTGAAGTGTTATGGAGCGATGAACTACGGTAAACTATTTGGCAATCGGATGGTAGAGTCTGGGTGTGGAGAATGCTGGGTAAACGCTTTTTACTTGACTGTATTGTGCCGCAAGTTAAGTTTGGTGGTGGAAACATAATGGTTTGGGGCTGTTTATCATGGTTCGGGCTGAGCCCTCTGCTTCCTATGAAGGGAATTCTGAAGATGGAAGGCTATCTCGACATTTCGGACAATTCCACGCTGCCCACATTGTGGCAACAATTTGGAGTGGGTCCATTCTTGTTTCAACAAGATCGTGCTCCTATCCACACAGAAAGGGCTGTATAGAGCTGGTTTGCTGACATGGATGTTGAGGAATTGGACTGGCATGCTCTGAGCCCAGACCTAAATCCCATAGAACACCTATGGGATGAATTAGAACGTCGACTGTGAACTAAGCCAGAATGCCCCACATTGGCGAAAGAGCTGACTAATATTCTTTTGCAAGAATGGCATGCAATTCCCACTGAAAAATTCCAGAAACTAGAAGATAGCCTCCCAGATAGAGTGGCAGCCGTCATTGCAACAAAAGGTGGCCCCACTTCATACTAATTTTTGACTTCTTGTTGGTTTGTTGTATTTTTATGGCGCAAGGACAACAATGGTCATTCTGCACCAAGCAAGGTTTTTGACTTCTGTAAAGGAGAAGAAAAATATCCTGGTGTACGGATACTTTTGATCCTTATTTGCATAAATCTGGAATATTTCATTTTCAGAACAGGGGTGTTTGGTAATTTGGAATATGACAATTTGTGGAAAAAACCCTTATCATCTAGCTACTTTCAGAGAATTAGAGAAATACGGCTCACTATATCGTCGATAACTTTCTGAATTTTCAAGATATCCCACTGGTATTTTTTTGAAGTTGACCTATACTATTGGCTATAAAATAGGAAAGAAAATGATTCATATCTTTCGCGCATGCGCAGTAAAAAATTATTTTCTTTAAATGCTCATATCTCATCGTGTATTCAACATTTTAAATTTGAATTTAAGTATAATATTTTTCTTGTATGCTGCTGACAAACTTCTGCAAGTTTCATGAAATTTCAATGAAAATTGGGGATATTATAAGCAAAAAGTCTGTGAAAACATTTGGGTTTTCTTAAAGGAACGTTTCTATCTTCTTGGATATATATGTTTGTTTTAAGAAAATGCACACAGACATTAAGCATAGCTGGTTAAATATTTTCTGAAAGTTACAAATAATTTCCAGCTTTTTATGATACAGGGTGATCAAATATATTTTTTCACTTTGTCAATATGTGGGTGGTCCCCTAAATGCACAAGTCACCGAAACTTTATTGGAAAGTGTGCATTCAGACATGTTCTATGTAAAATTAGAGAACGATTGGCTGAGTAGTTTTTAAAAATCCGAAACAAAGTTAAAAAATCCAAAGTGTCCGGATACTTTTGGGCATGTAGTGTATTTGTGCACTTAATAATTTAACTTAATGCATTGTATAAAAATTATTATTTGTCGTCTTGAAATGGCGCCTTTCCTGATCAGGCGTCTTTGTACGGGTCACAACCTGTACATACTCACACGGCGGCCTTTTCTCTGGGGGAATGTATATATTTAAGAAATTACATGTATATGAAATGTGAGTTCTTTATTTAAAGTATTAATATATTAATGCACGATACTATCAGAGAAAAATTCCATAATATTATGGACAATGGTTTTTGATAAATTAAACTCAACTTTATATATATTTGGAGAGATTTGCATCCAGCAGTGAATAGAAAATCGTTGAATATGATGAAGATATTTATTTATTATTTTATTTAAATTATTAGTTAGATTATTATAAAAATTCCACACATACCTTCCTTTCCCTTTTTACAATAAAGCTTTCTTTTAAATTTTTAATTCAATCTTTTTATTCCCTTTATATATAATGTTGTTCAAACTACTTTATAATAGACAATTTTTATCTATGTATATGCATCATTATAATCATTATCATCATACTGAATCATTGTCTGTCTAGTGTTGGATAAAGGTCTCCCCAGGTGCTCACCACACAGAGCCGTGATGAGAATATGACAAACGAGGCAGTCGCCTCAGATTAAAAGATTAAAGGGGAGCCAAGGGTAGCAACGTGGAAGTGTATTGTAGTACTAGGTAGAGCTTTACGTGCGTCACAATTAAATACATTTGATATATATATCATCATCATCATATTCAACCATTATCTATCCACTGCTGGATGAAGGTCTCTCCAAATGCTTTCCACACAAGTCTATCCTGAGCAATTCGCTTCCACGTCACCCCAACCTGTTTTCTTATTTCATCCACCCATCTAGTTTGAGGACGTTTTCTAGGTCTTCGGTGGTCTCTTGAAATGCAGATCGAATTGCTGTCGTCCACCGTTGATCAGTTCTTTTTCTTGCAATGCCCAGCCCACACAGCAATACACACTGGTTGAAGACCTTTCTTTTTAGACACAAAGGCAATTTCCCCTTCAGGATAAAACTGTTTCTTCCAAATGCACTCCAGCCAAGTTTAATACGTCTGTTGAGTTCTTTCATAATGTTGCCATCCATTGAAATCAGCTGGCCAAGGTAAATATATGAATCAGCAATTTCTAGCTCAATGTTGTCAACTTGTATTTTTGTTTCCTCTACGAAATTATTGAACATGATCTTAGTTTTTTGTAGGTTCATCTTGAGTCCAACTTCTTTACTTCTAGTTGAGAGCTCCTGTACCATGTCTTGGAGTTCTGATGGGTTCGTTGAAAAAATAACAATGTCATCAGCAAACCGCAAATGATTTAAATATTCACCATTTATTTTTATTCCCTTGTTATTCCAATTTATCTGCTGAAAAATCATCTGTAAAGCTGAAGTAAAAAGTTTTGGAGAAATGGTATCTCCCTGCCTCACACCTTTACCAATTTTGATAGTTTTGGTATCTTTATGTAACCGAAATTTTGCACTTGCATTTTTATACACACGTTTCACCATGTCAATGTACACATCCTCAATGTCTGTTGATCTTAAAGAGTTGATGACTGCTGATGTTTTAATAGAGTCAAAGGCCTTCTCATAGTCAATAAATGCAACACACAATGGAAGTTCATATTCATGTGTTCTTTCAATTAATTCTCTTAATACTTGAATATGGTCCACTGTACTGAATCCACTTCGAAATCCAGCTTGTTCTCTTGGTTGAGCTGCATCTAATTTTTTCTGCAGGCGATGTGTTAGCACTTTTGTGAAGATTTTATATATAATATATATATATATATATATACATACATACAGTGGAACCTCGATTATCCGTCTCCCGGATGGCATCGTCTTAAGTTCAAATTAGCGCCGGCACCTCAGACTGCAAGACGTCAGTTTGACCTTTCCATAGAGTCGTTCATGTGGGCGTCTCAGTGGTAAGTTTATTGTCACGCTAGTGCTAACAATTGTTCGAAAACAATGAGTGAAAAACGTAAGCCTGTTGTGCTCGATTTGTCTAAAAATTTGGAGATAATTAAGCGTCTCACACAAGCCACACACAATGGAGGTTCATATTCAGTGTTCTCTCAATTTCTCAATTAGTTCTCTTAATACTTGCATATGGTCTGTACTGAATCACTTTGGAAACCTGGCTTGTTCTCTTGGTTGAGCTGCATCTAATTTTTTCTGCAGGCGATGTGTTAGAACTTTTGTGAAGATTTTATAAATAGCAGGTAACAAGCTAATTGGTCGGTAATTTTTCAAATCCTCTTTATCACCTTTTTTATGCAAAAGAATTACTGTTGCAGAATCCCATTGGTTTGGTATGTTACCGCTGTTAAGACATTTGGTAAAGAATTTTGCAAGTATGTCTTCTACATATTCTCCAGCTTCTTTTAGGATATCTAATGTAATACCATCATCACCAGGGGCTCTTCCTTTCTTCATACTTTTTATTGCAAATGAAACTTCTTCTTTTAAGATTTTAGGAGCTGTTCCTTCGACTATCTCAGAGTCTTCGTTTAATCCACTTTTTTTTTTCTTCATAAATGTAATTTTCTATAGTCTTTCTATCTTCATATAGTTTTCTGTCTGAAAACTATATATATATGTAAGCAATAATTTAAAGAATGCCTTAGGAACTTACATTTTTCCAGAGAGTACGGAAGCCATTTCACACCTTTGACTCGGGTTTGAAAATTTTTCCTCCATATATGTCTGTTCTGAGCAATTCGTTGCTATTTTACCACTATTTATTTTTTAGCGGGTTTCAATAGATATTGAACCCATAATTGTTTTTAATTTTTCTGTCTGTCTGCCTGCCTGCCTGCCTGCTTGCTTGTCTGTCTGTCTGTCTGTTCGTTCGCAATTAAAAGGGTAGGGTAAAGGGCTTTACTAAATGCAATAATGATAGCTATTGTTAACGTTGAAAACCTACCGAGTTACTTGAGAATTAGAGTTGTGAATTAGAAAGAGAGTTGCAAATTAGAGAGTTGGGATTTGGATAGTGGCGATTCAGATAGAGCCGAATTAGAGAGTGGCGAATTATAGAGTGGCGAAGTAGAAAGTGGAGAAGTAGATAGTGGCAAATTAGATGGGGGCGAATTAAGTAGTAGCGAATTACGAATTAGAGAGTGAAAAGTAGATAATGGCGAAATAGAAAGTGGCGAATTAGAGAGTTGCGAAGTGGGGAATGAGGATTTAGAGAGTGGCGGATTAATGTTTAATGTTAATTGAAACCTGCTAAATTTAAATATCGACCTTAGGCGATTTTCTTTCACTTGCTTGTTTTAACATACAGTATATGATAGAAGAATTAAAGACTGCGTTACATTGATAGTACAATCTATGCTCTTGCATATATATATATATATGCATTGTACATATGCTCTGTGCAAACATATAAGTGATAAATTTCGGTTACATAGGCCATCTCTAAAACATAACACTTAAGCCTTGCAAAATATTTTTCAGCTAATAAACTGGAACAGTAAAGGGATGAAAATAAATTGGGATTATTTAAATCATCTGCTTTTTTACTGATGATATTTTTATTTGTCCGACGGATGCTTCAGAACTTCAAGACAACGTGCAGGTGCATAACACTGGTGGAGAAGGTGGACTCAAAATGAGCCTATAAAAAATTAAATCAGTTTTAACGGATTTTAAAACAGTATTAATAAAACACGGTGATTACAGAATATTAAATTGAGACGCAGCTGTAATAGTTTTTCATGTGTTCGTTTGGGTACAGAAGATGGAATGTAGCTGAATAGTATTTATAAATATTTTTTTTGTCCAGACAATATTCATAATGCATTAAGGAAATTTTTTGGAAGAGTGTGTAGACATTACTTGCGTAATATGTTCAATTTTGTTATTACTTTCCACTGAATGTAAATAAAGGGAAAAAAACACTATAGACCGAGGTGTGATAGTGTTAATTTCGTATCTTTAAGAGATTTTATTCATATTTACTATTGATAAAACACTGTTTATGGCTTGTTTTAAGTGTTTGTTTTCTGCTAGAGCTTTTGCACAGGAGGTGAAAATAATTAAGGAAATTACGTAATTGTAATACATTAATTAATGTGAAAATTTTATACCGAGGTCTACTTACACAGTGGGTGCACTGTTTCCATAGCAGTTCATCCAACTTGGATGGCCACGAGCGCCCACTAAAATTTATTCATTGATTCTTCAGAATTTCTGCATTAGCGACGTTGTTTCCAGTTCCTTTGTATTATCTTGAAAATCTTGCTTCTGCACCGGTGTGAACGAATCACTCATATTGCACAAATAAGCACAATCTATTGTAATTTGATTGCATTATATATTTTACATTTTGCGTTTATCTGAAGGTCCATTAATCATAATTTGAAAAGTTCATTGATTCAAATGCTCTTGTTTGAAGCATTGTATGAAATTTCTCTCTCGCCAACGAAACTTTTCTAACCTAAAGGGAATTCAATTCTAAGCCACAAAGGGCTTTGTCTTTAATATTTTATGGCGGCTTTTGTTCGCTAAGATATATTTGATATAATTTAACAAAATAAATGAAAGTGTATAAAACTTTCCCCATTTTTCATCAAAATTTTGATTATGACTTCGGATTTTATAATGTATAATTATCTCATTCTCTTAACTCATATACATGCATTATATATCAGTATAATATATATTCCATTATATAATTTGCAACATTAAATTAATAAGATCCTGCTATAGAGTTTATTATAGTCTTTCATCTCCTTCGTTACATTCGAAAGAAAGATATGGTTTAAAAACTTAACGTTTCGAGCAATTATCGATTTTCACCCATTTATTTATATCTACGTATTTTAAGTTTTTGGTGAATAAAAACGAAAACTTGTTATTCTGTTGTAATCTTAGAAGGAAGAGTTTCGCCGAAACTGGTTTTCCTTGCCGAAAACCAGTTTCGGCAAGATTCCCTTCCCTCTACTGCAATGGAACAACCCATCTGAGTCTTCAGCTAACGGAATCTGGACGCCAACTTCTCGCGAATGGACAGTATGTCACTTAGCTAAAATTGAAAGATTTGACCACAGTTTGAAGTTAACTGGGAATTTATAAGGACTACATTATTAACTGTATTTGATGAAATTGGAGAGATATTCAAAGCTGACACACGCATTGGTTAACAAATCTGGAAAATTTATAAAATTGCAATTAATGCCATTTTTTCCTCAAGGGGAGGGAAGATGTAGTTAAGAGAAGTTTAGTTTTTCCACGGAAATTAAAATAAGGAGAAAGCGCCAATTTTCGAAATAAAATTTCAAAAGAGAAATACGATGTGCTACCAGAAGAAACGTACTCAAGAATTGTGGAGAAACGGTTTGAATAAATGCAAATCTAAAGAAGGTGCTGCTGCTAAATAAACAGATGACCGCACTTGGCTTATGCATAGCACGTATATATATATATATATAAAAAAGCACAGATATATATATATAGCATGTCACAAAAATTAAAACCCCCTCCCCGATTGCAAAAGGAAATGAATTTCAAAAACGACCTTTGGACTCCAGGAAAGAGAAGAATTCAGTCACACACGAACACTCGATTACGAATAGAATAGGCTAAAAACCTGAAAGACAGAATTTGTTAATAGATGCTTTATGCATAAACTCCCAGAGCGGGAGAGTCTGTATACAGTGCGTCTAAGCACTCATCAAGGTGAACGATATTTGTCATAGAACCTAAGGTCGCAAACCACTCACAGCGCCAGTTCTAAAACCGTCCAGCATGCACAAATATTTAAAAAAAGTGCGTGAAGAGCGCCAGATCATGCCTTATCAAGTGCATAGATGAACAGGACAACTCATATTGCGCTTCTCATGCACTGGTTGTAAATATTTGTGCATGCTGGACGATTTTAGAACTGGCGCTGTGGGTGGTTTGCGACTTTAGATTCTATGACAATTATCGTTCACCTTGATGAGTACTATGACCCCTTGAAGTTTGTGGCCCTGATGCTGAAGCACCCTGTTTATCACAGAATCCGATTCCAAAATTCTGCCGCGGGTATCTTTTGCCGGCGGACTGCAAGTAAATCGTGTCACACGTTCAACTTTAAAGATGAGGAACCCCACCCCCACAGCGCAAAGTAAACAGAAAGAAAATTTGAAGCAAATACTGGACCAAATGGCGATCTGGAAGTGAAGCCTAACTTTTCGTGTGATGTCAATATTTTTACAAAATACTTTATATCGATCGATTCCTGTTGTGACGGAAAAGAAACAACCAGAAACATTGGTAAATAAGTAAACAGAAACCATTCCAAATAGGATGCGAATTGCGGATGATCAAGAAATTACGGCAGTGAAAGATACTTCGGTTAACTTTAAAAAAGATGCCAAAATTGGCGATAAAAAACGTGAACGGATCTTTAGTAACGTTGCAGCAGCAAAATGCTAAAGGCTGGGTAACTGACTTAATATACAAAGACGAACAGATTAAGGTAGTAATTTATATTAAAGATTTAAATTCAAATTAAATATGTCATTGTATGCACCCAAATGGCCCCTAATGGGACATTATCAAAACACTCTTATCTGACGATATAGTGCATGGACCATTTACAGTGGGAAGTATTTGATGATGATTCGTTGCCGATATAGGATCGAACTCTGACCTTACGAAAATTATTAAGGTTAAGATTTTTAAAAATTGTAAACCAGTTAGCTGAGTGTGGCAAATTTTGAAATATTTTGATTACTACTCTTTTAACATCTTTAGCAGTACTCTAAACAAATTTTAAGATCGAACAGAAGACGAAGATAAACAACTTGATTACGGACTAATGACTATGAAAGATAATTGAAATTTGAACTGTAAATAATATATGGTTGATTAAAAAGAGAATTTATGATACATGTGAATATGTAATTTCAATGTTTAAGGTAATTTTGTAGTGTATGTAAAACGAAAAATATTATGCTGGTAAAATTTCATTATGTATGTTTGGTAATATACCCACATGCATCACAAAAGTGTGTAAACAACTAACAAGTTTAATTAAGAGGATTTGATAAGCTACATCCATGAAAAATGAACGGAATTTGACAACGTTTAAATTAGAATTTAATTGGAATTTCGCATATTGTTGAGGAACGTGGGACGTTTTAGTAAATAAGCTGTTTAATGAAATGTTGTGATAAAGGAAGAAATGCTTTAAGTTAATGAGAGCTTATGTTTGCGAAATTAGCAATTATCGACAGTCAGGATGCTTTTTTGTACTAAGCGCACATCAGGAAAATAATTTTATGCTTTTGATATTAAAAGGAAAGGTTAAGGTTATGAGAAAACCGAAAGCATTGTAAACACCAATTACGGATAAATTTATTAAGAGGATTAATTAGAAACATGAACGTAAAAATTTAATTTAAATTTGATTTAATTACACAGTACAGGAAAAGAGAAAGCAAAACTCCAATGAGATAGTCTTAACTGATTGCGGAAAAGAAGAAAAGAACGGATTTGTTTATCCAGAAATTAATTATCATGAAGATTTTTTTTATATTATTTGAAATTGGGCTTTGAAGGAATTAAAATTTGGAAGTACGTTTGCAAAGGCGTTACTGCTAATATTTTGCCATATTTGTTAACAGTTTGCTATTTTTGATAATATTTTACTATACTGGGTAACATTTTACTAAATTTCGTACTTAATGTTTGCTATGTTTTATATTCAACAGGTATTTTTTGAACATAGACAGAAGAGCGGTGATGTGAATATTATAAAAGGAATTAACCTAAGGTAGAAAAACGTGCGTCATGCAAAATGTGCAAGTCCTTATAAGGAAATGCGCTTAAGTTCAACAGTTATATATATATATAAAAGTTTTCCTCGCCCATTCTTGGCGGAAACAGGCTTTGGGACGGGCAGAGCGCCATGTTCCCAAGCCTCTTTTTACATCACTTCTTAATGTGCCATGTCTAGAAACTTCCTGACAATGTGACACGTGTTTAGGATTGTGGCTTTTTGTATTTCAATGTAGGTGTTTGGGTCAATGTTGAGTATCTCCAAATTCGTCGCAAGCGTTTTTGGTACTATCCCTGTTGCTGAGATGACTAACGGGATGATGAGGATCTTTTCCATACCCCATATATCTCGTACTTCATGTCTGAGATCTTGGTACTTGGTGATTTTCGTTGTGTAGGTTGTCTGTATGTTATTGGTGTTGGGTACTGCTATGTCGATTAAGTACGTGGTCTTATTCGATTTATCGACGAGGGTTATGTCAGGACGGTTATGTGGGACTGTCTTGTCTGTTATGATTGCTCTATCCCAGTAAAGCTTGTGTGTTTCGTTCTCATGCACGGTCTCTGGCTCATATTTGTAGTACGGGCATTTTTCTGTCAGAAAGCCAGCATTCGCTGCCAATTTCTGGTGGACTATTTTCGCTACTTGATCGTGTCTATGTTTGTAGTCTGACTGCGCAAGGATCTTGCATCCTGCCATCACGTGTTGGATTGTCTCCGATGCCGCATGACAGTGTCTGCATTTGTCGCTTTCTATGTCTTTTCTCTGGATGAATTTCTGATTGTTCCTTGTTGCGATCACTTGGTCTTGGATGGCTAGCATGAATCCTTCTGTCTCTGGCTGGAGAGTGCCTTTGGCCAGCCAAGAATTTGATGCCTTTTTGTCAACGTGTGGTTGTTGCAGGTCATTGTAGTGCCTGCCATGTAATGGTTTTCCGGCCCAAGTTCTCAGTTTCTGTTCGTTGGCTGTTTCCAGGACACGCTCTTCGGTACTACACAGGTTTAGTGGCGTGTAATTTGCATCTGCTTGTATTATGGCTTGGATGAGTGGCGATCGGGGACTCTTCAACTGGAAGTATTGCCTCATGCTCTGGATCTGCTTGTCATGTAAGTCTTTGAGGTCCGCTTGTCCGCGTCCTCCTTCTTCCCGGGGTAGTGTTTGCCGTTCAATTGCCGTTGCAGGGTGTAGTTGTCCGGCTCTTCTCTGGATGGTTCTCATTTTCCGCTGGAGTTGTTCTAGTTCAGTGTTGGTCCATTTGATGATCCCGAAGGAGTAGGTGAGCACTGGTACCGCATATGCGTTAATTGCTTGCGTGGTGTTCTTCCCGCTCAGTTTCGTCTTCACAATGCTTCTAAGTCTTTCTTGGAATGCTTGCGTGAGCTGGACCTTGACTTTCTTGTGGTCCTGCTGCCGTTTTTGCATTACCCCTAGGTATTTGTAGGTTTCGCCCTCGTCCAAGGTCTTCAGTAGTCCCCCCTCTTCGAGTTCGATGCCTGGTAAATCCTCTTTGCTATTCTTCTGTATTCTGCACTTGTCGAGGCCTAATTCCATTCCTATGTCCTTGGAGAATGTCTCTGTTATACTGATGAGTTGTCGGAGTTGGGTGATTGTTGGCGTGTATAGCTTGATGTCATTTGCCACATGAAAGGGAGACTTTATATGTTCTCTTGTCTTTCTTCAGCATGTATCCGTATTTACTTGTGTTCAGCATCCTTGACAAAGGGTTTAGCGCCAAGCAGAACCACGGGGGGGGGCTTAATGTGTCTCCTTGGAAGATTTTTCACCGGATGAGGATCTCGGGCGATTCTATTTTACTATCTGGCGTGTTTAATTGTATTCGCTTTCTCCATTGTTTCATGCTATTCCGTAGGAATCGGATGATGGAAGTGTGCACTTTTTATATGCTGAGTATTTCAGGCAGCTACGAGCGCGGAACAGAGTCGAAAGCCTTCTTGTAGTCTATGTATGCGGTGTTCAGCTTTCACTTCTGTTTTCTTGCTTGTTCCAGGATAACCGAGTCGATGGTCAGCTACTCTTTGCTCCCCAAAGTCCTTTTCGGGCATCCTTTTTGTTCTTCGGTCATTAGGTTGTTGCTTTCGCTGTGCCGGTTTATTTTTTCAAAGATGCACCATGTAAGTATCCTGTATAGCCCTGTTTCCCAATGTGGGGCCCACGCCCCACAGGGGGCAATTTGTTTGTTAAGGGGGGACAATTCGAAAATGAACTCGTCCAGAATTTAAGTTAACCGTATGGCGACTTTCGGTCGCTACTCAAGCTGGGTAAATGTCTAGTATAGGTAATTTGAAATAAGCGTCCGTTAAAACTTTTGTAAAAATCTCGCTGATTTAAAAAAAAATATATATATATATTGTATAAATATAAGTGGTATATAAATAGAGAGAAGGACCTGCCAGTAATTACAACGGGATCCCGTGATCTACCTGTTACCGCTGCCGCAATTTAGAGACGAACCCGGAAGAAGCTACTCCTCGCGCCGATAACGCGTTCTCCGCTCCACTAAGGGGGAAAGAAAAGAGAAATACCGGCCTCCTCACACCCCAAAAAATCTCAGCTATCGATTTTTGAAAGCTGCTACAGGATTCAACTCACGAGTAGCGTGTGTAAAAGAGACTTCCTCCTCCACCCTCCTTAAATCCCGCCCAGACGCTAAATAAAAGTTTTCAGACGCAACATTACAGCGGGATGATCGACAGTGTCCAGATCCAGACATCGTAGCCTAACCGACGGAGATTCACTTGAAGCGGCTTTAGATTTAGTTTTTAATTGATCTTATCTTTATTTCTTTCAGCCCATAGTAAAATGAGTGGTGCAAGCAAAAAACAAATTCATCAATATTCGGAGGAACATTTAAAATTTGTTTTCATACTCGCTGTCCAGGATGAACGGTCACCATTTTATCTTTTATGCCGACAATGCTTGACCAACGAATCAATGAAACGAGGTTGTCTTGAGGGGCATTTGAAGGAGAAATATAGCACTCATATTAATTCAGATTTGAATTACTTGTCAAACTTTAAAGAAAAATTTTGAAAAAAGAGCAACGTTGAGGTCTCTATTTACTGCTCATACTGCAACTGTCGATCGTATTC
>QLNU02015360.1:78971865-78982928 GCA_006491805.2 Dysdera silvatica
TGAACGGAATTTGACAACGTTTAAATTAGAATTTAATTGGAATTTCGCATATTGTTGAGGAACGTGGGACGTTTTAGTAAATAAGCTGTTTAATGAAATGTTGTGATAAAGGAAGAAATGCTTTAAGTTAATGAGAGCTTATGTTTGCGAAATTAGCAATTATCGACAGTCAGGATGCTTTTTTGTACTAAGCGCACATCAGGAAAATAATTTTATGCTTTTGATATTAAAAGGAAAGGTTAAGGTTATGAGAAAACCGAAAGCATTGTAAACACCAATTACGGATAAATTTATTAAGAGGATTAATTAGAAACATGAACGTAAAAATTTAATTTAAATTTGATTTAATTACACAGTACAGGAAAAGAGAAAGCAAAACTCCAATGAGATAGTCTTAACTGATTGCGGAAAAGAAGAAAAGAACGGATTTGTTTATCCAGAAATTAATTATCATGAAGATTTTTTTTATATTATTTGAAATTGGGCTTTGAAGGAATTAAAATTTGGAAGTACGTTTGCAAAGGCGTTACTGCTAATATTTTGCCATATTTGTTAACAGTTTGCTATTTTTGATAATATTTTACTATACTGGGTAACATTTTACTAAATTTCGTACTTAATGTTTGCTATGTTTTATATTCAACAGGTATTTTTTGAACATAGACAGAAGAGCGGTGATGTGAATATTATAAAAGGAATTAACCTAAGGTAGAAAAACGTGCGTCATGCAAAATGTGCAAGTCCTTATAAGGAAATGCGCTTAAGTTCAACAGTTATATATATAAAAAAGTTTTCCTCTCGCCCGTTCTTGTGACGGAAACCAGGCTTTGGGACGGGCAGAGGCGCCATGTTCCCAAACCCCTTTTTTACATCTCTTCTTAATGTGCCATGTCTAGAAACTTCCTGACAATGTGACACGTGTTTAGGATTGTGGCTTTTTGTATTTCAATGTAGGTGTTTGGGTCGATGTTGAGTATCTCCAAATTCGTCGCAAGCGTTTTTGGTACTATCAATGTTGCTGAGATGACTAACGGGATGATGAGGATCTTTTCCATACCCATATATCTCGTACTTCATGTCTGAGATCTTGGTACTTGGTGATTTTTGTTGTGTAGGTTGTCTGTATGTTATTGGTGTTGGGTACTGCTATGTCGATTAAGTACGTGATCTTATTCGATTTATCGACGAGGTTATGTCAGGACGGTTATGTGGGACTGTCTTGTCTGTTATGATTGCTCTATCCCAGTAAAGCTTGTGTTTCATTCTCATGCACGGTCTCTGGCACACATTTGTAGTACGGACATTTTTCTGTCAGAAAGCCAGCATTCGCTGCCAATTTCTGATGGATTATTTTCTCTACTTGATCGTGTCTATGTTTGTAGTCTGACTGCGCAAGGGTCTTGCATCCTGCCATCACGTGTTGGATTGTCTCCGATGCCGCATGACAGTGTCTGCATTTGTCGCTTTCTATATCTTTTCTCTGGATGAATTTCTGATTGTTCCTTGTTGTGATCACTTGGTCTTGGATGGCTGCTCTTGGTCCTTCTCTCTGGCTGGAGAGTGCCTTTGGCCAACCAGGTGATAACCTTCTTGTCGGCGGCGGTTGCTGTAGGTCATTGTAATTTTGCCATGTAATGGTTTCCTGCCAATTCTTAGTTTCTGTTCGTTGTTCTGTTCGAGGACACGCTCTTCGGTACTACACAGGTTTAGTGGCGTGTAATTTGCATCTGCTTGTGTTATGGCTTGGATGAGTGGCGATCGGGGACTCTTCAACTGGAAGTATTGCCTCATGCTCTGGATCTGCTTGTCATGTAAGTCTTTGAGGTCCGCTTGTCCGCGTCCTCCTTCTTCCCGGGGTAGTGTTTGCCGTTCAATTGCCGTTGCAGGGTGTAGTTGTCCGGCTCTTCTCTGGATGGTTCTCATTTTCCGCTGGAGTTGTTCTAGTTCAGTGTTGGACCATTTGATGATCCCGAAGGAGTAGGTGAGCACTGGTACCGCATATGCGTTAATGGCTTGCGTGGTGTTTTTCCCGCTCAGTTTCGTCTTCACAATGCTTCTAAGTCTTTCTTGGAATGCTTGCGTGAGCTGGACTTTGACTTTCTTGTGCTCCTGCTGCCGTTTTTGCATTATCCCTAGGTATTTGTAGGTTTCGCCCTCGTCCAAGGTCTTCAGTAGTCTCCCGTCTTCGAGTTCGATGCCTGGTAAATCTTCTTTGCTATTCTTCTGTATTTTGCACTTATCGAGGCCGAATTCCATTCCTATGTCCTTGGAGAATGTCTCTGTTATACTGATGAGTTGTCGGAGTTGGGTGATTGTTGGCGCGTATAGCTTGATGTCATCTACGTACATGAGGTGGGAGACTTTATGTAGGTTTCTCTTGTCTTTCTTCAGCATGTATCCGTATTTACTTGTGTTCAGCATCCTTGACAAGGGGTTTAACGCCAAGCAGAACCACTGGGGGCTTAGTGCGTCTCCTTGAAAGATTCCGCGGCGGATGGGGATCTCGGCCGTTTCTATTTTACTGTCTGGCGTGTTTAGCTGTAACCGGGTTCTCCATTGTTTCATGCTGCTCTGTAGGAATCGGATGATTGAGGGATGCACTTTGTATATGCTGAGTATTTCAAGGAGCCACGAGTGCGGAACAGAGTCGAAAGCCTTCTTGTAGTCTATGTATGCGGTGTTGAGTTTTCGCTTTTGTTTTCTTGCTTGTTCCAGGATAACTGAGTCGATGGTAAGCTGCTCTTTACATCCCAGAGTCCCTTTCTGGCATCCCTTTTGTTCTTCCGTCATTAAGTTGTTGCTTTCGCTGTGCCGGCTTATTTTTTCAGAGATGCACCCCGTGAGTATCTTGTACAGGGTGTTAAGGCACGTAATGGGTCGGTATTTCGCTGGGTTACTGGTATCCTGGTCCTTCGGTAGGAGGTAAGTTATTCCCTTGCAGAGGAATTCAGGCATTTTGCTGGGGTCTTCAATTATCGCCGTAAGTTCCTTGGCTAATGGGCCATGGGCGCTGGTAAATTTCTTGTACCAGAAGTTGTGTATGCCGTCAATACCGGGTGCTTTCCAGTTGTGCGTACGTTGGATTACCTGCTGGAGTTCCTCTATCGTGATGCCCGTGTACTCCATCTCCTCTATTCCTCTCGTAGCCTCCATTTCTTGCTGAATCCAGGGGGCGCTTTTGTGCTGTACTTCATTGGACCATAGTGTCTTCCAGAAGGTCTCTATTTCTGCTGGCTTTGGGGCTTCGTACTTGTCTTTGTTCGCTGGGGTCTCTCGAAGCTTCCTGTAGAAGGCCTTCTGGTTTGCTTGGAATTGCATGTTCTGTTGTTTTTTGTTGGTATAGTCTTTGTATCTTCGGAGTCTTCTGGCGTATACACCCAGTTTTTGTTTGAGGGTATCCAGATATTCGCTGATGTGTTTATTGGGCTCTTCGTGTCTTGTATGAATCCTATTTCTCTTAAGGGCCATCTTCACTTTCCTCACTAATTTCTTACTCCTATTTCCCTGCATGTACTGGGTTATTCGCCCTATGCTGCTGCGGAGCTCTTCTATTCTTTTCTCCAGTCTCACTTGCCATGGTGGTTGGGCTTTGTTTCCTCTGTTACTTCGGCCTTCGTTCCTTACTTCGTACCTTATTTCGTATATATATATATATATATATGTGTGTGTGTGTGGAGAGAGAGGGAGAGAAAGAGAGAGAGAAAAGTTACAGTCTTTTATGATTCGCCACATAAAAATGTTAAAACAGGAATAAATAGTAATGTTTAATGTATGCAATTGGTAGTTATTATAGATATAAATAACTATATGCTGTGAATATAAAAATATATATAAAGATTTGATTCAAAGTAAAATTGTGAATTTGTGTGTGGAAACGATTAGGTTTCAACATATAAGAAAAAAACTTGACTTCCGATTTGCGGATTTTTTTTTCTGTTTCATATTTTGTCAATTACCAATCATTCGTAGATGGCGGAATAACAATCGAAGGTCGCAAGTTCGAATCTAATTCAATGATTATTACCTTATTTCTAGTTTGCTTCAAAATACGTTTTTTGAATTTTAATCTGCGTGAAAAACAGATACTTTAAATATGGTAATCCTTTACATAATATCTAGTCTTTAAAATATTTCCATATATGAATTTATGTTGCAGGAAAACAGGAATACCAAAAGTATGCCTCTAAGCGTGATATTTGTGTAATTCTTCAAATGCCTAAGTCGTTTTTGAAATGTTCATGTTATCCTTGGATTCAACGTTCAGCTCTTTAAAGAGCTGGACGTTGAATCATTTTCATCCCAATTGGAAGGGAAAATGAAAAATTATTTTAGTTGAAACCGATGCCTCAGAAGGTCTTGTTGTTTATTTCAAATAGCTTTTCTTTTAGTTTTCGCAATGAGTCTGCTACATCGTTAGGTCTTCTTATATCATCAATAATAATAGTTATTTTAGCAACACATTTCTCCCACATGTCGGCCTTCCATTATTACTCTTTTCTTTTACCCCTGCTTACCAGCGTGGCTTTTCCATTTTTTTTCCCTCGGTCCATTTTTTTACACAATATGATATATACACTTCTTGTAGAGGCTATTTGTTTTTTTTTCCACAAGACTGCATGATTTTTTCCCTTGTCATAATCCATCGACTCCTTATAGGTTTATTTCTCGCAAACAGAACGAACTGATCGACGTTCATATTTTATTTTTATCTGCCATTGCATTTTTTCTAATGCAAAGAAATGTGCATGATCGGTCAGAATGTACTGTCATATTGACTTATGGAACAAACGTTGTTTACAAACGATGTCAGGGCTCGTCATTGTAGGCGTTATTTTGAAAGTTTGGTAAAGGTGTTCATTTTTATGTAGAAAATACAACATTAATCTTAAGAAAGGACGTTAATCCTTGTTTCGAACACAACATGGTTTCTACTGAATTACACAGGTTACCCATAAATTATTTATTTGAGCTCTAATGGCTTGTTTCTAATTTATAGAGAAAATAAGGATTATAATATAAAGACAGCTTACAGTATTTAATAACACAACCTAAGATATTCTTGTTTATTAGATAGGATATTTTAGTTTGGCTAATATTTCCATGAACAAGGATTCAGTAAACATCCAAGTAAATTAAACCAGTAGCATGCTGAACATCGAAATAATGGTGGATTTCTTACCAAACATTACAAAAGTATGCCTTACCTACAAAATTTAGCTAATTAATATTAATAAACTAGGGATTTCGCGGGATTATTTATTTAAATTCCTTTTTGATTTACTACATCACGTTGAGCTCAGTTTAAAAATACAGTATCTGGTTAGATTTTATATTTTATTTCAGTGTTAATGTTAGTAAAAATGTTATTTTTAATTAGAACAATGAATATCTTGAATCATTTAAGACTCAGTTGACTAACAATTTTCTTTTTCTATTATTTTTCAGAGATTAAGGTTAAACTGGTCTATATCGAACTTTAAATTAACTCAAATTTTTACTGATCGTGGTAATTGTAAGAGTTATTTTAAGCGTATTGGACTCGTTCGTGGTGAATTTTGCGGTTGTGGTGGGGGTGAAGAAAACGTTGAATACATTATTCTTAAAGGTGTGCTCGTCATCTTAGCAAAGAAAATTTCTCCAAGTCACTTTGAAGCAGCGGTCTTCGAATTGCCGATTGATTACAGTTGCTCCAACTCTATAAAGGTGGTTTTATTTTCCATTAGAATAACGAGATCACATACTGTAACAGTATTTGTTATCTTCTGTTGATCGAGGACTTCGTCTCGATACCTCAGAGTATTAAAAGATCCATCAGGAAACATGTGAAGTTTAGTGTGGCCGTCTAAATCTATTCCTTCCCAAGTTATTATAATGTCTCCCACCTCTCTCTGTAAGTGTCGCTTTTGGGAAGGTTGGATGGGTCGTTCGCGTTTCTTTCTATTCCCGTGACGGCAGTTAGATCGCACAGTGTGCTTGGACTTAATGCATGAACCAAACTGATCTTCACGGTTGTATGCTATATATGACTTTTTTTTTTGGCTCAACTTAGTCGAACTACCTTTTTTAAATGAGCGAGTGGAAAATAAGCAACAGAACTTTTGGTAAGTTATTCTCAAAAAATAAGCCATTTTCTCACAGGAGAAGCAGATATTCGTCTTTCTGTCTCCAAAAAATTGTTGACAATAAGATGAGGCGCATTTTTCTTTAACATTTTGGACCAAACAGACAGGAAAATTGTCTTTAGAAGGTATTGAAACTGTTGCACGGTATGGGAGTGTTCTTTATAAAACGAAAGACTGGCTGAGAATTCGATTCCACAGCTTGTGGATGATTGTGGTACTGTGACTAACATTTAACCGTCTTGCTGTTTTCCACCAAGACAGTATTATGACCATACCGCCAATGGTTTGCCGTCTTAGGAAATCCGACAAACGATTTATTTGGAACATCATTAAAAATATTTTGAAAGTAAAAAATTTTTACTTAAGCCGAATCGTTTCAGACAAATCCAAATTTGTCGTTAAGAGTATAGTAGTGAATGACTTCAGATGCGAAATTTCAACACCTGCAAATGTTTTTTAGAAATAAATACATTTATGCGAGTGAAAGATGTAGGGACACTATTACTATTCTTTTTAAAGAACTAGAACGGGCTTTGTCTATATAATTGTGCGTATTAACATGCATTTCCTCTAATCTTTATTTAAGATCCTTATCGTTGTGTTTTGCAACTCAATAGCGAACGAAGCATTGGTTTCATAACTTTTGAAAGGCAGTGTATTTTATTCATTACTATGGTTCTTTTAGCATGCAGCGTCAGCGGACCTAAAGCTCATATTAATATAGGAGACAACATGCACCTTTTATTTGGATTTTTAATGATAATGATCAATTTGACTAAAATGTTTAAAACATATTATTTATGATTATCTTGTCTTATGTTAAAATTTAAATCTGACGTTTTGTGGACATGCGGGCATGTCCGTTCAGCACTCAAGGCAGGAATTTTTCCTGGCTCACTCTGAGATCGAAGTCTAAGGTAAACGAAATGTCAACCTTTAAGTATGATAGATGGCTCTTACAAAAGGCGGACAATTTATTTAGTCAAAAATATTTAAAAGACCGGCTGAGCATCGGAACTTTTTCCGCTTTCTTCTTTTTATCTCTACCTTCCCTCATTTGACTTTCTGACTCTCTTCTCAAGAGACAGCACAACGATCAATGCATCCAACAAATTCCATCGGGAAGCTAAATGTGGTGGTTATTTTTATTTTACTTTTCATTCCTTGTCAGTCGATTTGAAATTTAAAAGAACCACGGAGATAGTTTCCTTCTTTGTTGGATAGAGATGTGTTTACTCAAGAAGTTGCTGGAGGTGCTGAGTTGCTGAATTCAAGGTGTTTGGAAGTAGGACCCGACCCAATAGATGAGCAGAAGAAAGCTGTCTCTTTGGCTCCTCTTTTGTCTACTGTTTACATTACTTCCACGACGAGAAAATTGATTCGGGGTACTCCCAATTTTATAGTATTTTACTTTTTTCAGCTGCAGTTTGGCTTTCACAAAGTATATCGACATTTCTTTTATATTTAAGTTTGATATAGTTTTTTCCACATATCAGTATCGCCAATTCTTTGCAACTTCTGGTAGGCTTATTGGATTAAATTTCAACTCCCTTCAAAATCATTGAGAATATTTAATATAAAAATGTGAGTGTATTTGTCTTATCAGCCAATTGCTGCGTATTAAATATTAATTTAAACGTATCATATGGTAGAACTTAACACTAATAATTAAAGAAAATATATCTATTGATACTTCACAATATCATCAATAAAGAAATCAATCATAAAATTTTGTGAAAAGGAGTTTTTCTTGTTTTCATTGTTTTATGTAGGAATTTATCGTCTTGATTAAATTGTTTCTCATTCCTCACGCACAGCTGTATAGTAAAACATGTAAAAAAGTAAGCACCCGACCTACTTTTTACATCATTTCATTTCGTCATACAAAATTTAATAACATGGATCCGTTTCCCATTATGCCCCAGTGTACATATATCATGAATTTTAATTCTGTGAAAAATTGCTACTCTACTTTTTTTCAACATATGAAATTACTACTAGGCTGCTACGATGTTAATGGCGTCGTATAAAAAGAAATGTGAGATCATCGCGAATTTCCCACGAAAATGGAAATTTCTCCAGGATCTTATTCGTATTTCAGATGCATCCTCGTCATAAAATCGTCTATTTGTATTATTTAAATCATAAAGATCCCGTGTTCGATTATGACGTGAGAAGGGATAATTGTAAAATTTTCCAACATTGTAGGGCGTTGTGAAAATAGCATCACAACACTCGTGTCGAATTGAGGTAAAGCTTACGAGTTTATAAATGTGTTGAGGTTTATAATTAAGTTTTTTAGTTGGATTTTAACGGCGCAAGGTCATGGCTAAGTAAGCGCTGCAATGGGCAAACTTGGTTATTTTGAACCCCATTTAGAGAATTTGCTTGTTTACCTGACATTTATTGTCGTGTTTCTTACACTTCTTACATCCTTATTTTGTCTTGTGAGTTCGGAACAGTGTGATAGTGCACTTGGAATAACTTGGTTGGTAGATTGAATTTTTATGGGGCAAAGCTTGGCATAACTGCGTAATCAGTAATATGTGAGAGCTGTGGCGTAGGCAGAAAGTTCATAAGGGAGAGGTATAGGCTTAATGGGAGGGATTACAGAGCTACAACTTATGTATTTCTATGTTAAATATACAAAATTTCATTGCGATAGTGGTTACAACACCCCAAACCGACCCCTGGCTCCGCCTTTATGCGAGGGGCAAAAGAAAAAGAAAACGGTAGAAAATTTATACTACATGATGAAGACAGCGATTTTTAGGTGGAGAAACACAGAATAAAATAGGATTATATGAGAGTAAATAGAGATGATAGAGCCGATCTAAGAAAATCAGCAATTCGCTTCACAAGGATATGAAACAGTAATGTGTATACTATGACTTGAATATAAACTTCTTCATAAAATGATGTAAAAAAGGAACATAACACTAGGTAAAATTATACTGTAAAGTGTGTATATACTTATAGATGTGGAGTATATAACACGACGTCATTAATAAAATCATGGTTTTACCAGGACCGTAGCTAACCGCTTATTAAGAGGGGGCTCTGAAAGTTAAAGGGGTAGCTCAGAAAACTATGGGGGACTTAAAATTCGTAAATGTTTTGATGTATTTTATTAATATATTTAATAATACTAAATATCCAAGTATACTAATGTATTAACGTTAATAGATAATTTTAACGTAAATTTTGCATGAAAATTTATAAATTTTTAGTGTACCTCTCTAAAATATCCTATCCTTATTATAAAGTATATGAAGATTCAAACGTATATAAAAAAACACGTTATATACACAAAATCTACGGTAGAAAGCTATTTTGAATATATTTTTAACGTCAAAGAACAATTTCCATTGTCATGTACAATTTCGTACAAAACAAAAAATTTAAAATAAAATTCTACAATATTTGATTTTGAGAAAAAAATATTTTTCAGGGGGGCTGACTACATTTCCAGAGGGTTCAGTCCCCTACAGCCCCAGCCTGATTACGGGCCGGTGCTTTACACTTCCGGGTTGAAAGCTGTGTAAATTTATTTTGTTAAAAATTACCGAATGTGGGCGGGGGATGAAATGGCAAATTAGGTTTGTTAGCGTTCTTATGGCGCAAGGACAGTAAATATCATGCTGCGCCGGGCCCTGTAGTTTTCCCGAGGAATACAAACATCTGCCAAGGGAATAAAGCCTTGGATTATTGAGGGTGGGGAGAAACGGCAGGCGTTCCACGATACCATGGGGGAGTCGAACCTGTGTTTTCGGCACGGTACGAATGCGAGCATTGTTTTAGCACCGTTGGGAATCGAACCCGGATTAACCAAGCTAGGTGAACGCGTTACTCCTGCGCCACCGCAGAGGCTAAAGTAAACTTAGAACCTTGGGAGAGTGGCAGCGCGCTTTTTCACTCTTACCGGAAATGGCTATCTGGTTGAGAGTTGTACAGGGTGTTCCGAAACCACCGTATCAAAAGTATATAGTCGTGATCCTTGCGCAAAATGGACCACAATGGATCTTTACATGGGGGTTTGGAAATGAATATGCAGGGAGTTATGACTATAAACAAATAACAAAGCATAACCGGATGAAAAAATAAGTCACTGCAAAAATAAACATATGTATCCAATAGACCGCATCTGGGCTGTATTATAAAAAACAAACAAACAACAACGATAGCTTATTCGCTGGGCGTCCGTGGCATGTGAGAGTTAGCAATTTCGAGCCAATGAAAATTGTACTTGAAAGTTTGTCCTTTAATTCCGCTTCTTTTGCCGTCGCCAATTTTTGGAGAAAATGGCGAATTCTTGGATATAAATCATGAGGGAAAATAAAAGAATTTTCGGAGCATAAATGTTTATGATTGGCAGGTGGAGGGCATTGATGGATCTAGTATGAATCCTAGAGGTGGGGAGGGTGGCGATTTGTATGGAAGTATGCAAAATAATTTGAACCCTCTTAACTGCTTAATCATTTTCTTAAAGTCGCTTCAAAAATTGCATATATTTTTATTACATATTTCAAATCTATATGCATTTGAGAGTTAAAATATGTAGCACATTTTTGTAATCCAGATTTTTTTTGATATAAATTTCGAGCATAAAAACAGGCTTTCATAAAAATCAAATTTAAGAGTAATCGTTTAAATTCAAAAATTCTGAAAATAAATCTTGATTAAATTACGATTTAGGAACAAATTTGTTTTCGGAACACCCTGTAGGGTGTTCCGAAAACCCGTGCGGCCATGGGGGCCCAGTACTAAAAGGTAAAAACCCTCCGCCCAGTACACGTTAGCAAGATCCGTAGATGAACGCCTTACCAACTGCTCTACTGGGACGCCCCTCCCCCTTTGCAGTTTAACCCTCCGACTGCTTATCCCGCGATTTCCACGGGCAACATGAAAGTAACGAAATTTGCTTATCCCGCGATTTCCGCG
>QLNU02015360.1:78999360-79035577 GCA_006491805.2 Dysdera silvatica
TGTTTTATTTAATGCATTCCAACTAATATATTTCAAACGTGTGAGAGAAGTGATTTTCTTAAAATTTACATTGTAATTATTAGACAATATGGCATAAACTAAGTGAAGAAATCGGGAAATGTGTTTTATTAAAAGTATTAAGGAAGCGAAAATTTATTATACCATATTAATAAATAAAATAACTACAAAATCACGTAAAAACCGTTTCTAAAAATTTTAACTTCAAACAGCACAATTGAAATAGATTTAACCTCTTGATTATAAACAAATTGCTTCTATAAATTAATATCAAATCACTTTGCGAAAGAAAAATAAATTACAAATTTAAAGTTATGCTTTACAAAACTGCTGAACTAGTCTGTTAGAGAACTAGTTGTCCAACGTTACTTCCGAAATTTTACCATATTACCAATCTAAAACAAAACTCAAGATCGCTCACATGAGTTGAACATGTTTAACATACTCTTCTCCCTACAGCAGAAGACTGTGACAACAAACTCTCTCAATTTGGCACATACAGTAGAATTCCGGTTGACTGAAATGCGGGCAAACCGAAACGGCCTGCTGCTGCACACTGTTTTTAGTTGGCACTCAACGTATTGTTCAAAAACTATGTATTTATTTTCTAGCACACTCTGGATTTAAGAAAGGAAAGAATGATGAATGCATATAACCGGGTCTTTCCCTTGTGTGGCCGTAATCACCCCTTCTTCTTTCCCCTGTATCTTCAGAGAAGCTTGATGCAGCTGTAAATTCGAATTCGTATTTGAAACTGTGATATTTATCTCCTCCTGCACTTCACCACTTAGTCAAACATCAGCCCATTAATCTCAAGTCAAGCAAAGGCTGGTTGGGGAAAACCCCTCAACTACAAACGTTTACGATTGCGAAAGTATGATTTAGCTGCAATACCCAAGTTACCAGAAATGGCTATTGGAAACAAATCTGTTCGGAAAGACATTAAGACTATCACTGATTCTGAAAGTTTCACGGGATTTGTGTCAGAGGTCAGGCTTGGCCCAATTGGTCTTTGAGTTCATTACTGCGGCTAAAATTATTCAAACAAAGATATCGAACTACTTTCATAGCAGTTCATAAATAACAGTAAAAACTGAAGTTCCAATAAACTGACCATCAACTCATGAGTATGAGCTCACATGAAGTCGTTTTTATCAATGTACCATACACGCCTTTTACTTTCACTCAATAGGGACCATCACCGTAGACTTTTCAAAATTATTAGCCGGAGCCCAACCACATAATCTGAACGTTTTTACCTTAAAATATATGTAAAATTTCAATTTATTTCAAATTATTGAGGGCTCGGGTCCCATGGACCCATATAACTCTACGCTTAGTGTAGGGACATTTGGGTCCCCGCGGTTGTACAGTGATAACGCGTCCGCCTTACGTGCAGTTAACCCAAACCTGACTCCCAAAAAATGCTAAAAAAAAGAACGCTTAGCGGCTTATCACGTACGGTGGAAATCGTTTATAACGACGGAATTTTTACAAGAAGTTTGGTTTGCTATTCTACTCCATACTAAATATATCGGTTATAACGACATCGTATATGTCCGGCCGCGTCTATCAATTTTTAGCATTTCAAATATGGCCATTACGGATTGCCCTTCTTCCTTAAGTCAAGGACACACACGCGCAGGGAAAAAAAATATACGTTAATCACGAAAATCTCTAATTGGCCGATAGTTCGCGCCAAATCTGTACGTAGCCGTTGGATGTGACGTAACGAGCATATTCGCGGGAAAAAGTGTGAAGAAGCGTCGGAGCTTTCAGGGAGGCCAGACGTCAAAATGGCCAACCTCTAAATTAATATTCCTCTTATTATTACGTTACCATTGTAACCAAGATTCGTATCAAGTTAGCAGTACGCTAATATTGAAGCAAAGTGCTTTAAATAAACATATTAAATAAAATGAGAAGTAATTATTTCTATACGAATAATTTCCATTAACGGCAAGCCGCTATTCGAAGTCTTCAATTGCCTAATATAACAACCAAGAAAGCCCACAGAGCCTTGCCGCCGTACAGTATATAACGACGAAACCTGCTATAACGACGGCGATTTTGTAGTCTACGTAGATTCTAAGTAGGGAAATTCGTATCGGATATAACGACGCGACTTGACAGTCATAAAGCAGAACCACGTGGGCTAGTTATTAAAATTTAAAGTTAGTTATCAAAATTTAAGCTTTATTCTAATCTTGTTTATTTACAAATGTCTGAGAAATTTTTATTACTGCTAAACCTGAATATTAAAGATAGTGAACTTAAAAAGTGATTTATTAATTGAATATCACGAGGGTCATATTCTTAAAGGGCCCATTCTATTTTTTCAGCGTAGAGCCCACAAAACTCTTAAACCGGCACTGTTCTGAAGTCATTAGTATAATATAATAAATATTATTCATTACATTTGTTTTCTACATTATATACTTTAGCATTACTTTTAAAAATTTTGAAATTTAAAAACTAAGGAAATGCTATGTGCTTAGTATGGTTATATATTTTGGTAAAGTGGTTACTGATAACTTTGCATTTCAGAGCCCCTTTATTCCTTAAAATTCCTTATATTTTTTTGAACCGATGCTGAATCCTCCTACACCCCCTTTATCTAAAGCGTGGATCTTGGTATGATCGGCCTTTTTAAGTTGATGCGAGTATGAGGAGGGCAATGTATGGTCATTGTGTGGTACGCGTTTGCTCCATGGGCCGTGTATATGTTGGTACTTCGGGCGATGGTTTTCATGGAACTGACCCCTGTTTCACCGTCACCAGGGGATTTAGACAAATTGTTCACCACTAGATATATATGCTGAATCATGGCCTTTCACAAAAGTCGCGGCAAAATCTAAACATCTCTGCCCTCGGGTCGCCTATTTCTAGCCATGTGGATAATACTCTCTGGAACCCATCCACACTGTGCAGTGTCTTTTTTTTTTTTGTTTAACTATTAGTTTATCCATAGTTTATGATTTTGTCTTTTTAGAGAAGTTTCACAAAGGGAGAGTGGCTGTTGGGGCTGAAGTGAGTTGCTACAATAACATTTAGCAGTGTCGGGAGAGGACACAGGGAAGAACTGAATTTGCAACCTAGGAAGCAATCGCTGTACAAAAAGAAACCAAAGTCGATTGTTCCAGCAGAGCTTCCCCGGATCTTCCTACGGACACTTTCTACGAATACATCTCATTACAAAGATAAACTGATTATATAACCTTTTTTTTCAACCTGGGAACTCCTACTAACACTGAACATTTTTTCCCTCTATCAAGTAAATATCACTCCAATATGTAAAAGGAATGTTCTTCAATATCTTTGCGGATACGAAAGCAGAAACACAAAACTTTCAACTACCATCTAAACTCACAATATGGCAATTTGGGCTCTTTAGGTTTGTTTTATCTGCAAAATAATTGCTTTTGTTTTTTTATGAAACTTTTATCAATTAAACATATTCCGAAACGTGCGTCATAAAGAATCAACGGCATTTGCGTTTTTTCCCTAAAGAAAAATTGTGATAGCTGCTGGATAGAAACTCTCTTTTTCCTCCTTAAGCTATTCTGTATTTTGGACCCAAGTTTTATACTACTTTCAAAATATAATCTCTTATACAATAGTATAATTTCATATATGTAACTCTTAATAGTACAACTAACTTATTAATTAACATTTGTTGTACTAACATTTTAACATTTTTTGAATCAAAATTTCAGATAAGATATGTTGACTCTCAGATACACTTCTGTCTTGAATCTTGATAAACATAATTTCGTAAGCTTTATCCAGATGTGTGCCGCAATTTTCTCAAATGAGGCCCATGAAAAATCCCAAATAATAATAATACTTCTTGCTCATTAATTCGTAAAAACGACGCTCAGTCTGTTCTTAAGTTATTACAATGGTTTTCACGTCCTTCTGCCAAAGATATACAACAACTGAACTCTTTAAAATAAGCATAATTCAGAAATATGAAAATTTACCCTCTCTCTTGTCAACATCACCGCATTCTGGAGGAGAATCTCGTAACAAGCTTCGGCTTTATATTCTCTTCCATTTCTAACCTCAAAACTTAAAATAATTTAATATAGATCTTCTCTTACATTTCTATAATTTTTATACTGCTCAAGCTATGTATCACGAAATATTGTATATCGGGTTGAATAAAAATTTATTATTATTATTATTGGAGCATAATATAAACGAAAATTAAATTTATTACAATTAAATATATTTTTATTTAATTTTGAAACCAAAAAGTTTAATACTGTCAAAATAATTTATAAAACTCTAGAGTGTATTATTATAGACCACTATGATTTTAAAAAGATATCGTTTATAACGACCGAATTTGCACGGTGGTCCCTTTGAGGTCGTTATAACCGATTTTCACTGTACAAACATTTCTGGTTTTTGAAAACCATTCACTTTCTAGATCTCAATGAAAGTTCAAAAATACCAGATAGAGTAGAACCCATTGATATCAAGTACAGATATAACCGGAGAAATAATACATTTGTTCGGTTGCATCTAAAATATATCGGAGGCGAACCCTTTATTGCGAGGGAAAACTTGTTATAGCAAGCAACAGCCTAGAAATTTTTCTCTCAATTTAGGTAGATCGAGTCTAAAATTAGGTCCCCTCTTTTAAAAAGTTTTTTTTCCCTGAAATCATATATATATGCCATTAAGCATGCCTAGTTTTGAGGACGTTGTCACTGAAATACAAGTTGGAAACAATCCTAAAACGAAGGACGGTAGCCAAGGGGGCTTGCATATCCATCGCACCGTATATAAGTGCAATATAATAAGGTGAAAATAAATACGTAAAATTGTGTTACTTAAATACTGTATATGATACGTAAATAATGATTTTTGTATTCCTGTCGGGTTTGTTTCAATTCTATTTTAATGGTTTATCCCGGTTTTAACTAGAATCCGAATATAACACGAAAAATTGTCAGTCGCTTCATGCTCTTTATGAACGGGTTCGACTGTGCTGCTAAATATTAATGATAATCGACCTCAAAAATAACTGCCGCCACTTTACATAACCGCGTAAATATAATTTCAGGGCTCGTTTAGTAGCACTTTACCGTTTCTTTTATATTCTCACTTTCGGTAAGTGTTTTTACGTAGAAGATAAAATTCTTTTCAATATTTATCTCTAAGAATTATCATTCGCAGTGGTATTGCAACAGCGTTTTAAAGCAGGCAAGTCACGCAACGCAGAATCTTTCCATTCGTTTGCAAAGAAAATTATCCACATTCTTGTAAGATATATGTAAGTAGTTGGAGAGTCTTAAGAACAGTTATTACTTTTATCCCCAGTGCATCTATTATTATATTTCCCAGAATTGTTTTTTATCAAAAATTTTTCGTGGAATTTTGTAATTTAACATCACCTCAAGCCGGCGGTAGCCGTTCGTTTAGCGTACTTAGATCGCTGTTTTATTCCTAAGCGTGAAAAAAAAAAGAGAAAAAAAAGAAAAACCGCTTACTGTGGTCCGGACGTTGCTTCCCTATGCTTTAAGAGGTCCAAGTTTCTCGAAAAAATGGAGGTCCCTGCCCTATTGTACCATGGTCGTAACGTATTCGTCTGCTGAGCCATAAACTCGGGTCCAAATTCTCATGGTATTGTAGAATGTTTGCCTTTTTCTGCCCACTATAATCTGGAGTGTGATTCCCTTGTCAGCAGAGGTTCAGTTTCTTCGGAAGACTGTGGCTTTCAGCACTGTATGATCTTAGCAACCCTTGACCCGTAAAGACACTAACAAATATAATATTACTTCAATCAAGAGCTTCCATCATTTCTCTGAAAATCGAAGTTAACTGATATGTGATTAAAAAACGAATAAGATATAATCAGAAGAAAATTCTGAATTCTGTTTTATGAAGTGAAACCGTAAAAAAAAAACTCTCTACAAAACAAGATTTCGTTTAGACTGAATCAGTTATATCGACTAGTGTTAATCTGGAGAAGGGTGTCGTGGTCACAATCCAAATGAATCTAGATAAAAAAAAATACCACCGTTTTTCAGGGAAAATATCGACGTTGGAAATGTGGTGGTCCAGATTTCACATTGAAGTATCCATCTTGTTTTAATCAAACTTACGTGTTTTCGATCACAGAAATTTATGAGAACACAATGCGTAATAGACATCACTATGTACAATGAAAATGTCCGACGTGATATTACATTATTGCGTGTTGTTAAATATTTTGAGACGGACGGAAATACCTAAGAATCTCTGTCTGCGTTCACTAATCCCGTTTCCCTTCTGTTAGATAAGACAGAAGTTCCCTTCGGCAAATGAAACAGAAAAATCCTCTCGAGCAAGTAATTGAGCCTTATCTGACACCTAATCACTGCAACTATAAAGAAAACAGATTGAGATCATTGCTTTTAATCACCTGTAAATAGCTCTCTGACATACTGCGGAACTTAACCGCATACTTGATTGTGAAGACGGTATTGTTTACCGTTGTTTATTGTTTCCACAAGGTATTGTTTCGATGTACGAAACAAAAAACATATAATCCATCTCTTCACTGCTTTTAAACTTCAAATATCTTTGATGTTAGTTATAGCATAAACCTTACCGATTTACGAGTAAACGTATTTCATGTATTTATATTCAAACCTTGTTAATTCGAGCACACTTAAATTATTGTATAGTCGAACTACTTTTGCGAACCCCCTTCGTTCTGCTGAAAAATTTAAATACATTTTTTTCGTATCATTTTAGTCATGTTTAATTATAATTGTCGGATAAGCGAAACACTCGTTCGAAGCCCCTTCTATTCGAACTTTGATTCGTTAAAGCAAACAAGCCATTTAAATTTTTTACCAACCAAATTAAAAGAAAGCCTAATTCTGTTATTATTTTAAGTTAAGAACGTTAATCATATGCACATATCAACATTACACAAGCTCTAGTTTGAGCTGTAATTAATACGTGGGTGGCAAAAATTATAGTATAATAAATTCCCCCACGAAAACTCACAAAATTCTCGCCCCGGAGGCTTTCTTGTGTTGACCATATTTGGCAATTGTGTTATCCCTGCGGAGGGTAATAATACCTTAACAACGTTAATCACGGTTTATCATTCGATTTAAATTAAAAACTATGAACATATGTACACTTGTTTATTATTAGGAAAGTTTTAAAATATTTTTAACAAGACTTGACTGTATTAAATATAAAGATGTGTTAGATTCTTGTAATTATCTGTCGGTCAGACATATATTATGATTTTTGTGTTAATAAATATTGTAAGGGGATATTTTCTGGATAATCTCATTTTTTCATTTCATTGATGGATAAGATTTACTTGATAATAAAATTTCAAAAATATTTTTAACGTGTTTTACCACTTCCGTTTATTTTATCTTTGTATTAAAAATATTTATGTCTCTTGTATATATATTAAATATGAATAAAGATGCTTAAGTCTGACATATACGTGTCTGTCATTTCTTATGAACAAACAATTTTGAATACTTTTACATCTCTATATAATATTTTATATATTTGATATTAACGTCGGAGATGAATATGTATACAAACAATTATATTAGTAACTATTATATAATAAACTAATAATAATAAAACTAATAGTACTAATAAACTAATAAAAATAATAGTAAATTAATAATAATTAACTAATTATATAACTAGTATTTTCAAAAGAAAACCTTAACAATAAAGATTTAAGGAATGAGAAGGACAGTACTAGTGGTTTCTAAATATTAGCCTGTAAAGCTATTGATCAATAACTTATTGCTTGTATGAACATAAAAAATTTGAAATTAAGTTCTCTAAATATACTATTATTGTGTACTAAAACATGGTGACGTCATTTTATAACTTTCATTGTATTTTGACATTTATAAAAATGGATGTTTTCCTTTAAAGTTAATAAAGACTGTCTTAATTTTTTACTATGATAATAAAATACCTTTTGTTAATTTACTGACATTTTTAGTCCCTACAATTGAATTCACTGTAGTAAATTACAACATAGATGATGCATTTTACTGTAACAAAAGTTACTATGCAGTCAATTTAAGTCGCGCTTGTAATATATTTTCATAAAATTTTGCTTTTCATTAACTTAAACATAAATTAAAAAGAAATATTTAAGATACATTTAGTTGCGTTTTCTACATGAAAGTTAATTTGCCTAAATGTAATAAAAGTTATCAAGGAATAGCACCCAAAACACATTTTTTTTAAAAATGAGGTCATCTGCATCAAAAGTGCACACATTTTCTATAATAAATGTGTTTTCAAAGTTGAATGCAACACATTCTCAAAAATGACTACATATGTCCTCAAAAGCAAGTAAAAGTGTTCTGAATAAATGGTACCCCAAAATGAGTATATATGTTCTCAAAAATAAGGACATATGATTCCTAAAATCAATACATGCATTCTCAAAAATAAGAACATGACGTTCCTACAATTGAGTACATGCATGATCTCAAATTTGAGAATTGTGTATTCGGAGCTATTATGAACCAATGATGTTCTCAAAAATGAGAACATTATTCTCAAAATTGAGTACACATTTTTAACAGTGCAGATAACCATTATAGGCAATATTGTTATACAGATTATCATTATAGGAAATATTGTTTTAGGCCGATTACTATTATTGGCAGTCTGTATAACTCTAGTTAAATTATCATTATAGGCACTATCGTTATAGGCAGAATATCATTATAGATAGATTTTCATTAGGGCACTAACTTTATCGTGGCGCGAAGTTTTCCGCGAAGTTTAGGGATTTTTCGATGGTTTGGCGAATTTTAGGATTTTTTAACAGTTTCATGAATTTTAACATTTTTTCTTATTATTGCTTAATTTCTATTATCACTTTTCATATTTTAATAATTTTAATACTACTATCTGAATATTTTTAGGTAAAATTTGGTGGAAAAATGTAATTAAATTATGTGTGTACAAGATATGTTATATTATCCCACCGTCAGAGGCGGATTTAAGATTTTACCGCCTTTATGCTCTCAAACATCTTGCCGCCTAATCTTGTCAAACGTAACTAGAGGCATAACATAGATTTTGGCACTTTTGGCATATTTTTAATTTAATGCCCCCTGGCAATTATTTCAAATCCGTTTTTTTGCGGGTATCCGTAAATCGAAACGTAACAAAATTCAGCGGGAGTATATAGTATAATATGCAGTTTCGAATTCGAAAGAGAAAAAATTAGAGCTAAAAATCGCCGTGAGAGGGAAATTTTGGCTCTGAAAAAAATGTAATAGTTTGAAAAATGAATGAGAAAATTCCAAAGTAGACAACATATATAATTTTTTAACAACACATGGAAACGTTTATTTTAATAATCAATTACAAATGAGGTGTAATATGACAATCATTATCATGTTCTAAGAATTTTCTACGTTGCGCGACAATTTTCGCGCATACATATCGGATTTGATTTATCGAATCTGTAACGTTAATTTATCTTTCAAAGTTGCGATATCGGGAACACGTCCTTGACACACAAGGTTTTCAAGAAATTCTCACAGCCCCAAAAATTACAAAGATTGAGATTGGGCGACCTCGATGGCCATGTCGTAAGAAATGTTTGTCTGATGATTCCTCTGTCAGAGAAATGTTGCCGCAACACACGCTGTACCTTAAGTCTAATGTAAGATGGTGCACCATCCTTCATAAATATAGTCGAATCGAGACATCCTCGTTTCTGCAGCTGTGGAACCACGAAATTCTGTAGCATATCGGCGTGCTTGTTAGCATTCACAGTACAGGTTACTGGTGTACTTCGGCCATTTTCCTCGTAAAAATAGTAACCGACGATAAAAGATGCCATAAAGCTGTACCACACTGTGACTATTGGCGAGTACAGAGGCTCCTGCAGGCAAGCGCGTGGACTCGTCACAGCCCAAATGCGGCTGTTGCGTGTGTTAATACCACCATTCAAATGGAAGTGCGCTTCATCACTTCATAAAACCTGCTGTGGCCATGCATCATCCACTTCCATGCGTACGAAGAACTTCAAAGAAACCGATACTCCGGGAAGAACGCTGAAAGATGCTCCAGGAAGGACTCCAAAGGCACCTTTGCATCCAAAGATGTTATATTTACTGTAGGATGATCTTCTGCTGGTGTTATTCACTACTTATTTCTTCCACGAGGATTTTCTTGAACGATAAATGAAAGTCTGATATTGTACACACTCTAAAAAATGCCTGTTAATTTACTCATTTTTTTTCCTGTTTTTCCCGAAGCAATAAATCTGTCTTTCATTGAAAATGCATTTAGTCTGCTTTACAAATGCGCTCTTGGAAACACTCTGTTGAACGCATGCGTACTAGGAGGGGAACATCTGGGCTTTGTACATCGATTTAAATAGGGACTTTAGGTAGATCTTATCAGCTAATCATCGGTCGAGCGGTTAGAGCATCCGTTTACGAACCAATGGATCTTGGGTTCTGTTCCCGGGATGGGGGTAAAAAATTTTTATTAACATGGAATGCACAGTTACTGTGATGATAAAGTGAATAAGTAACAACTTATACCACTATGTGGTGTATCTAATTCAAGACTTATCTATCAAAGACAATAAAATAAATACCAATTCATACAACCAAGTGGCGTACTTTTATTAAACGGGAAAAAAACAGATGAAAATCAGTTATATTACGTAACTTTTATTAAACAGAAAATTTGTAGAAAAAACAGAAAAGTTCTGGTGACTCAGCTGCCAGGACTTTTTCTGTTAATTTACAGAGGTTTTTTTTTTACAGTGCAGGTATGCCGCAATGCATAACAAATTGTACCTTAAGCAATTAACACTTTTGAATAGGAAATTGTGCCTCATCCTTCATATTCTCCTAATATTTCCCCAACATATTACCATTTTTTCCGGTACTTGAGCCATTTCTTGTCTACGGAATACTGCCAACTATTTATTGGCCAGTAGAAGATTTCACCACTTCCAGAGACATTGATTTTGACGAACGTGGTGTAAATGACCTTGCCACACGTTCAATGCATTCATGTTACTAGAGATGGCTTTGATTAAACAGGTATTCTTTTTCCTTTTCAATCGCCCTTAAAATTGCCATTTCATATGCAACAACCCAATATATACCACCCCTTGTAAGATACAGATCCTATACAGTATTTTACATAATTTTAAAACTTTTTAATGCGAAGTTCTTTTTCTGCGATTGACGGTTAAAAGATAATTGCGGTAACATCTATTCCGAAACACACTGTATGTATATATGAGTTTGTGTGTGTGTGTGTGTGTGAATTTTGTCAATTGAGTAAAGAGATTTGGAAAGAAAAAAGAAAAAATGTTTACTCACTACATGTTTCATAGGAATAGCAGCTACTTCTGGGTTGCACTTACAGGATAGTGTATAGAAGGTAGTTACTATCAGGACCATTCAATTTTTCTAAATATGGGCCAAAATCAGCGATTAAAAAACTAAAGAAATGTGAGATTTGGATGTGGTACGGGACAGGGACGATGGGCTGTTATCATGCAAGTTGGTGCTTGCAGTGGCGTACATATGCTGGGGACACCATAATTCTAATATGTAGTCCATATGTCTTTTATTTGCGAATATATTACACATGATTATCTTTTTTATTTGAAATCATTAGCATCGAATCAAGTCGTTGATAATGGTAGAAACTAAATGCGATAGAGTAAATCAGTTGCAGGTGTGCGAGTGAAAATATAAGCAATGTTTCGGACGAATGCTGTAGAAAGCTGAAACAAACAATATGTAAAAATGGCTGCGTTTTAGGTTCACGGTGAAAGTGAAGCAAGTGGTAAGTAACTTCTAATAACATTTCGGCTTCTTTTAGATGCGAGGACTTGAATATTTTTAAATCCGTGGGAACATTTCGCAGCCTTTTTAGACGGCAATTAGTTTCCATACATGGATTTTCCATTAAAATCTGTTGCACTACTAATTGGTCTTAAGTGCTTCTCAGAGGACAGCAATTCCTGTGGAGAATATTATAGATCCACCGACCATTAGTTAAATACAGGGCTAAGGGGTAAGAAAGCTAAACTAATTGTACCCTGCAAAAACTGTAATCCATTAAAATTAGTCAATCGAAACACTTGCGAAAATTAGGTTTTAAATACCTCTCGTGTAAGAAAACTTCTGAAAAAGTAGGAGACAAAAAGTGTCTTTCACTAAATTACGTAATTTCTTTCTGGAGCTACCAAAATTAAAAACGAGCTAGAAATTCTAATTTTCAGCTCTGTCTACACAAAGTGTTGATTTTAGCTTTTGTCTTCTTTTACATTTTGCTTTACTGCGAGATTTTTTTTAAAGTTGATGTAAATGATGCATAGCTCATAAAAGTAATTAGGACATGTAATGCAGTTTCTTATAAAAATGCTTCTAATTAAAAGTTTGGCTTCTAAAAAGAACTTTTTGCATTAAATTAGGTACTACGGCATCTCAAATATAGGTAACTAAATTACTTACTCATAATATGTGCTTCACAGTATGTTATAGTGAAATGTAGTACTGTTCCATAACTGTGTAATATAACTATATTCAGCTAATAAATAAATAAACAAGGCTTCCATGATGCCTATAAAATTATATTACGTCTAATATATGTAGATAGAGAAAGGGAGGAAGAGCTATGTAATTACAGATATAAACAAAATACAGTACAATGCCCAAAATAACTGCAGTAAATGAAAATTTAAAATGATAGCGCGCGCACACAGACGCAAATCTTTTACTACAATGTTCTTGGGGATTATTATATATATATATATATATGTATATATATATATATATATGTATAGAGAGAGAGAGAACGTTCAAGATCATCCCCGAGATTATTATTATGAAAAATTTAATATAAACGCGAGAATGACGGCAAAAGCAATCCAATTTTATTTAAAGTACGTACGTGACAAACCGCAATTTCATTATTAAAACAAGGTCTTGATATAATATTATGCATAGAAATATATATTTCTGCCTACGTGAGTGAAATTATCTAGCCCAACTTTGACACTTTGGGTACATTTCAATACAGTCAACTCAAAAATTTAAATACTGGTAGACTCAGTAATAAAGACATTGAACTCCGAGTAAATAAGACCATTCTAGTTTTTAAAATTTGTTGATAAATTATGCCATCAATTTTTTGCTCTGTTCGCTATATATTTCTAACAATGTATATTTCTTGGTATTCCGTGATTCATTAATCAATATTTATTTCTGTGGAGGTAATTACTCAGTTTAAACCATTGGTATTGCGTGCATGCAAGGCATTAAGTGGTAAGTGGAGGTCAATTGTTAAAATAATCCATTGCTAAACTTTTATTCGACGGAGTAATTACGAGGTTTTGAAATAGGCACAAATAAATTTGAAGATATTGACGTGAGCATTATAAATGTATTAGAAATATATATTTGTATTATCTTTAATGAATATTTAACTTGTGCTGAAATGTGAAATTCTTTGATTGCGAGTTTCTTTTCAAAATTATGCACTTTATCAATGTAAACACTCCGAGAAACGTGAATTTAAATGCATTACTCAAGAAAAGCGTAAGGAATTAAACTACAGTGGTATAGAATTCACTACTATAAAATTAAATTGATATTTAGAAGAACTATATTGTAAAATAATATAAAAATCATTTTTACCAAAGTTTAGCTCAGTAAAACATGAAAAATTTAGCTGCCGTATTTGCTATAAACGCCACACTTTTAAAGCGAAAATTTTCTCAAAACGAGTTCTTTGAAATTGATTTAAAATTGCCACGGCGTCATAATTTTCACTTAATTTTCCAGCTTATGTGCAAAAAGGCGTAAATTCTAATATAAAAATATGAAGCGCTCTACCGCACAAAAGTAAATTAAAATACTCTATCACTCTATTTTATTATCTTTTTACCGGAATTCATTTTATTTATATGATTATATTTATAGTAAGGATTTTAACGTTTTCTTGAAGAACTTCTGATATTACAAGCCGAGTTCAAATCGTATTTATGTTTGTAAATTATTGTAAATAATAAATTGTAATAATGAATGATCTTTCGATGAATTAACATTTGCTTAATGTGCCATTAATTCGGCTTTGAGTATCAACCGTGCCAAAAAATCGCTTTCCAACTTACAGATCGAGTAGTTGCTTGGCTTTAATTAACGGGTTCAGTTTCCTCGGAAAAATGTTGGTTCGATGCAGCATAGCCTTTTCTGTCTCTGTTTTTGATTCAGTTAAAAATAATAATAATTACAATCAATTAAAAGAAAATCACCAATGGTTGATATTTAAATTTAACGGGTTTCAATTAACATTGAATCTGTCATTGTTTTGCTTTTACAATAAATTTTGATGAGTTGAAAATTGAAAGTTTGCGAATTGGAATTTAACGAGATGAAAATTGGTGAGTTTTAGTTTACTTCCAACTTCCAAATCGCCAATTTTTAACTCGCAAAACTTCCAAATTCTAATTCGCCAAAAATTTGGAGAGCTGAAATTCGACGAGTTCGAAGTTGGCGGGTTGTAATTTACTTCCCAGCACCAAATCACTAATTTCAAACTCATAAAACTTTCAATTTACAATTCGCTACAAATTTGGTGAGTTAAAAATTAAAGTTGGCAAGTGGAAATTCGATGAGTTCAAAGTTGGTGAGTTGTAGTTTATTTCCCAACTCCTAAGCGCAAATTTCCAACTCGCAAAAGCTCCAAATTCCAAACCGCCCAAATTTTGACGACTTCGAGCTTGCCGAGGTGAAACTTGGTCACCGCATTAAACAGTGCAACAGTTGGAATGTAATAGAAATTCTTGTGCGTGAATAATCAAATGTAATATTTTTATATGTCATCAAAATGTGTGATGACAGTTTAATATTATAAATGATAAATTATTATTTTTTTGTGTAAATGATACAATGCCAAAAAGGAAAACAGCAATAATGTTTTCAGGGAAACAATATCCGATCACAAAGGCTTAAACACGCAAAAATGAGATTTATGCAAATCCAAAACTATCTGCGCACGCAGAAGATATAAGAGAGTAGGTAAAGCAAGTATTAAACATTACACCGGTTTCGACAATTGATTGATATTCGCTATATTATAATATATTATAATATATTGATATATTAGCCATTTCATGCAGTGCATGAAATGGTTCCAAGGAAGAGCTCTCGACAGATTTAAAAGCAAGAATTTTTTACCTGCTGGTGGACGGATTTTCCCAAAGACAGGTAGCAGAATTGACTAATTGTGCTCAAAATCCTCTGTGGGAAAAGTATGGTATGACGCATAGCGTGGGAAACTGGCATCGTAGCTGTCGCACGTCACCTACCTCACTACGAGAGAGCAGACAACTTTATGATCATGCTAAAAAGAAACGTTGCTCCACTTCCAAACAGCTGAATTCCGAATGATCTAAATACTGCATAAAATTAAGTAACCGCATGGTGAGAAACCGACTGAGTTCGAAAGAGTTCCACTTTCGTAAAACAGAAACTAAACCTTGTTTAAGAGTTAAGCACAAAAAGTTTCGTTTTTTTTAAATGGTGTAAAAAACATGTAAAATGGGGAATTAGTGAATGGGCAAACGTTTTATTTAGTGGCGAATCATGTATTTGTTTAGGGACAGGTGATGATAACGGTGCATTTATCTGGAGAAGAGCAAATGAAATATTCAGCGAAGTATATACAAAGACTAAAGCAAATTTTCCTGTGCCATTTATTGCATGGAGTTGCATGACGATTTATAGAGTTGGGAAACTATGTATCTGTAAATTTCGTCTTACATCTGTAAATTTCGAAACTTACGTTTTCATTTTAGAATACTTCTTGCTTCCTAACATCGAAGAATGATTTGGTGATACCAATGAGTTGAGTTTCCAAGATGACAATGCGTCGTGCCACTGTACAAAAGAGCAGAAAGCTGTCTTCAAAGCAATGAGCACAATCCAATTCATGTTCTGACGTGACCTGCAAATAGCCCGGACATCAACCCCATTGAAAATTTGTGAAATATTTTGAAGAAGAAGAAAAAAAATTTGAGAAGGCCCAAAAATCCAATTGCATTGTGCCAAACAATAAGAGGAAGTTGGTATGAAATTACCCCAGAATATTGTAGAGGTCTATGCCGAATAGAATGAAAGCCGCCATTCGTGCCAAATGAGGATTCATGAAATATTACATTTAGTGATAAGATACTTTTTTCCATAGAAGTGATATTATTTTCACTAAGTTTTCACCATCAAAACTGTAATATATAATTCAGTTTATATATATTTCTATTCTTTGATATGTGTTTCTGTTCATTCTATATCTACATTTCTTAAAATGCAAACGTATAAAAATAGAAAAAATTATATGAGTGTGGTGCCATTACAAAAACAGGTGATCGGACACTTTTTGCCAAGGGTTGTAATTTGTGTATCCTTTTAACATACTAATGACTTTATTTGTTTGCTTAAACATATTGTTGATATATTCATTCTAATTAAGTCTATTTCTAATTGTTACATTCAAAAATTTTATTATTTTACAATTTCTATTTCCCTGCCGTTTATATTAATTTTTACGTTATTATCAAATTCTTTAGCATTTTTATTTGCAAAAATTATTATTTGGGTTTTATTTGCATTTACCTTTATCTAGTTCTCTATGAACAATTTTCCCTATATTTATCCACCTCTATTCTTACTCTATCCACAGCCGATCCAGTGCTTTCACTTTTCATTATAATGCAACATTGTCAGCAAAATGTTGTTTGTATCACTCTGTAGATTGTAAATAGTAGATGTTGAATGTAAATTTTAATTGTAAATTTTAATTTTATTATTAAATGCAAATAAAATTTCTCTCAGATTTGAAATTTTTTTATGACTGTTCATCAACAGGAACATTTAAATAACCAGTTGTGATGCTAATAATTCAAGAACTTTGGAATTTCCGATATTTCCGTACAAGTAATAATGTACATCTAATTATAATTAATGTAAGTGAGTTAATCCACTTAAAATAAGAAGAAAATTTACACGATCTGTTCTTCTTATGGCCTCATAATTTCCTTTTCTTCAATTAACACAATTCAAATATGTAAAGAAAAAGGGGAAAGAACTTCTTTTATACAGAAATTACAAATTAAATATCCACGATTTAATAGTTTTAATTTACAGAGGAACTTTTAAACTCATTCAAACATTCCAGAAGATTTGTAAGGGACTGAGCACTTACAATACAGCTACTAGAAATACTGTTTCAGATGAAAAAAAAAAAAATTTTATGACTAAATACGCACTGATACTCAAAATAGTCCAGTATATTAGTTTTAATAAAGAGAACAAATAATTTACATGACAAAATCGGGCGGAGAGCAATAGGGTAACTGAGGGGGTTTAGGGTACATACAGTCAGAAGTTGGAATATGGCAAAGAATGTCAATAGTTGTGTTGCAAGCCTTTCAAATTGTTCTCAAACTGGCTATACGGTCTTCAGAAGACCCGTTCTTGGACGTCCGAAAGCCACATTTTTGGGAGAAGGTCGTACCTTCTCCTAAATGTTGTCATTCAATGAAGCATGGCATCTAGTTTAAAACCTTTTCATTTATAGGAAAAGCATTCTCGTGGAAAATCTGGGCTTGAAGGCTAATGGAAACTATTTTTCTGTAGGAAAAATAAGAATTTTGTATATTTTGAAGTATTTATATAAGGGAATTTTATTGGGTTTTCCAGAGATCATTTCAACTGGACTCCAAATAAATTGCCCAATGTACTTTTACTGATTACAGCTGATTTTGTCCCTAAATTTGTTTACGAAACATCTTGATATGGTAACAGCCTGGAAGACGTTACCATTTTGCTAGCATCCTAAAAGGCGGCATTTCCGTCCTTTTACATGTAGGGATGAGATGACAAACAAACAGTACACGCAAACATTTTATACTCTCCTAGAAGGTACTCTAATCTCTAACAAATATCAAGGGCGCGTAAGGAATTAAATAGGGGTGGGGATTGAAGGAGGGGGCGGAAAGAAGAGTAAATTTGATCTGTGACTTGGGGGGCGCAATCCGGAGGGTTTTACCAGGGGCGCAAGGATATCTCTCTACAGTCCTGCTTCTACAGCGACGATTTCTTTCTGTATAAAAGGAAGCAGACATCGGCTGTAGCAACTTGACAGTCCATCAAAACAAAATGGGTGGCAATATTTCGAACAATACTCAAATTTCTTTTTTCAGATTCAAAAAGGGTTTTGTAAATTTCACGTAATAAATATAAATGTGTTTAAAATAAATAAGTAGAAAAATACATCTCTATACTATGCTTTAAAAAAAAGTAACCCGCCTGTAACGACTATAGGTTATAACGGCCGAATTTGCTCTGTCATGTGTAGCTGCTCTACACGCTTTATAAAGCCTGGGCATCACAGTTCTGCCAAATCACTCATCAAATGGAACAATGAAAGATTTTGCCCATCTACCATGAATGAGCAGACTCGTTCATTAATTCAGTTATTAAAATATCTTTGCTCTGGACTGAAACCTTTAATGATCGTCGTTCTAGGCTGGTACCTTCAACAAAATATAGTGCAGCTTTTTATTAAATATTTTTATCTATTACAAGTGAAAATCAAACTCTTATATTCCTTAAACTCAGAATGCATCGCATATACTTAATGTAGACCGAAAGGCAAGAATATTAATATTTTTATAACATTTCAAGAAAAGTATGAGTAAAACCCAAGATCAACTAATTGAAGAACATTATAACCCCTTTTTTACACTTATAGAGGTTTTTCTTTTTACCATTGAAAAACTCATCGCTTTGACAAAAATATCTAAAAAAAGGCTGTTAATTTCCCTAGTGGTTTTGAAAAAGTTAAGTCGCCGATTTCTACGAAAATTGCTTTAGTTTCTACGCATGTCCAAGCAAATGCACATATAAGCGAATTTTTAAAGCAAAAGAAACATTGAAACGGATAAAACATAGGACCGACTGGAATTGTAGCTGAACATCGTAAGTTTTTATTTAAGGTGATTAATAGTAGCTTTCAACTGAGCATCTAACCGTACAGTTTTAATTATGAAAGGTAAAGGTCACCTGCCGATTATTTTCTAGATAACAATACCAATATTGTTTTAAGTATTTTGTAATACTTGCATGTGCAGGGCCGTTTCTACCATTAGGCCAGAGTAGGCGACCGCCTAGGGCGGCAAAATGGCGTAAAAAAATAATTTCAAATCAAACAAAGAAAAAATGTAAAAGAGGAAAAATTAAAACACCGAACTATTTTCAAAAGCATACGGGACAATTACTTAAAAAGTCTTTACTTTGACGAATGTAAAAATGTTTGATGTGTTTCATTGTCTAATTTTGCACACAAGTCCTTTGATATCTCATGTATTTAAGCCTTCTAATAATATACCTTAGTGTTTTGTAATATTACTCCTTTAATATCCCAGTTTTTAAAAATATAAATTGTTGAAATTAAACGATTATAACATGTAGCAATTGTTTTACTATTCACAATATTCTAATATTACAAAATAACTAATATAAGTCTAAAATATAATTAACGGGTATAATGATTCAAAGTACAGTGAAAATCGGTTATAACGACCTTCAAGGGACCGTGCAAATTCGGTCGCTATAAACGATATCTTTTTAAAATCACAGTAGCCTATAGTATAATACACTCTAAGAGTTTTATAAATTATTTTGATAGTAAAAAGTATTAAACTATTTGGTTTCAAAATTAAATTAAAATATATTTAATTATAATGAATTTAATTTCCGTCTATATTAAATTATATTCATAGCCTCACTAAATACATAGCATTTTTTTTTTTTAAAATTAAAATTCAGAAAACACTATAGTATATGGCAATGTGAAAAGCAAATCTAATGAATAATATTTATTGTATTACACTAATGACTTTCGAACAGTGCCGGTTTGAGAGTTTTATGGGCCTTGTGCTGAAAAAATAAAAAGGACCCCTAAAAAATATAACCCTCGTGATATTCAATTAATAAATAACGCCGTTTTTTGTTTTGTTTTTGTTTTTAATAAAGGTTCATTATCTTCAATATTCAGGTTTAGCAGTAATAAAAATTTCTCGGACATTTGTAAATAAACAAGATTAAAATAACGCTTAAATTTTGATAACTAACCCACATTGTTCCGACTTATGACTGTCAAGTCGCGTCGTTATATCCGATACGAATTTCCCTAGTTAGAATCTACGTAGACTACAAAATCGTCGTCGTTATAGCAGGTTTCGTCGTTATATACGATGTCGTTATAACCGATATATTTAGTATGGAGTAGAATAGCAAACCAAACTTCTTGTAAAAATTCCGTCATTATATGCGGTTGGTCGTTATAACCGGCGTCGTTATAAACGATTTTCACTATATAATAGAAGATTTATTCTGTTGTATCGCTGAATGTTGGTGGTGGTAGGGGGTGGGGATATAGGCGAAAGAGTGATGGTAGCAAAAGGGTGGGGGTGGTATTTTCAATTTTCGCCAAGGGCGGCAAAATACCAAAAAACGGCTCTGTGTGTGCCAATGCATTATTGATTAACAGCACAAATTTAAGGTGACTGAATTGAGCTGGAATCCTAATGGGCTTAGTCCTCATTCATAAATTTATCATGGTTTGGATGTCCACCCAAAATCGTCTATCGAACTACAAATGATTCACCCTAAAACTATTCGTCGTAAACATCAAAAACCAAAAAACTATTGTTCTTTCTATTGTTGTTCATACCGTACACATTCAATATGAGATCACGACAATTTTAATAATCCGAGGAAAATATAATGCATTTCAGAGAAGTACAACAACAGCATTTTATAATCTTATATGTACTTTTTTTATGGGATGGTGAAGATATGCCTAATTTCGTGTCTCCATCTCTCACCACACACTTGTCTGTGCAATTATTTATAATAAGTAAATCTGGCACCATTCTCTGATTTTATTCACGCTATTCGCGGAAAAAAGTGCTAGCAGATTTGGTATTTAACAGCGACCATCAGTGGTTATGAGGGATAATTCACTCGACTACATCTGTGCATGATGTGTAAGGCTGTTTATATAATCAAATTTGATAAAGAATAGTTTGTAATGGCCCGGCAGCTTGGAACAAGTATCTTCGAAACTAGTAAATACTAGTTCCGAGTAGTTTAATCCAATTTTTGTTTAATTCATTTATTTATTTATTTTTTTATTTTATTAATTTTTCTTAACTCCAGTTGTTTAGTTATCTCAGTCATGTTAACGTCTAGCCTTTTTAGCGCATGCGTAATGTGGTTTCGTATCCTGAAAGCTCACATTTGAAATATCAGCAGTTTTGTTTCGAACTGATTGGTTATGTAAGTACTTTTGCAGTTATACCCCTTGCATTTTGACAGTTCTGGAAAACTTTTTGGAATGATAGCTTGTTTTTAGAAGTTATTTAATAGCGCCATACTTACTGTGTTGGTTATGGAAGTTATTAGCACCATACTTATAATGATACCAACATATACTGCGACCAGTATCGGTACTACTACCTTCAATAGAGCTAGCTCGGCTTACTCGGGGCTCCTTGAAACCGAACGACTACGTTTACCACTATTGTTGAACACGTGAGATAACCGCTTAACTTTGCTGCGACTTTGGAGTATTTTTCGACATAAAGTGCTCTGTTTTTCAAAATATTTCCTCGAGTATTATAATTTAGTTCTTGTGCTTACATGACTTTTATTATTTTATAATCATTAGTATAAAATAATTAAAATTTTAACGGGCCATTTACAAATATATAGTAGCAAGAAAAAACAAATTAACACTTTACGTCCTTTGGGTCAAAATAACCCATATAAATTTCATGATATTAAATTATGAAAATATCATTTAACATTTAAAATAATTTTATTTATTTTACCAACATATCGGGGCGTTAAATACCCTAAAACCATGTTTTTATTTTTATAAACTCTTTTATTTTCGCTTTCATTATTTGTTTTCTGTTTCACGTTATTTTATTATAGCATAATCTCAGGCTATAATACTGTTTCGGCATCCTTGTATTGTGTCATCTTGGTATTACGTCATCTCACAACTGGTATCAAATATAATAATATGCAAATAAATATGAATGGATGAATAATATATAAATAGGCGTGGTATAAAATGTTGGATTTTGTGTGACGTGAAAACATCTTATGTATGGAATATAAAGACAAATCTTGGTAAACAACCTGGTGAAGCTCGAGAAAAAAGTCTAACTTTTCAAGTTTTAACTGATCTCTCGGATGGACTGAAAGGTCGCAATATTACTCCTGACAATTATTCTACTTCATATCAACTTGGGCAAGCATTTCTCCGTAGAAATATTGTGATGCTGGGAACTATAAGAAAGAACAAGGTTACACTCCCCTTAGAACTTACACAGGTAAAAGGACGTGAAGCGAGGAGTTCAATATTTCCATTCACTGAAGACACAGCTCTTGCTCCTTACATTCCAAAGAAAAATAAATGTATATTTATACAAAGCTCTTTTTAGCACGATGAAACAGTAAGCAATGTTGGCCATGAACAATCCCAATATTATTCTTGACAATAATGTAACGAAAAGAGCAGTGGATATACTTGACAAGCTCTTGGTGTGCAATAACGTAAAAAGGAAAACAAGTAGGTGGCCACAAGTTATATTTTTCAACATAGTAGACATCTCTTCATATAATGCCTATATTCTCATCAGAGCTCTACACGAACCACAAAATGACAAACAAGGAAATCGTCGTCAATTTTTAGAACAACTTGGCATGCATTAATTAAACTAAATATGATGAATCTAAAATATTTGCCCAGAGATAAATTTCCAAAAACTATATTGGAGGCTTCGAAAGTAAGTGAAAGAAGCAGTGCAGCTGCGAAAATGTAATTTTCTACAAAAAAAACAAAACAAAAAAAACGGGGTTGTTGCGGATTGTGCAAAAATGAAATGAAACTAATATAATTTGCAAAAATTGTAATATGTGTGTTCATAAAAATCATTCTTCAATCACCAACAAATGCAAGTAGAAATTAAGGAGAATTCTGTTTGTATGGAAAAATGCATCTATATGTATAGAATAGGGGGCCCTAATTTCGTCCCCTAGCCGATCTAAGCTTCTAAAAGCTGCCGCCAGGCGGTGACATTGTAAAGCTGCAACGAACACCTCGGTTGAGTACTAACAGCAGTCGTGTGCACTACGGGAGCCGACAGCGTGCTAGAAAAAAAAAATTCATTTTTGAACCGAAAAATGATTTTTTTCCCACAATTTAAATCTGCAATTGCCACATCAAAGGTGAGTAATTTTTTTTTTTCTCTTTTCGTCTATGCATAGGATAAAGTGTTCGTTTTAATATTCTGTGGTGGAAATTATAGTAATGTTAATACTTATTTTTTTTTCGTAAACTTAAATACAAAAACTACCATGTGCGCGAATTCGTCCCCTTGTGTATGTCCTAAATTCGTCTACGGAACGAAATTAGGAACACTACCACATGTGATTAGGAAATGAAGTTTGTAACAAATTATAATTGACCGATAGATGGCAACACACAAATAATAGAAACCTGAAAGAGTAAGATGATACGACTTTAATTGACGCGCGAGAAAAGAGATCCGCGTTATAAAATAAAATAGAAAATGAGAAAACAGTTAATTAAAAGTAGACAGAAGGGATGAATAATAGTTTTTTTCTGGTTGAGCGATCGTATGAATGTCTTACTAAAAGGGTAATCCTATTATGTTAACTTTGTTCGTTGCGCTTCTTTGAGATGATAATAAAGAGTATTGCTTATAAATTGGCGCCAAACGTTTGGCACCAAATTTCTAACCTAAACGCTCCACGTCGGGCACCAATTTATAAACAATACTCTTTTTTGTGCGAAACTTATGAGTTGGCAAAACTGCTTGCGTGACGATTTGTTTATTTATTTCTTGCAGATGGCGAAACGTAAACTGTGGGACTCGGAAGTAATGAGCGATGATGTGAAAGCTGTGAGAGAAAAACGAGTGGGGTATAAAACAGCAGCGAAAGTCTTTAAAGTACAGCGAGCGACACTGAAAGACTACGTGAAATCAGGACTTCCCTCTGAAGATTATGTTTCCAGTAGGAAGATCGGACGGCAGACAGTTTTGAGTCCAGAGTTCGGAAACACGCTTGCTGATTATTGCCTGCTTATGGAAAAAAGCTTTTACGGATTGACTGCTCGGGACCTGCAGCAAATGGCTTTTCAGTTGGCCATACGGAACAGTTTGACGCATCCTTTCAATTCAGCAACAAAGGCAGCCGGTCGCAAATAGTTAAGGGCATTTCTGAAGAGACATCTGAATCTATCTTTGCGGAAGCCGGGAAATTTGTCGATGGCACGTCTCCAGGGACTCACGAAACAAAATATAGATACTTTTTTGAGATCCTCAAACCAGAATTGGAGAAAATTAAATTACGTGCCACAAAGATTTTTAACGTCGACGAAACCGGGCTTACAGCTGTCCAGCACAAGGCTAGAAGAGTTATCGCATCTAAGGGAAAACCACAAGTCCAGAAACTGTCGTCTGCTGAGTGTGGTGCAACCATAACTGTTATCACATGCATGTCGGCAGTTGGGCAGTACGTTCCTCTGATGTTGATTTTCCCACAGAAGAGATGGCAACACGAACTCATCGACGGTGCCCCACCAGGTTCTATTGGTGCTTGCAGCGACTCTGGTTGGATTAATTCTTCACTTTTTTTTTGAGATGGATAGAACATTTCATTACCATTGTAAAGCCGTCAAAAGAAAGTCCCATTGTCCTAAATTTGGATGGCCACCATTCACACAAAAGGAATGTAGACGTCATCGACAGAGCAAGTGAGACGGGTATTTAGATTGCCTGTCTTCTACCGCACTCGACGAACAGGATGCAGCCCCTTGACGTTTCTTTCATGTTCCCGCTGAAAACCTATTGTGCCTCTGCTACTGAAAGTTGGCTTGCTAGGCATCCCAACAGAATGGTAAGAAGTTTCAGGTCGCCTCTTTCTCTCTCTCTTTGCAGAGGCCTACAACCGTTCTTCAACCATGCAAAATGCGTTGAGTGGTTTTCGTAAAACAGGAATTGCGCCACTGAATCCAAAAAAGTCCGTAAGGACATCTTTACGGACGCTGACTTCCTAAAAACTACGAGCGGGAATTTAAAGAAGTCATGTCGACGGAGCAGCGAGATTTTCTATTCCAACCGAGTCTACGTCTACAGGACCATTCTCTCCGGCTAGTTCAAATTATGTTTAACTATATAGATCCTCTGATATGACGTTTGCAGCGCTCGTTACTCCTCAAAATATTCGAGAAGTTCCAATCATTACGCCTACCAAGAATACTAGACGAGGAACAGTGATCTTGGTCACTGGTTCACCTCACAGAAAAAAAGTTTTTTGGCGCAAGAGAAACATACCAAACCTTCAATATCGGGAATCGGGAGAAAGGACAGGAAGCAAGTAGGCCTAAAGCAAATTCCTCCGAGACGCAAGTTCCCTGAAGAAAATCCCCAAAAGGCAAAATCTATGCAAAAAGACGGAAGAAAAGTTTGAAGAAAAAAGGATTACTAGCGAAAGTGATGAGGAGGTAGGCCTAGGTTACGTATTCACGTACGATGCAGACAACGACGCCGATTTGGACGTTGATTCTTTGTTGTGCGAGGAACCTCTCTTTCGAGAAACGGGAGAAAAATGGATTAGGTGCATGCATTGTTGCAACTGGTACTACGAGAAGTACACCACTGCACCAGTGGTAAAGAAATTTCTTTGTGATTTCTGTATGTAGACAAGGCTGTGGACTGTCTGCATTTATTTTGTGCTATTTTAATTAATTTTGTATTATTTTCCAAAGATATTGAAAAATGAATTGTTTATTTTTTGTTTTGTTGGTTTTTTCAAACGTACCTCTAAAATATCTATTTTCATTAATTAAATATCATATGCTTTCAGATCAGTTGATATAAGACTCATTTCGAGCTTCTTAAAAAGTGAAGACTAAGGGGACGAAATTAGGAGCACACTGTTCAGATACAGAAAAATAGGTGTTCTTGCTTTTATATTTCTAACTTTTTTGGATAACAGATATCGGTGAATAGATGCTAGTGCCATTTACTTAAAGGTTTAAGGTTGCTTCCCCATTTTTTTCTGACTTTGGCGTCGGTTAGTTCTTCCGCGGGGGAAGAAAAAGCTTAGGGGCACGAAATTAGGGCCATGTACTCTATCTTTTATAATATCCCTTATGTTTCAAACTTATCACGGTATTACTTAATTATCACATTAATTATAATATAAATATCATTTGTTTCAGTATATTGTGTATTGGTTGTATGTTTATTCACCAGCACTTTATTATTATGTTAAATTATGTCATTATTAGTTATAAAAATAGCATGGGTCAAAAAAATCCGAAGTACTTAAGTGTGCGTCGCAATTGAGAGACGCAGCAAGGTTGACCTGGTCGATTAATTCCTGTATTTGCCGGTGACGGTTCTCTAATGTAACACCATTATTACTCACCACTGAACCGACGGGCGTTAAACTGGACACCTCATAAATTTTATCAGCTATTTTGGCTAACTCACTGAAGAAATGTTGTTTGCTAACTCACTTGACTGTCGACCGGCAAATTCTGTTGAATTGGTAAACTTTTCAACCAGAGGTTAGGTAGGGCCGATTATGGAAGTTTCTCAGCCGACACTTCCCTCATAGCCCGTAATAGCCGAGGTGGTGTTCGTTCACCCAGTGTTAAGTCTCGCAGTAAGGTCTGCACACTGCAGAGCTTCCGATTGGCGGAACGGCTCATTTACTCGTAGTGTTTAAGGGCTGAACAACAATTTATAGGTGGGAAACGAATAATGTCGCTAATATAAAACAATAACTGTATCCAATGACGTAACAACGCAATGACATTTAATTTCTTGCGCGGTAAAATCAACATTAAAAAACTGCGAATCTAATCGTAGGAACCATATTAGCTCTCCAAAACGGGGTGGCCTGAACCCGTGGATATACCCTAGTCCATTGTGGTCAGGATTCTACAAAAAATGGTTAACAATACTTGCAAGGACAGTGACATACTTCAGGCAGTGATGCACGAGCAACCTAAACACAAAAAAGGGACGTCACAGAAAAAATTCCTACTCGTAACACGAAACCCAAGAAGGAAAAAAAAAACATGTTTTACTCACCGAAATTGGAACAAACTTGCTTTACGCTTCCATGCTGGATTCTTGATTGTTGTTGTTTGACTAAGAAGCCAAATCTTTAGTAGGCAATATTGCAAAACGTAGAAACCTTCCAAACATTTTTGGGTAGGCAGTCACTGCATGCTCAGTCACCCATCCTTAGTAACTAGTCCAAAATTTTTAGTAATCACTGTCACCACCTGTTGAAGGCATTATAAAGTTACTGTAAGCTTGTTGCACTCAACTCATCTGTCAAAAAGTTTCATTCAACCGTTGGACGTCACGTAAACGCCTTCAATCATGGGAATATCAACGGGGAAGAAATTTGACTGAAATCAGCTTCTAGACGTCGATAGCCACCAATGGCGGGATTGCAAACTTAAAACGTCCGGAATTAAAATCTGTTAAAATAACATTGCAAACCAGAAGCAATCCGGAATCATCAATTTGGAATTTACATATCCAGAACCGCCAATCTGAAGTGGTGAAGTTGGTACGTCTGAAAAACCGTAGACACCAATCCGTGATGAAGTTGAAACCTTTGAATAACCATAATCATCTGTTTGCAGTGGTGATGTTTAAACTTTTGAACATCATTTTCATCATCTTGTAGCGCCTTGGACCTTGCGCCACTACATTTAGTTGTATTGCTTGAAAAATCTGACTCTCTAATTGTATGTCAAACAGAGGTAACAGAAGCAACAACAACTGCATTTTTTAGCGTAAATTTAACTTGATTTTTAAAGGAAACAACTATTTTAAGAAGGTTAAAACTAAATGTTCGAAAACTCAGTTATAAAACATAAAATAAATTGTTGAGAACTTTACTGACCAACTTTAAAGATTTGCAGGACTCCTAACATCGAACAGAAAGTATACGTTTTCCAACCAAAAAACTCAAAGCTTTATGCAAGATAATTTAACGTCGCATTAAGCAGATAAGATTTATAAATAAAGACAACGTTATGACACACAACGTTTTCTTACATAAGAGTAAAGCCATCATATTTTAGGACATGAGTGACAAATTTTAAAATTTAAAAAAAAATATAATGTTTTATATATCATATTAAAGCCAATAAACTACATCATTATATTCTTATATGTTTTTGCAAAATAATAAGTTTTATTATTAATTAACAGTACCAAATTTGAAAAACCATTGAAAAACCCGTTACGGAAGGACATTATTTCATGTTTTCTCTGTCTGTCATTCCGTAACGACACATATTTTTCAATGTACATTTTTTTATACTGCAGGAAAATTTTCATACCATTTCAGTTAAAAGTAGTATTAGGCCCTTTTCTTAAAATGACTTACGAAAAACATTGCAGTTTAATATTTTGAAATTGTAGAAAACATTAACCATGATGTCGTTCTTCCGTAACATTTTAAATACCATGGCTTTACCCTTAAACTTACAATGTTGCTTTTATTTATAAAAAGTGCTTTATACCCATGTAGCCACAGGCCATCTGGTTGCAATATATTATACAAAACATAGAATAGGCCATATGACGTCATACATAACTTAGTTCTACACCACTTACAACAGAGCCACTAAACTTCTAGGCCGACGCATCAGCCGCCATTTTGTTGTAGAATTCCGGTTTCATTTACCTTATTTACCTTGGCGATAAAGGTTTTCAGTTTTGGAGCAATGATCGCTATTTTGGCATAGAAATAATCAACACTCCGCCATTATCCGACTATTGTAAACATTGGCGCAACTTTTAAAATGTCGCCAATAAATACAATTTGCAACCACCATCACGTGATACAATGGCAACAAAATGGCGGATATGAGCCAGCTAACTTTTTAAGGAGCCTTACCTCACAACGTAAGAAAAGGCAGATTTCATAGGAAATCATTATTTAATTTCAATGCCGATCTCACATAAATCCGTGGGAAAGTGCTACTTTGTAAATATTTGTTAAAATGCATTCATCCATACTTAAAAGCTTATGAATCGTCTAGCTATATTTGTGTATAAAAGCTTTTAATATGGTAGAATACGTCTATAACGACACACTAGGGACCGGGGAAAGATATCGTTAGAAGCATCTTACCGTTATCGACAAGAGTGAACTTGGTACACTCTGTATCTGCGATCACGGAAAATATCGTTATAGATATATTTACCGTTTGAGATAGTATCGTTATAAAAAGATTTCACTGTTTTCGATTTTAAGCTTTCAATAATGAAATGGTATTTTATAATTGTCTTTTGTGGTATTTTTTAAACTATAGGGGAGACCGGGTCTAATTGATACACTTTTCGTATTTTGATTTTAAAATATTTTGTTTTTAAAATCCCAGGCCCAAATGATATTTCTTACTATTCTATGACTATTCCTTTATAAATTAATGGCTTTATTTTAACTATTGAAGTAATACTATGAGACAAAAAAAAAGTTTTAGAAAAAAATTCAAAGCGTATCAACTTAACCCAGCTTGAGTCAAGTTGATACGCAAGAGATATGATAATATTCATTTCTGTAAAGCATAAACCACACATGTTTTGGGTTTGAATAATCAGTCAGACTCTGAAGATAAGTATAAATGTGATTGGCAATTTATACACGTGTAAGGAGGGCTGTCTTCTCCGCAATCTATGTGTGCCCACATTTTACAGAAAATGCATTGAATCCAGTCTTGTCCCGGTTTGGATGTAGAGTAAGTTTTTAAACACACCAAACAAAATGAATCTCCATTTTCATCAGAATCCGATCCAGATTCCTTACTCTTTTTTTTTTTTTTTTGGAATTTCGACCTTTTCGTTTTTTCTCCTTTCCCTTGCTTACTGGGTTTATTACTGTCATTTTCCTTTTCACAGCCGAGTAATTTAAATAATTTCATTTTTCTTTTTCTTTTTTTAATAGATTTCTTCATATCTCTTTCTCTTGTTCCGTCCACAATTTCTTTCTTTAGTGGAATTAAGAACCCAATTGTTGATTCTTCGTTTTTTATATCTGTACTTTAGAAAAGTCATTTTATCTATAGAGAACGTGTCTCCCTTAAGAGACATCCTGTCGTTTTCAATTTCGGCATAAGGTCTGTCGAACATTTCAATGGGTATTTCTCCCTTGTTAGTTTTTTCTTGTAGTTCGTCGGCATGTCTGGAAAAGAACAACACGCATTACAACTCTTGTGGTTTAAGTTGATACACCGTATCAAACTGACGCAAGTAAACTGGATCAACTTGACGCAAACGATGCCATTGTACTAACCTCAAAACTATAACAAATTGATTACAGCCACACCTATTTCTTTCAACAAAAGTTCTTACCTGTTAACTAAGTAACACCATGATAACTTTATTTGAAAAACAGTGCAGCTGTGAATTCCTCTGTGACACTCAAACAAGAACCTAAAAATTTACTTTCGATGGTTTAAAATTAGTTTTTACTCACAAAACAAAAACAGTCACAGTCACTTTCTCCCTCACAAGGGTGCTAACTGAGTGTTGAGCCCTCACTTCTTCCCCATTCACCCCGCTCCTTTGCGCCTGCGCGTTAAGAAAATATTACTGCTGTATCAACTTGACCCGGTCTCTCCTATTATATACCATTTCGCTCTAATTTCCTAACTAAAATAGAAATGTGTTTGTATTTTACAGCGCAAGAACAGTTAATAGCTGCACTACGTATTTCAAGGAATACGAACATTTGTTTTCTACCATTCCGAACATTTGAAATCAAACCTGTGTTTTCTGCATGGTAGAATAACGCATTACTGCTACCCCACCATTGGGTGTAGAATAGCAACTGTATTTAGATATAAAATAATAATTCTTAAACACAAATGAAAGGGGAAAGCATGTGATACGTATATTAACGAAAAACACATTACCCGGAAAGCAATTATGTTAATGCATCATGATGATGTCGGAATTGGGGTTTGTGGGAAACACAAAAGCACGGTATTCGCTCTATTAATTTAAATACTTAATACCTGCTCAACAATTTAAATATTTAACGAATTTTAAAAAAGGGGTATTTGAAAAAGTATCGAAAGTTACAAAAACGCGAAAGTATTCAAAGAAATTTGTTTTTGAGATTTTTCTCCAAACTTTTATCTTAGCTTCATTTTAAGAATTACTCTTTTTACATCGTCCTATCTTCACTTTTTAAAGCTTGACCCTTTTTTTTCTAGAAATTATAAAACACACAATCACTTATTTTAATTTAAGCCCAGGGGCATACCTGAACATTTCAATCGACCGCCAGGTGGCTTCGTGTGTGCTGTTTGCAGTGCTCTTTATACGGGTTTGTGTCTTAATCAATACATAAAAAACATCATTCATTTTTTATTTCCTAAGGGTTTTTGCAATTTTTCATTCCTTTTGAGATTCTTATCCCTGGGAAGACTGTTTTTTCCACTTTAACGAAAAAAGATATATATTTAATTTTGTTTTCTGTCCAGAAACTTTTAAAAATGAATGAAAGCTCCTACGTCTGTGAATATTCTACAATCCCTGACAAAAATTATCTAATATTTTTTACATTTGCTTGAATTGTTTTATCTTAATTTTTATATTTATGGAAATAAAGAAAAATACCGTGTAAAAAACATAATTTATACTTCATACCTTGAATTACATAAAAAACATATTAGCAAAAATAAAATAGAAGTATGTCAGCGAGACTCTCTCAAACTTGAAAGGCCATTAGGAAAAGAATAACTAATATGCATATAATCACGAAAAAATTATCTAATAGTCATTATAGTTTTAATCAATATTTCGTTACTCTTCCTCAAGCTCTAATGAGGGTTTGAATTCGTCGTGGCATTGATTTAAAAAGATATTTACACGTATCAGGTTCAATTTTTTCCCAGGCTTTAATGATTGCTTTTTTCAGTTCCTCCTTTTTTCGTTGGCTTTTGCTCATTGACGAGTTTTTTAAATTTCACCAGACATTTTCTATATTATATTCGCAAGCCAAGTCATGATTTTAAATGAAGTTTCGTATAAATATTTTTGACTAATTTAGCGCGATGGCATGAAATATTATCATCCTGAAAAATGATCTCATCCTTATCCTCAAATTTATCTTCTAATGTAGTTACCAAAAAGTGCTCTAAAATTGAGCAATAAAACTTCAGCATCAACAGTGCTTTTAAGGTGGCATAAACTACCAGTTCCTTTAGCTGTGATACAGCTCCGTATCATAAAATATTACTTTGGGGATTTACTTCATACAGCAAACAGTCTGTACCAAATTTTTTTTCCCAGACGTCTTCACACAAACTTTCCAAAATAATCGCCGCTGGGAAGACATATTCTGGATTCGTCCGAAAAAATTATCTTCTCTCAATCATCAGCGATCCAATGCCGATGTTTTTTGGCCCATTGTAAGCGCTTTTGGCAATGGTTGGCGCGCGTGAGCAGTGGTTTTGCTTTAGCTTTACAGAAGGAAAATCCACGCTCATTCAACCGATTTTAAGTGCTCTGTCAGAGACACTCACACCATGAAGCTTCGTATACGATTGAGTGCTTTGGACGAAGATTTTCGCATTTAAAAAAAAATTATGCTGTGTACAGTATGATTATAGGTGACGATTTTGTAGCTTCGTTTTTCTTTTTAAACGATGAAATCCCGTTTTATTTTTAACACTGCCAGTGGCTTTAAATTTTGCCCACAAATTGGATATCATACCTTGAGGCAGTGGCGGATTTATAAAATTGCCTCCCTCCTTTACAAAGAAAAGAATATTTGTAAAAAAGAAAGTATATCATACTCTTAGCGTTTCGTATGTAACGGCTATTTTTCATATAATTATTCAAATTAATAAGATACAACTCAAAATTATTGCTACCATATTCGCCAACTTCGTAGATTCGAGATACTTTTTTGATTCAATAATAATTTTTGTATGGATTCTTGGATGGAATCCCTGATATTTTTCCGTGTATTTCGCGAATTTAAGAAAAGTACACGTACGTATACATGCATGAATTTTGTTTTTCGTTATCATTTCAAGTTTTTCATTATCCATTCGTTTACTACTAGTATATATAAAAAGCGTATCATGCCCGAATTTATAAATGGACAGGCTGAGCAAGTGTTCATGGTGCAAATTTTAGAAGAGTAAAATTTTAAAAGGCTACGAACTTACCTACTTATTACTTATTACGTTTTTTTACTGTTAAATTCTGTCAATGCGTAAGGTAACCACACATCCCGATTCGGGTAGGAGAGTCCCGCTGTTCCCAAGAGATGAGTTCTTGTCCCATTTTGAAGGGCAGTTTAGCTAGCAATTGATTAATGCAAAGGTTCTCAAACTATGGGTCGTGACATTTGTTCAGGAGAGTAAGAGAAATGTATTTTTCGAACATGAAATTCTTATTTTTAACTTGAGCTAAATTAGTAAATTTCTAGAAAAAACAAAACAAATAACAGCAGTTATGTTAATTGTAAAGAGCAAATCATTTACCTTAAACTCGATATTTTTGTTAAATTTATATTTTATTTTAATAAACATAATTATTATAATTAGGTGTTGGTAGTGCACTGCGTCCCGGCGGAAAATGTTCTATAAATGAGGAAGATAATGATTTCGTGAAACACAAGGAGACTAAGTAGTGCTCTTCAATAAAAAAAATGCTGATATGTATATGAGCTAAAATACGAGTATTAGTGTCGAATTAGGTATCTAATTTATTTGAATTAAGAGATTTGAATTACAAGAACGGTGTTGGTCTTTTTAAGAGGAGACTTTCAATGTGTTATCTATTTTCTAAACCCATTTATTTTTTCCCTTTTTTTCTATTGTTTCTGTTTTCTGGTTTTTTTTTTCTCTATTAGTTTTTTCATTTTTGTGTTTTCATTCTTTTAGGTGATTGGAACTCGTCAAGCCAACTCTGTGGGGTTTTTTTCCTGCATCCACCAAACTCAACTTGAATCAATATACGCAAAATTCTCCATATTTCCCATATTTGTATTTTTTACTCTTGAGTTTGGAAATAAAGTTGATTGATTGATTGATTTAATTAAAACTGTTCTAATTTGAATAACATATTTAGTTTCTTATAAATAAGTGTTAAAGTGTGCATATACATATATGTGCAAAAAGACGTATACTATTTAAACAAATAATTTTATTTATATACAACGCTGAACGGTTTGCATATAGGCATATACGTTTGCATGTAGGTGTAAAGCGTGGGCTCAGCGTAAGAAGTTTGGGAACCACTGGACTAAAATATTATTAGCTGATATTTAGAAAACAATTATATTTATTATTTACGAACTATTATATAAATTTTTATTTATAAATTAATATTAAATTATTATATAGGAGGTATTTTATTTAGAAACACATATTTTTTTAAAAAACATTATTTCAATGGCATTGTCGAGTTTGAAGTTTTAATTTCAAAAACTGATGCCGCTTTAATGAGTACCGCCTGGACCTGTGCCTTTTGTGTATACTTAGAAATTCGCCACTGCCTTTGAAGACGGTGCGGGTCGCTTTTTGGTGGAGATGGGAATCTTGTCGCTTTGCAGAGGTCTACTACAGGTTTCCCTCAGCGGCACCTGTTTCGGCTTTAGCCCTCCGTGTTCTCTTAGGGTTGGCCTGGTTGACTAATATGAAGTTATTGTTTAGATATAACCTTATTTTAACATATTAAACAAATTATTAAATAATATTACGTATTAGGAATGTAAATGAGCCTAAATCACAATAATTAAAAAAGAATAGAGCAATAAATCACAATAATTGAAAAGAAAAAAAAGCAATAAATCACAATAATTGAAAGGAAAAAGCAATAAATCGCATTTAATTCTGATTTAATTAATTCAAAAATATAATACTCTATGTGTGTTTTGGCTACAATTATATTAATCAAAAATGCGTTGAATACGAATTTATAATATGTCATTTTGAGAAAGTCTGATCAAGTCTTGTCAAAAAAGCAGTGGCGACTTTCGATTGGTTTGGAAGTTGTCATACCATAGTTGTCATTCTTGCCGTTGGGTCAGACAAAGTCATAAAAACTAATTGGTTAGGCGACAGTATGTCATGGCTTTGAGATGCTTTGTTTGTGGGTACATTTTCTTCCGGCAAAAACTGAAATTTAGTTTTTTAATTTATGTCATAAAACTTTTAATTTAAATGGGATTTGTCCTGTGGCAAAACTGAATGAAACAATTGGGATGTTTAGTTATTTATTTTTGTTTTTTATATAAAAGCTTTTATACTTTTTTCCACCATATGCAACGCCATTAAAAATACAGTGTTTGGGTGAATCTGTATAAAGTAATAATTTACAATACAGAATTTGACACTCCAATTATGCCGAACAATGTTGTTTTCGCGAATGAATTTGGTCCTAGAGTGGAGGGCCAAAGTCAATCGACTATATCTGAAGAGGAAATATGTGTGATACACACCACCTAAATAATACTCTTAGTGTATTCAAAGCTTTGAAGAACATGCATTCTTCCATAAAAACTAAGGTTTATTTGCATGTACAGCATTTAATAGTAGCACATTGAAAAACAGAGGCAGAGTTACAATTTTTCCATCTTAAGCTTCAGCCTAGTTAACATATAGGGAAATCCTCCATTGCCAATAAAGATATAACAGAGGAACTGAAATAAAATGCGATGAAAGCAGAGAAAAGACGAAATATTCAATGAAATTATCACCTAGCTTAACTCTCTTAGATGCTGTTAAATTAATCGAAATATTACAACATTTTATCCCAAATGTATATCGGAATTTCCTAGATTTAAGAAATATGGCGCCACTACTCCCTGGACAAACCAAACAAATGCAAATATCAGATTATTTCTTTTTATCATAAATACTATTTTTTTTTTTAAACTTGGCTTTTCTAAATATTTAATGATGGAACATTCTATTATACGTCTATATAACTTAATAATACACCACGTTTTCAGTTTTTATAGGTTTTTATTTTTCAGTT
>QLNU02015360.1:79035677-79060610 GCA_006491805.2 Dysdera silvatica
GTTTTCAGTTTTTATATATTATTTATTTTTCAATAATTTACGTAATTTCCGATTTTAATTTTATCATTATGTACGTGCACTTCTAGATTCACGGAATTGTAGTTAAAATACACTTATAATATTATATTTGCGAATTAATTAAATTAGGATTAGATTTTTGTAATTCAAGCTTATTTATATGCAATATTATTTAATAATTTGTTGAATATATTAATAAAAATAGTGCGGCATCCAAATTATAACTGATTTTCATAATGGACTGTAATCGATTCAACCTTGTCTATAACGATAAATTGTCTATAATGGTACCCTTTCCCGGTTCCTAGAATATTGTTACAGACAGAGTTCACTGCTTCATATACATTATACTCTACTTTGTACATTACTGTTAAAAATACTCTTGTTTTTAACTATAATTAGCAATTATGGGTAATAGGACAATTAAAAATCAAAGTTATTGGATATTATAAGAATTATAAATCACAATATTGTGATTTAACCAATACTAACTTAATAATTAATACGATATTATTTCATGAGATACAGAGTAAAACCTCCAGAGTAACCACCCTAGGTTCCATAAAAAGGTGACCTCTTAATGGAGGTCTATGGTAAAGCTGGATAAATATGTAAATAGGCCGAAAATAATAAAACTTGCATACATAATTGGTAAGTTTTTATTACATTAGTATGCAAAATATCAAATTAAAGAGTACAATTTGTGGTTTGAAATTTTACACAACTTTTTAAGAATGAATTAGTGATGGATTAAGGGCGGTGAGACCGGTGCCGTCGCACTGAGCGCCAAACCATGGAACGCTGGCGTACGCAGGGGGTGTTGATGGGGTTGTAACCCCCATTGCAATGAAATTTTGTATATTTAACATAGAAATACATGGAGTTGTAGCTCTTTAATACCCCTTATGAACTTTCTGCGTACGCCAATGCGCATCAGGGCGCCAAAATGGCCTAGTTACTCCGGAATGCAGACAAGGCTAAGTCCAATTTGATAATCTAATCGCTTATTCTTAAATAGGTTTCAACAAACCAAATCGATGTCAGGGTCTTAAGCGGGTTATGCTGCAGCATTTACTCGGGACCTATACATGTGATGTGATATTTCCAATTTGTGTTACTATATGCATTAAATGAAAACATAAAATAAATAAAATGTAATATAATTAAATAAATTTAATGCGTACTTCACATGTGTAAATAAACTTACGTAAATAGGTAAGTTTTCTGAATGCAATATATAATTATGTTTACTTCCTCACGTTTTCTGAAACTGATAAGAATAAATTCAGGCTAATAAGTGAAAACTACTTCAAAAAAGATAAATTTACTTGACTGTACGTAAGACAGCCCAGTTTACTGAAACTCATATAAGGCTTTAATTTTTGACTCATCAGGAAAAGTATTTGCAGTTTAGTTACATGATATTTGTTGTAAGGGTACGTTAGTTGTTACCTGTGTTTTCTGTCTCGTAATAGTATTCAGTGTTTTTTACAGTAAGATTCAGTAGCTTATTCAGGAGATTACTTTGAAATAAAAAAAAACTGTGCCTCAAAAGGAATCACGTTCAAAATAATTAATACTCGGCGGGGGGGGAGCGCCACTTTTGGGTTGGCACAGTGTGCCATATGACCTAAATTCATCTGTAGAGTATAAGTATTACGAGTGTTGCAGGATAACCAATAAAGATAAAATAGGATAATTTCTTACCACGAGAAGTGAAATATATAATTGAAGAGTTTGGTAACAAAGATGAACAACTCCATTTTGAAGTTTTTTCAGGAGAGTTGAAAAACTGAACTTATTGTTAACAGCATCAATAGTCTAGGTACATCTTTGAATGCGATGTTCTTCATGTTCTAGCCGTTTTTGTAGCTAAAGGGACTTGGATTTGAATTCAGAGTGGAAAATTCTATAAGAATGCAGCAATAACTCAATTTCGAAAAAAAGAATGGAGTTGTTCGTCTTTGATATCAAACTCCTCATATATTTAATTCTTTCACAGTTACAATTGATGAGCTACATTTTAAATAACTTCATCGTGAAATGAATAATTTTTAAAATAAAAATATTCTGAAATAAATCTATCATGCACACGAAAATGACATTATTAAATGCCATACTATTGAATTCGTGAAGTGAAATGTCACTACATATCCACTTCGAAATACAGCTTGTTCTCTTGGTTGAATTGTATCTACTTCTTTCTGAAGGCAATGTTTTTGGAAAAATTTTATAAATAGCAGGTAACAAGCTAATTGATCTGTAATTTTTCAAATCCCTTTATCATCCTTTTTATACAAAATAACCACTGCTGCAGAATCCCATTGGGTTGGTAGGTTACCGCTGTTAAGACATTTGGTAAAGAACTTTGCAAGTACGTCTTCTACAGCTTCTACAGCTTTTTTTATGATATCCAATGTAATGCCATTATCACCATGGGCTCTTCCTTTCTTCATATTTTTAACTGCAAATGCTACTTCTTACTTTCTCTTTCAACATTTTAGGCGCTGTTCCTTCGATTTTTTCGTTTTATCCACTGTTTCCTTCATAAATTTTTTTGTAGAATTTTCTAACTCTTCTTAGTGCTTCTTATCTATTTCTTGTTACGATGTCACCATCTCCGTTTAATGCAATGATGTTTCTATTCACAAAAAAACAAACAAACTTTAACATCCTTAAAGCTCTTGTTTTCAATGGCTTTCCTTGCTAACTCGCAGATGAATTTTTTATATGTTCCTTCATGTTTCGAGCAGAATTTTACAACGTTCTATATACTTAATCCTGGAAGTGGCATTTTGATTATCTAACTTCAGATCTCTTTGTCCTTTCGTGAGCCGTTCCGTCTTTCCAAACAATTGCTTTTGTGCTTTTTATATATTACGACACCAATTTTCCCAGCAGTTTCAATAACTGCCGTAACGTTGTTTTCATCTGCTTCTGAGATATCAACTTCTTCAACAAGTCCCTCCATGTTTCCTTAAAACTGTATGTACAGTCCTACCTTATCTGGAGCAGAATGATCTTTGTTGTCCTTGCGCCATAAACGTACCACCAACTAACCAACAATTCCTTCCAGTACAGAAAAGCAATTCCAGATTCAATGCTTCGGTCTTTTTCTTTCAGTTTCTTTAAATTCACCCCCTTACCTATTTGTTTTGTGATGAGCTACTGTCTTTCTCTAATTTAGGATTTACATATGCTTTACGTATCACCATTCGATGATAATTTCCGGCATTGAATTGTACGCCGCAATCTTCAATAACCAATTTCTTGTTTGCGAAGATATAATCAATTTCCCTGGTCCCTCCATTGTGTTGTTTTCGGGACCATTTTTTTTGTAGTTTCTTCTTAAAAAGATGAATTCATGGTGCTAAGATTTTCAGCTACTGAAAACTTTATGAGTTGATCGTCACGTTCATTTCTTTCCGCGTATCCGCATTTACCAACTGCTGTCTCTTCTTGTTTCTGTTGTCCGATTCTTGCGTCACAATACTCCCAAGAAAAGCTTGGTATTTTTGTTTCCCCTTTGGTATGTAATTGTTTGATATCTTCATAAAATTCTTCGGCTTCTTCGTCAGTATGGCTTGATGTTAGTGCATATGCTTATACAATCTGAAGGTGATATAGCTGGATTAGTTGAATAACAATTCTCACTGAAGAGGGAGAATTTTTGTGTGAGAATTTCGATGGTAGCTTTTCATTGGTTTTGGGTTAAAAGCCTGAAAAGCCAAGAAAGGAGGATGCTAAAACTTATATTTGATTTAAATTAAGATTTTTTTATAATGCAAAAATTTTGTGAAAGAAGGTCACAGTCAAATTTATCATATTCAAGGTCAGAAGACAAGAAGTGAAATTCTCCAAAATCTTCTCACTTCTAGAGGAAGAATAGTTTCTGATAGTATACAAATATATGTAAATTTAGCATTGAGTCTATGGGGAAAAATTAATTTCGGTAAACAGGGTCTTAAGAAAGGTTTTTCTATATTTTATATTAGCGTACGATTAAATGTAATGAACGTATATCATGTAATGGACCCCAAATAAATAACACTTTGTATAACCAATTAGGCACCCTCCATGTGACCACAGACACTAAACTCTTTGTTATCTTTTCTGTTATTCGCGCTTTTATTATTTTCTTGAATATTTTAAAGCCGCTTATTTTCTGTATTACATCTGATATTTCTTATTACTTCTGCTAAGTTCCAGATTTGGTCTTATGTAATCGATATTGTCCCCTCTTTTACAAGTTTAAAATTTGGGTAGGTATAATTTCTTCCCTTAATCTTTGTATTTCTATTTCTATGATTTCTATTATTTCTATGTATCTTTGTCTAATTATTCTTTTGTACATTCCGTTCAGGTTATACAACAATCGTTAATAATACCCACAGGTTCCTAGTTTTTTCCCCTAACAATCCCCATACAATATAGGTAATCTTTGCTTATTACCTTTAACAAATTCAGTAATATCTCCAAAATTTTTAGATGACCTTTTTCAAAATTTCCCCAAACACTGAAACCTTAAAACTGAATAAACCTTATAACATTTCAATGATAATATACAAATGAGTAATAATTAAATTATAAGATCACAGACGCCACACGAATCAGACAGTACATGACTGGTCCAGCTTCCTCACATACAGAAAAGGAGTATACCACTGTTCTTCGAGAGTTTGATTCTGAGAAAAATACTAATGATAAAATTCTCTACTTTGTTAATATTGCTATCGCAGAGATATACTTTTCCTCCGTTTCTATCGTTACTGGCGTTAAAAGTCACTTTTTGACCAATTCTCCTAACTCCATGTGTTGTGTGTTTTTATACATATCTTCATTTATTTTCTATATTTTATTTTTAAAGTTATGTGCTTTCTATTTCATACATGTATAAAATAAATTTTAATGTTATCTTTTTCATATATTTTTAAGAACATAAATATTTCTTCAGTATTAAGAAAATTAAATGCACCATTTTTATTTTAAATCGCAAAGTTTTGTAACGATGTGTTATAAAGGAGAGAAGGGAACTTACAAATTACGTACGAGAGTGAATTACTCTTATATTGTGGTAATAGAAATTTTACTGTTGATGGAGCCCAATAGTAAATTTGTACACAGCCCCTGAAAGGAAAAAGAGGGATATGGCTGAAACGCGAGGTGATCTTAGCCTGGAGGGAGACTAATTTTAATCAAGATAAGCGGACCCCGCAAAAGCGACCAGATTCCCATCCTCCGCAAAGGCGACCACCGCGAAAGTGACGGCTTCTTGAGAACATCCTGCGATAGTAACCACTTCTTTTTGTTTTTTGCCTTTATTTAAATGTATAACAACAAGATTCTTCACATCGTTTGAATATTCGCGTATTAGAATCATTCCTGTTCTTCTCATTAAAGGAAATGTAACGATACAATCTTTCTGAATAAACGCTACAGCGCAGCAGTTCTTCTGCGGTCCTATGAAATTTTATTTTCGCATACCATTTCAATGCATTTTGTAAGTATTAGACAATTTTTTTCACATAGAAAATGCATTAGATATTTTTTTCCAAAATATTTTTTTCCTTCACTTTTAATTATCACAAATATTATTTTTACATTATGCAAACCTTTCCACTATGTAGTTTAAATGTTGGCAAATGACGTACGTTCCCTTCAAATGCAGCCAGCGATGTACTATTTCTACAAAATATATCACTTTTGAACCATTAAGTGAACTTCGAAAAATATTAGATAATGTTTGCCAGTACTCCCACAAAAAGCACTTGTAAGTAAGTAATCTCACAAATAAATAATCCTATGGAATATCATGTAATTAAATTTGTTTGGAGTTTTCCCAGTTCTGTGCTGGATATTGCAATTTTGAAAACTGTTAACACTTACTAGTTTAAACAATTTAAGAGTTATTAGCTTTAAAAATATGTACTTTAAAGTTTAAAATAAATATCTCAGATATCTAACACATGTATTAAATGTAAACTCTGTAACTGAGAAGCTTTATTTTCAATTTTTTGGTTCAGAACGTAAACGTTCTCAATGCTAATGGCACTTACGTGAAAGTAGGGACCGACCGATAGATCGGTTGCTAATCAGTTGGGCCGATTTATTCATGTTTTCATAAATCAACATCGGCAGCCGATGGAAAAACTGGAAATCATCGGTCAATCGGCCGATTGTATTAGCCATCGGCCGATGTATCGGCCGATATTACATTCCCCCCACTTGATAAAAATCGGGGAAATAAATCGTGATTATCGGCTTTACTGCAGCCAACTTCTCAGCTTTTATTCGCCAGCGCCTTTTACATTTTTGTAAACATATCGAATGATGCCTTTTTTGAATTTTAAACTTTTCTCTACGGTCTACTAGGATAGGAGTTTGCTATTAGTGGGACCTATTTTTCTCTACATCCAAAACTGGCTGAGCAGTGATAAATTCGGTTTCGGGCGTCGCTCCTCTATGTGTGAGGAGAGTCGAATTCGTTTTTTTCTTTGTCTCGTGTCTTTGCGATTCTCACTGCGTAGTTTCTATCTTTCGAGCATTTGTTTATTTAAAAAGACTTTTGTGCCTTACGTGTGATGAGGTTGAATTTTGAATACGTTTCTAGAGTACTCCGAAGGGAATTGCCCGTTTTAGTTTCGATTTGAAGTTCACAGTACGATAAGAAACCACGCCTTCATTTTTCTAGTAGCTGTTGCGCCTGCTTCATTGGCCCTTGAATATGATTGTAGATTCTTGGTTCTTTCATTTACGTTGGATTTTATATCCAGTGTGACATACTTAAAGCGAATTCTTTTTTTTCATATTTCCGGCAAATACTGAACGCAACATAAAATAAAAATCCGTTTTTCAATCGGCATCGGCGATGGTACGAAATTAAACAATCGGTAAAAAGTTGGCATAGGTCCATCGTCCAAATTTTGCCATCGGTTGATCCCTACGTGAAACATGTGCAATAACCTCTTTCATTAACCACATCCAAGGGGACGAGAAAACCGTTGTTTAACCAAGGGCAGATCCGACGAGGGGCGAAGGGGGCGATCGCCGCCCACGTCAGGCTTAAATAGGAAAAAATAAAGACGATGAAGGATATTTTATGTGTTGTTTGTTACGACTGTAATAAATAAAAGTCTTACACAGGCGTCCAAAGTCTTCAAGTCTTGGAGAAATGCGATCAAGACGTTTTTCCACGAATCTATAAGCTACTTGCCTTTCAAACTACTTTTTCAGTAAGTCTTGCTTCAGCAGAACGTAGTTTTTTATCCTTGAAGCGCCGTCAAACTTGGCTTCGAACGCGGATGACAGAAGAGACTTTTAATACACATCCACAGAGACATTCATATTGATGTAAAGTAATGTGATTGACAAGTTTTCAAAGAAACCAAGATGGCTCGACTTTGCACTATAAACTTCAAATTTTTTAAAAAGTTGCTTGTTATAAAAAAAGTAAAATAATTACGATGTTTTTGTAGTTTAAATTTAAACTTGTTCTATTAATTACATTGTAAATTATCGTTTTGGTTATTGTATGTCTCCTTTACTAGCTTATCCTTCTGTCATACTTGACTATAATCTACCCTAAACCATATAGTTTAATTAAAGAAAAGACCATCTTTAATTCATTGTCGTAAATTAAATATTTTGGTGAGTATAAAGGAAGGCTAGTAATATAACAACATTTACCTAAACTATTTAACAGTCCAAAACTAAAAATTTTCCAGGTGGGGGCCCCCGAAACCGCCCCCCCCCAAAGTAACATCCTGGACCCGCCCTTGTGTTTACCAGAAAGGTACGTTAATCGTAACGTTGCATCGAGTAAGAACTGATTAATAGTTTAGCGGATTTCTTTTTACATTGGTAGGTTCAGGACTGCCAAAACATTTGATAAATGGATTGACTTGTTTAGAATTTTTATCAATTATTTATTTTAATTCAGTATTACATTTTCTCCATATGCATTTTTCATGATATTCTCATGCCTTTTTTACTTGGATAAACAATCGTCAAGAAGTTGGGAATTTTCAATTGCAAATTTAGTTGCCAGATATATAGCTTTTTCATTTAAAAATGTACCAGAAACTGGAATACACTTTCTTCGTTGAGCTATTGTAAAAACGACTAGTCAAATTTTTAACCAAAATAATTTTACCCTTTGTGATATTTTATGCGATTCTTTTAATCATGAAATCATTTTTAATTTTTTATCAAATACTGTTTTTTAAAATCTCATCTGATATTATTACATCGTGTTTTTTCATTTTACATATAATACATTTCCCTTTGGATTTTTTACTTCTTCTTAAAATCCTATGTATGGTTTCACCTTGTCTGGCGAATAATAACCCTTGTTGTCCTTGCGCCATAAACATACAACGAACCAACGAACAAACTTGCTAAATTCTTCTGTTTTAAGACAATAATAGACGCTTATTCGGTAACGCTCCAATATTTATTTTTATATACAAGCTCTAATACCTTCTCCTGACTTGTTGAAGTGCCTGTAAGAGAAGACTTGGGCAGCTGAGATTGTTTATATAACTCCACTGTACTTTCTTCATGATCATTTTTCCATTATTTAATAATTTTAACCTTACCTTAAAGCGTGAGATGTTTTCTTTTAGTGGCCGGAAAGCGTGGTCATTTAATGGATTGGCTCGTTAATTACAACGTCGTTATTGGGATAACATTACATTATCTCTATGAAGCTTTGCCGAGGCTACAAACTACCGTCGTAAACGGAAATAACAGTTAATTAGAACGTCGTTATTGGGATAGTTTTACATTATCTCTATGATCTTTGCCGAGACTACAAGCTACCGTCGTAAACGGAAATAACAGTTAATTAGAACGATGTTATTGAGATAATTTACTGTAGTTTAGTTTTGGCTACCACTAATTCAATGATTAACTCCAAAGTGAAAAGGGCATGAAATATAATATTTTTATTTTTAAAATTATGATGCCATGAAATATGTTAAAATCAGTCAAAATAACCTTCAATGTTCTTTTGCGTTCTAATTTGCAAAGGACGAAATTGAGATATCAATAGGAAATAATAAGTAAGTATTTAATTGGAGAAATAGAGAGACCAGCAGTGATACCACGTAATATTTGTTATTCGTAAAATTTGCTAATTCTAACGACATAAAAACAAGTTTTATGCAAAATATAAATTTGCACATTTTAACAGATTATTTAAGAAATTTACGTGTATTAGACCAAACAACCATAAAAATTAATTTATATTTCAGTGAACGCTGTATTTTTAAAGGCGTGGATTACTATTTTATCGACAATGTACTATGACGCTAATTTCTCTTCGTGTTTTCCCAACAAATCGAAAAGTGTATTAAATATTCGTGAAAGAACAAATTATGAATAATGTAGTTATTGGAATAAATATACTTTGGTTAGATTTTATAAAGTTGTATAATCTTTCTAAAAAATGAAACATTGAAGCAATTTTTAATAATGTTTAATAATTATTATTAATAAATATGGACTTACATACCGCGGCTTTAAAATCTAGCACAAAATAAAGTAAACCCGGAATAAGTATATGTTATTCGCGGTTACATATTATTTTTATATATATAATTTATTTTCCCATCTTTACTTTTAAAATTTGCTTAGATATATTACCTCGATAAAACTCTATAAACAAAGGAAAGGGGTTTTAGCTCCGAGTTTTCCGCATTTCGAGTTTCAAAGTGATTTCAAGAGGAATGAAAATCCCTTTTTTGCTGAGATGACTGCATGTGCTATTGTTTTTCTTTGTCTTATCTTGCGAACTTTAAGACTATTATTTTCCTTTTGATAAAAATATTTATTTTATCACTGCATTTTATTTTTATTAATTTTAATTTTTGCACTATTTTGTGGTTTTAGTAGTTACGATCAATATGGTGCAAAATTTCATGCTAACTATACATGCCAATTTCATACAAAAAGTCTATTATGTAAGCTTAAATTGTAACGATAAAGTACCTCCCTTGTAAAGATAATGATTCCCTTGTATAAAGATACTCTCCCTTGCGGTAGGTTTATCCATGAATTGATCAAGTCCATATGAGTAACTTTTCGTTCTGGTTAATAATGAACGCTTTTATTTAAGAAGTGGGTGGCACTGGCATACGTAAGAGGGGTCGATTATGATTGTAACCCCCATTGCGATGAAATTGTATATAGTATACATACAAATACAATGGAGTTGTAGCTCTGTAACCCCCCATTGTAAGCCTGTAACCCTCCCCTTATGAACTTTCTGGGTATGCCTATGGTGGGTGGGTGGTGTGCAAAATGGTGGTCGGACAATCATAGGCGTAGGCAGAAAGTTCATAAGGGGGGGTTATAGGCTTAATGAGGTGGGGTTACAGAGCTACAACTCATATATTCCTATGTTAAATATACAAAATTTCATTGCAATGGGGGGTTACAACCCCCAAAATCGTCCCCTGGCTACGCCTATGTGGACAAGGGCATTCTATATCTGTAAAATGTCTTTTGTTCGTCATCCCCCACTTTGCTATTTGCATTGTATTACAACACTTTTTTCTTTTTCTGCTGAGAAAATTTCCTTTCTGCCAGCGATTTTCCGCTTTATGCAGGTTTTTCTCTTTGCGGGGACTAAATAGTGCTTTCCGTTTCCGCGTTAGACAGTTTCCGTAGCTAATGTTAACTACCATTGACTTTTGAAGGGACCGTAAAAAAATTCCGTTTTGAGCAAGTTTCCGCTTTATGTAGGTTCCGCCTAAGACAGTTTTCACTGTATAAAAAAATATTTTATTCACTGCAAAAATAAAATATTTTGAATAAGAATTATAAATAAAATATTTCGAATAGGAACTATAAATAAAATATTTCGAATACGAATAATAAATAAAATATTTAGAATAGGAATTATAAGTAAAATATTTTGGAATTATAAATAAAATGTTTTGAATAATATAAATAAAATATTTGGAATAGAATTATAAATAAAATATTTGGAATAGAATTATAAATAAAATGTTTCAATGAATTATAAGTAAAATTTTTAGAATATAATATTTTTATAATATACTATAAGTATAGTAATTTTTAGAAGTATATAATATATAATTTTTTCCCGAGTATATTATATCAGCAAGAATATTTCGAAAGGAAATTGATCAAAAAGATGTATGGATGGAATTCTTACCAAAGAAAAATTCTTATTAATTAAAGAGCTGAGGCTATGGACGAATTATTTAATTAACTTCTGACAATCCACGTCTTTCAGACTCAATCCGGAAACCTTTTAATCCATAGGAGTCCGAGTAGAAGTGAATTAGCTATGCCCTCTGGCTGAAATTAAATCAGCTCTCTTTGGATTTCGGTTTCAGTGCTTCGAACACTGTCCCTTCGAACGGCCTATGTTTTCCAAAAGGAAATTGTCAATACGCGTTGTGGAGGCCTAGTTTTTAACGCGTTTACCTAGCTTCCATTCATCCGAGTTCAGCTGCGAATGGTGAAAAAAAATTATGAAAAGGACGTTTACTTACCAACAGCACATTGCAGTCTAGTAGTTGATTCAGTGAACCTTTAGGGTGTGTGGATTTCTCGTAAAAACTTAGGTTTACTGCCCTATAGAGGCGCACACTAGCGATGAGTTCGAGCTCATTTTTTGAAACTCCATCACGAAATACTTCGTGGAAATTTGAGCTCGAGCCCGAAACTTCAATATAGGAAGCTCAAGCTTTTCTTTTAGGAGAAAAGTTAACGCCGGCCTTATCCTGGAGTCGAACCAGGGGGGGGGGCCTTCTTTGAGCCAGGAGTATCTTGACCACTAGACGAACGAGGACGTGAACAACTCGTCCTCCAGATGTGAGAATGTAAGGTATTAGTACGCTTTATATTGGTAGTCCAATTGCCAAATTATGGTCAACACACGAAGACACCGGGGCAAGTTTTTGTGAGTTTTCGTATAGGAATTTATTATGCTTAATAATTTTCTCACGAAGAAAACGAAAACTCACAAAAAACTCGCCCCGGTGGCTTTGTGTGTTGACCATTATTTGGCAATTGTGTTATCCCTGTGAAGGGTAATAATATCTTACATAGAAAAGTCAGTTTTCGGCTTCAATTGTATCCGCCTTATGAGCCCGAGTCCGCCCGAGCCCGAATTCGGGCTCCCGGCCTCGAACTGAGCGCGTCTTATCTCTAGTTCATAGTGGTAACGAATTAATCTATCACACCATTAAACCCGGGTCCGGCTTCCAATGCTGTCGTCAAACGCGTGCTGGTTTTTTTTTCCCCACCGTAGCACGAAGTTTGTTCTCTTAGTAGCAGAGGTTCAGATTGCTCGGAAAGCTGTATGTCTCACCGCAGTACGATCTCTGCTGTCCTTGCGCCATAAGAAATCGAATAATCAATATACATTTTTTAAAAATAATATGAAAGAAGCTTCGATTCAGTGTTCATCGTTCAACATATACTACACTTTATTGAAAAAAGGGAAACAGCTTGAAAATAGTGCCCTATCCCTATGAAGCTGCGCGCATTCAATGATTGTGTATAGGTAAATAATTGGTTGTATTTTTATTGAAAAGGGTACTCTTTTTGCTAACTAACAATGGTGACATAAAGGTCACAAGTTAAAGCGCAGTGAACCATTCACTGGCAGCTTTACAAATCAAATTGCGGAGTGGGACGTAGTGAAATATTAAGATGGTGTTGTGCCGTAGCAGATTCTGCCATATACTTTGCAGTTATTAGTGTCGTTCGCTCACATTCCGCGATCACTTCAAATGCCTTGCTTGCATATCCCAGGCATGATTAGCAAAAGGTGAGGGGACCTGGCTGGTCTTGGGAGGGTATGAAGCACATTGAGGCATAGCTAAGTAATGGGATGCCTGGCAATAACCAGCTGGTAAATGACCTTCGAAAAGCATGGCCGTATAGGCAATACAATAAGCCATAGAATTAACAATTAGTCATATCTAGACAATACAATTAACCGCCACCTTCAGTCTATGCTTTTGGCTTCAGGATGCACACTTCACATGCTGTATGAAAACGATTAGTTATGAAATTTTAATTAATTTCATATCTGTCTTGAAGGCGTTTACATACTTAGTTTGGCGGCTATCGCGTTAAGCGTGCGTCATTATTTTTTGCGTGTGTATGTGTACAAGAAAACGTTTTCTATCTGTAGGAGGACTATCAAAAATTAACGTGATTTGCTTTCGTTGAAAAGGAAGAAGAAATGGAATTTCTTTTGCCCGCAGCCAGGAATCCAATAATGAAGCAATTGGAGAAACAACATAAATATGCATAAACTAAAAATTTACTCAAATCTGAAAAAAATTAGTCTTTGTTTTTAGAATAACCACATCATTTTTAGTTACATGCAGTATAATGCGAAGATCACTCAAAGGATGTAAAATGATTAAAATGGCGAAAAGAAATATAAATTATAAAGCTATATAAATTATATTTGAAGGTGCTGGACGGCCATCATTTTGTGTGCGCGTGTGTCGACAAATTGAGATGAAGTCTAATTTTCACTGGAAGTCATTTATAAATTGAACCTAGAGTTTAGTAAATTGCCTAACATTCTGGTTGCCAACCAATTCCACGATTTCCCTTGTATTGAGATTTCTATTCAAATGGGAATGTAATCGTGCATACAAAAGCAAAAATAGATCGTTCCCTCACATACAAAGAATAAATTAGATTTCATATATAAGTAAGTTATATATTGGCTTAAACTAAGTTAATAAAGAATAGGCAGAAAGGGAATGGAAAATTTTGAAAAATGCAACAAATTTCGAATTTTCGGGAATAATTTAACCACTCACACAGAAAATGAAGGCAATCAATAACTACAGCAAACCTCTATCATCCAACTTTCATTTACCCGGAAACCGTAGTTAAGCGAAGTTCGTGCGCTTAGCGATTACAATTTTCTTAGGGCTGAGCGTGCCTAAAACAGCAAGAACAAAAGTGATTTAACAGAATTAATGTCGTAAATATTAACGTGAGTCACTGTAAAAAACTACGACAAAAAGAAAACAGACAGTTAAATTTTAAATGAATGAACGGTTGACAATTATTTCGATGGCAAGAAAAATGGCCGTCTTCCTCAGAACCCGATGTAGATCTGAAGATTTATGAAGATCATTCAGATCTCTTTCTGGATCTGAGGAAGTTGATTTTTTTGTTGCCAAACAATTATCCACTGCTCATGAATTAAAAACTTAGCTCTGTTAGTTTTGCGTTATTTTGTCTAACTTAAAATTGATGCTGTCAAAGAAGCTGCATAATAGAGCTGCAAAGCAAAGGTAACATAAATTTCACATCAAACAAAACATTTCAAATTTTGTGAGACATTTCAAATAAATAATTTGACGGTAAAATGAAGAAAATGTATTTTTATTTGAAGATAGTACTTTTTTAAATGTTGACATTTTATAAAGTTATGTACATCTAATTTGTACTGTAATTTGTACTTTCCTTTTGAATTGGTGCATTTTCGATTATTCGAGAATATCAATTTATCGACGTTAAGTACATTTCGTTCAGATTATTGAAGTTCTCTATTATATAAATATTTATTAATTTCTGTTTTAATTTCATTTTATAGCATGATTCGGATAACAAGTATATCTTATAATTTAGTCATTTATTCTACCAGAAAATTTTGGACCATGACAAATATGGAGAGCTGGAGAGAAATTATTTCCTAATAAAATTAACAGGAAACTTCAAGAACTTTGTATATTTCATACAGGTTATTACACAGTATTTGTAAATATCTGTAACCCTATCAGTTTACTAACGTACATAACAGTTTCCCATGAGAAAGACAGAAGAAAGAAGAAGAATTGCAAACTATAAATGTTAACTCTTTCGCTGCTGTACATTCGAACCTTTCCGCGGCCCTGCGGTGGCGCAGTGTGGTAACGCGTTCTCCTAGTGCGCCGCTAATCCGGGTTCGACTCCCAGCAGTGCAAAAAGAACGCTTACTCAGAGATCTCATAAAGATCGCACTGCTCACTGTAGTCCGGGGTTTGGTTCCCTAGGCCTTAAGAGGTTCGGATTCCTCGGAAAACAGTAGGTCCCGGCGCAGCATGACCATTGTAGTCTTTGAGCCGTAAAACCACAAAACAAAGCGAAAGCGAACCTTTCCGCAGCGAAATTGTTAAAAAAAAAGACTGCACCCAGTCTTTTTCTGCACCCAGTCCGCTTCCTGGTAACTGACACACAAATAATTAGTAACTTCTATATTGTACTTTATCCTCGTCATTCTTTAATTTAGAGACTGAATTAGTTCAACTGATGGAAAATCTCAAAAGTTCCCCTCAGTTGAACTGAATCAATTGTTAAATTATTTCACTTGATTAACATTCTCAGGCTATTATACTATCAGAACATAATGCAGAAGAAGATTTTGAATTTCTACAATTTCTAACTTTTACTTTTCTCTAACATTTTATTGTAATATTTCAAAGGATACATTCGGAAGTTCCGTTTCCTTTTCAAGCAATTTTTCGAAATACAACTTGTTCTCTTTTCTTTTACCTTCTTTGAGCTTGTCAAAGTAAAACATGCAACCCAGTTCTTAGATGTATGCCTATTGGTATTCATAAACATACCTAACTTCGGAAATATTTTGGCTTCTTATAGCAAATGGTTCCTGTTTTTGACATGGATCACTTCTAAGCGAATTTGTCGTTTCCTGAAATGATTTCATTCGTTTTACTGTTCTCACAGCTTTATTATTTGAATTGCAAGCTATATGTTTTTACGGGAAAATTTAAGTATGCTTCGTATATTTTTTTTTCCATTTGAAATACGTTCTGATTCATATTTATTTAGCACAAAATGAAGGTTCCGGCTTTTAGTTTCTAGAAAGATTATTTTCTCTCGATAAACCCATCTAAAATGAAATAAAGGATTACAATTGCACATCGGCGAGTTCGAAAACACTTCTCCTCTCCATAATGTGCATTTTCCAGGATCCACGAAACAGATTATTATCCTTTTAACATTGCTATATGCAATCCTGCATATTTACTATCAGATTTTCCCAAAATCCTTTGATGGTGTTTGAATCATCATTGTCATCGCAGTCACCCATAGAAACTTACATTCGATTCGAGCGCCTCCATTACATAGCATTTTTTTGTGTTAATGTGTGTATATCTAAGAAAATAAAATAATTTTACTTGAAGTTTAAAAAAAGATCCTTAAGGGGACACACTGTATATTTCCATTATTGGATGTTAGATGGTAAAATGTAAATGCACATTATTATTGTGCAATATTCATAATTTTAAAGTACAAGTAGAAACTTAATCTACGATGATATAACTTGTATTGTCATCTGTCTGTATTATTATTTTATTATTATTATTATTTATAATGCGGCATTGTAACGAGAATTTGATTACAACAAATATATGCAGCCCCTTTTTTTTAACCTCTGGGCATGCATGATATATCATTTCCTACTAATTAGTTTATGTTTAAAAACTTCGAAGTTTAATTTTTTTGTATCTTTTTTACTTTGCGAATTAGTTGACATAACTCCTACACCTCGCATCAGTAGGCGGTGTTATTGGTTCCATCTGATTAGGTATAGCCACTTTATTAAACCCATTCCTAGCATTTGTAGTTTTACCACTCTTCATTCAAAGGCCATTTTGGTGAATTTACCTTGCACCCAGCATATATGCCTTCCTTGCTGTCACAATTTTAATGGCAGGCGCAATGCATGTGTGTACGTGCGTATAAAGTAAAAATTAAAATAATAACTAAATTTTAAATCATTCGTTAGAAATTCTAATCCGTTCACATTTTCACCCTTAACACTTTTTGTTTGCTTTCATTTTTACAGAATATAAACTCCAGTAAAAAGGTTATATTCCTATCACTAACTTCCTCATTGTGATTACATATAATGCGACTATAAGTTAAGTAAACTGTGGCTGAAAATAGTAAAATTGAAAATATATAATAAATTTAAAAACTAATCCGTATTCATCATCGCAAACTAACAAAAAATTATATACTGTAAAATAAAAGCTAACGTATTTTCAGAAACCTGAAGGGAAGCAAGCACTATTTTTAAGTATTACGAAAGAATATCAGTATTTTACTTATGACTTAAGCTTTGGAGAAAGAAGCAATTTAGTCCTTTTTTGACAAAATTTAAGTCTCGTAGGAACTATCTAATTTAATTTTTTGTAGCAATCTATCTACTAATATCACGGCATAGTAATACCAATATTTATTTTTCCTAGTGCAATTTCGTCTTGATGCTAATTTAAGAAACTGGTTTCTAGTTAACCCTGTAAATTCAAAAAGATATTTTTCGGAGAATTTTCTGCTCTCTTACATTTTCTGAACAATAATTTTATTCCCCAAAATTTCCTAAATCAGTGACTGAGCAGATTAAATAGCTTTATCTACAAAACAACCTACAAAACAATTTTTAAGAATTTGCAAACCCGTAACTGACTCGGAGCGAAATTCTGTTTCGGCTCTGAGTAAAATCATCTAATATTTTTGTTGATTGTTTATTTTTCAAAGACTGCTCTTCCTCTCGCTAAAGTATGTTGGTATTTGATTATTTCATTAAAATCGCCAGTTTTACTTTTTTCGCCTTCGAAATTCAGTGTGATTTTGATAATTTATAGAAGAAGACTATATATATATATATAAATATTCTAATCAATCAAAGCTTTGAAACTTTAGATACCTTTGTCAATAAAACACATGGTCCCTTTAAATATTACAATTTTATGGCAAAATTTTTGGAGATGTTGGCAGATTTCAATGTATTTGTAATCATGGCAGAGGGGATAGCCTACTTAGCCGTTAAAAAATCTAATTTATCCGATCCTGCCGTGCATTTACTTTCAAAAGTTTTACAGTTACATTTTAAAATAAGGTACTTTTTAGCTCATTACTAATTGTCAAGCAGTATCAATTATTTTTGTAGCATTTTGGTATCTTGTACATTCACTAAAATGTTTGACAGCCTTGACAAAGAGGTAATGATTTTTCTCACCCCCCCACAGAAGTACACATATGGCCGCCCATGTCTATAATTCATAATCACTTGTTCGATAAAATAATGATCTATGTTGATTTGAAAACTGTTTTAAGTAGCTGTCAAAGAAGCATGGATAAAGGTTAATGCATTATTGTCCAACAGAACTCCTAGCGCAATTCCTCCGAATGTAAATCTTTTCTAGAAATATGTCAGCATGCTGATAAAGGCTTTAGGACTTTAATAGGATGTGTCATTTTGAAATTCAATAAATTGCTTACTCCTAAAATTCAAGAAATTTCATCACGGCTTCCTAATTGCTTCATAAACTTATCAGCTTAGCTCACTAAGCAAATTTCAAAGCTTAAATGTCCTAGTATGTCAATAAATGGGCATGTTTTGAAATGCCTGGGACACGCACTTGTTTTGCCAATGCTTTCGCCTTTTCAAGCACAATTCGCTTGTATATTAAAATGTGTTATTATTATTATTATGATTATTATTATTGATTATCCATAAAGAATCTAAAACAAGGGTCATCGTAGATCGTATATATGGAAACAAGGAGAGAATTAAGTTTTATTGATCAAATTAAAATAAAATGTTTAATAGATATCGAATTGATATCGAATTGCCCCTCCAATATTCTTTTTAAGTTGTATGTTTTAGTACAATATTTGCAGGCATAGATCGACTTTTAAATTACGACCCAAAATCCCGACACATATTCACATACCCAGCTAAAGTTTGTATAGTAGAAACCCTATTATTCGAACATCTCTTAACCGAAATCAGAGTTAACCAAACTGACCTTCCGTGCTTATTATTATTATTATTATTTAGTTGACACACACACACAAAACACACAAACATTCGGTCAATATTTTCGGTAAAAACGCTTATATTTATTGCCTTGTGCACTACAACCTTACGCGAGGGACTAATGCAAATAATACATATCGGGCATATATAAAATATGTATATATTAGAAATTTATACAAAGGTATTGGACAATTTTAAAAGCGGTTAATACTACTAATACATACATTCCCTTTATGGTGTTTTTTACTATCAACGTAAATTGTAGTGATTTGTAATTAAACGTGTTTTTGATAAATGTTTTAGTTCCTTTACATCGAAAATTGAAATTAAGGATTAGCCAAAATTTTAATTATCTGAAATCACATCCCTTTCCTTTATTTCAAATAATCGGAGTTGTACTGTGGTTAAGATAACCAGAAAGTTGAAAAAAAAAGGTAAGTCGGTTCTTAGCAAGCAACGAGACAATTTGCAGTGCTGTCTCTCTCCCTCTTTCTCTCTCTCGTGGTCCGCAGTTTTAGCATACCTCAGTTTGCTCAGTTGCGAAAATAAATACGTTATAGCGGATCCTATTTCTGTGAGTTCGGAGTCCTCTCGTGAAACTTTGCCACTTCCGCCATCTTGCCTGTAAACGATTTTTAATGCAGGTTCCTGGGTTGATTAATCGTGACCCTTAAACCTGCAAAGGAATAAAAAAAATTTAATATAAATATTGAAAATGCACACTAATTGAATATCCGTGCAATAAAAAATTTCTAATATTCAACGAAAATTTTGCAAATATTTCAAAATTGCGCCAAAATCAACAGCTTCTCAAATGTCAGCTTTTACATGTTAATGACTCTCCTAGTGCTGCTGATTTTTGAACAGTTTCCCAGATATTGCTTCTGAACCAAACTTGACTATGAGCACAACAATGACAACAAAAAGCTTTATAAGCCATATATATTCGCCTGAACTGATAGCCTTGAAACAGTACTTTAAAAATTCCGATGCATTTGAATTTGCAAACGTATGAATATGTGTGTTTGTAAATTCAAATGTACGATATCATCATCATCATCATCATATTCAACCATTATCTATCCACTGCTGGATGAAGGTCTCTCCAAATGCTTTCCACACAAGTCTATCCTGGGCCATTCGTTTCCACGTCACCCCAACCTCTTTTCTTATTTCATCCACCCATCTAGTTTGAGGACGTTTTCTAGGTCTTCGGTGGTCTCTTGGAATCCAGTTCAGAATTTCTGTTGTCCATCGTTGATCAGTTCTTCTTGCAATATGCCCAGCCCATCGCCATTTCAGCCCTTTTACTTTAACAATGATGTCCTCTACTCTAGTTTGCTCTCTCACCCAAGTGTTCCTTTTTCGATCTCTCCTAGTTATTCCAAGCATGCACCTCTCCATGCTCCTTTGCGTTGTCTGTAACTTTCGTATTGCTCCAACTGTTAGACTCCATGTCTCTGATCCATAAGAGAGGACTGGCAATACACACTGGTTGAAGACCTTTCTTTTTAGACACAAAGGCAATTTCCCCTTCAGGATAAAACTGTTTCTTCCAAATGCACTCCAGCCAAGTTTAATACGTCTGTTGAGTTCTTTCATAATGTTGCCATCCATTGAAATCAGCTGGCCAAGGTAAATATATGAATCAGCAATTTCTAGCTCAATGTTGTCAACTTGTATTTTTGTTTCCTCTACGAAATTATTGAACATGATCTTAGTTTTTTGTAGGTTCATCTTGAGTCCAACTTCTTTACTTCTAGTTGAGAGCTCCTGTACCATGTCTTGGAGTTCTGATGGGTTCGTTGAAAAAATAACAATGTCATCAGCAAACCGCAAATGATTTAAATATTCACCATTTATTTTTATTCCCTTGTTATTCCAATTTATCTGCTGAAAAATCATCTGTAAAGCTGAAGTAAAAAGTTTTGGAGAAATGGTATCTCCCTGCCTCACACCTTTACCAATTTTGATAGCTTCGGTATCTTTATGTAACCGAAATTTTGCACTTGCATTTTTATACACACGTTTCACCATGTCAATGTACACATCCTCAATGTCTGTTGATCTTAAAGAGTTGATGACTGCTGATGTTTTAATAGAGTCAAAGGCCTTCTCATAGTCAATAAATGCCACACACAATGGAAGTTCATATTCATGTGTTCTTTCAATTAATTCTCTTAATACTTGAATATGGTCCACTGTACTGAATCCACTTCGAAATCCAGCTTGTTCTCTTGGTTGAGCTGCATCTAATTTTTTCTGCAGGCGATGTGTTAGCACTTTTGTGAAGATTTTATAAATAGCAGGTAACAAGCTAATTGGTCGGTAATTTTTCAAATCCTCTTTATCACCTTTTTTATGCAAAAGAATTACTGTTGCAGAATCCCATTGGTTTGGTATGTTACCGCTGTTAAGACATTTGGTAAAGAATTTTGCAAGTATGTCTTCTACATATTCTCCAGCTTCTTTTAGGATATCTAATGTAATACCATCATCACCAGGGGCTCTTCCTTTCTTCATATTTTTTATTGCAAATGAAACTTCTTCTTTTAAGATTTTAGGAGCTGTTCCTTCGACTATTTCAGTGTCTTCGTTTAATTCACTGTTACTTTCATATAGTTTTTTGTAGAATTCTTCAACTCTTCTAAGTATTTCTTCCCTATTTCTTGTTACGGTGCCATCCTCTCCTTTTAATGCAATGATGTGTTTCTTCCCAACAGATAAACTTCCTTTAACAACCCTAAGGCTCTTGTTATTTTCAATGGCTTTCCTTACTAGCTCACAGTTGAATTTTCTTATGTCTTCTTTCATGCTTTTGCGCAGAGTTTTACAAAGTTCTATGTACTCAATCCTGGAACTGGTATTTTGATACGATATATATGTAATATATATTACACATACAAATGTAACCTATTGGAGGCAACACTAAATACAATTTCACTAGACGACTTGTTCGATTACGAATATCCACGTAAATGCAAAAATGTGTTCGTGAATATACACAAATTAACAAACTCGCATACTATTGGTTTCCCAGATTTGCAAGAGCAATAAGTGAGTCAAACCGACAAGAAAACTCAGAGATCTAGCTGGAACTGATGACAATTACCGAGCTCAAAAATATATTATGTTTGTATTCAAAACAATGGAAATTTACTTCTTTTTTTTTTTTTTTTTTTTTGAAATAGGCACATTTTGAAGCGCCAAACATATTTATTTACTGAAATATTGTGACGTGATGACTCATATTATGCAACTCATTAAAATTATCTCCATCCGATGTAGGTTCACAAAAGGGTGTCTTAGGATAGGATTCGGAGAGCTCAAGCCACCTCCATTGGACATTAAACTAAATTGCCTTCTTTATTGTTTGTTTGTTGTTTTACGGCTCAAAGACTACAATGGTCATGCTGCGCCGGGACCTGCTATTTTCTCAGGAATCCGAAACTCTTAAGGTCTAGGGAACCAAACCCCGGGCTAGAGTGAGCAGTACGATCTTTATGCGGTTTCTGAGTAAACGTTCTTTGCACTGTTGGGAGTTGAACCCAGATTAACTGCGCACAAGACGAACGCGTTACCACACTGTGCCACTACAGGGCATCTTTTTCTTTAACGTCAAATATCATGATCTGTTTTAAAACTATTTAATCACTTCCCCATAATTTTTGAATTTCTCCGCACCTTGTTCGAAACTTCGTGAGTGGAAATCTGCGTTCTCAAACCAATAATTATGGACATTTGTGCAGTGTCCTTAATTATAGTCCAGGGCACTGCAAAAACAAAAATATTGAAATTAGTACCGAAAAAAGAGGGAAAACAACTTTTGGACAACAAAAGAATTCGCGGTATTGAACTAAAATAAAATTTCATTAGTGCAGATGAATAAGGGAAATGAGAATAAGAATGTGTTGCCTGGTATAAAACTACAGCAAAAATAATGAGCTGATAATAATAGGAGAATAAATATTTTGTCTCAAAGCACACCAATCACAAATAAATGTGCCTATTATCTTATCCTCGTCGATCGATGTGGTGAAAAATTCCTCAACATGGAAATCCAACTAAAAAATTCAGTAACTATGCCAATTACATCAATGTTTTTTATTAGAAAACTACTTTCGAAAATTTGAAATTTGTCCTTGTCGCATTTCGCGTGGCCTTCACTTTTATAACAAAGCAACTCATTTTGTATTTTCAATTCCTTCACTTTAAATATTTTAGAAGATGAGTATATATATACTTTTTGATCTCAATCCATGGGCTTATTAAAATACTGAAGGTGCTAATTATATCCCTTTCTATATTTATCCTGAAAGTAGATTTCATTTTATATTTATCCTTGTTAAGGAAAGTTCGAAAGACGCAAAATGTATTTGAAATCGACGAATTTTTCTAACGAAAACACAATGAAAGATCGTACTATGTATATATTACATATAAATGTCAGTTTTTATGCAGAGCCATGTAACTTACTTCTGGGACTAAATGGTAATAACCATGATGTTGGCATAGCTTTTGGCCTTATGAGAACTAGTATATCAAGTTTGAACAGCGGGTGTATCATTATTGCCTATAAATAAGAGATGTTAGCCTACCCAAATATTCCACTACTGCCCATTTGAACTATTATCGCCCAAAAGTTTACCATTTTGTTACATTATATCCACTTTTTAAAAAATCGTTAAAAGGTACTAAACTGACTATTTAAATTAATTACGTAAACACGTAGTAAATCGATAAGAACTGGAAACGTGTCGAATAGTTTATTTTCCTTTTAAGTCTAAACTTTAAGATATATTTCTGTATAGTCGCGACACACGAGTTTAAAATAGTTTAACGAATTGAGATTAAATTTGACTGCAATTTTTTATGTTTCATATTAGAACTTTACTTTTTGACTCATATATATCCGACGGAGGAAAAAAAAATATATCACTCTCAGTTTTCCTGTCTCAGGTTACTGAGGGCCAAATGAGGTTTTTATATGCATATGTCGTGAAATATGGGCAATCGCACTTTATCAAAACGATTTTTTCCGCTACACCTTCCTAAATAATTATTTCAGGAGATGCCATAGGGGAAATTATACATACGAGAAAAAAAGAATTGCGAATCAGTAACTAATGGGCCAGCGGTTAAAGCATTTGGAAAATTGGAAAATAACCCAGGGATTGCTGACTAGAGTCCAGACTGAGTGGGTAGAAAGTTATATTTTCTCGGTCTTTCATAAACCAAAAGGAAAGCACTAGTTTAAGAAATAAAATGTTGAAGAATCGAATTCAATCGTAAAGATTATTATTTTCCACCCTCCCCCACACACACACCCTCCTAAATAATTACTTAAGTAATAATTTTGGTTATCATAAATTAATTTATTTCAAATGACGCAATTTTACGCACAAATATTAAATCATTAATTAATTATATTTAATTATTAATATATATATATGTATATAATAAGAGGAAGAGGATAAAATTGAGTAGTATTCACCTCTGTCAAAAGTGACTTGCTGAGAAGTTCAATCATTAATAGAAAAACTTCGAAATTTTTTCAAGTCAAAACAAAATAGGACACCGGACACTTTTCCACGCCCTAGCTCATTTAGAAATGTGATAGATATTGTTGATATTGAAGGATTCAGTATCTGTAACCAAACTGTCATAGATGACTATTTTGTAAAGTAAAGAAATGCAAGATTGTATTTTGGCACTACTATATAATACATAATAATGTACACAGCATATATTACAATAATGTACACGGCACATATTGCAATAAACTTGTGTCCAACAATTTCAAAATTTTCTTGGTTAATACCCAATTTTCTCTATGCAAGATAAAGTAAGTGTTTTTTTTAAAAATGTGTAAAGTATAGGACTAGTATGTATACATATATTTTTTTTTATGAATTCCTTAAAATTTTTTTTTTGAATTTTTAATATCTCGATTTTTTTTTCTACTCCCTTCAAATTCGACATATCGAGGTTCGACTGTATATATATATATATATATATGTATAATCTTACTTAAAATCTTTTCTACGACGTTTAAAAATAATTTGCAGACA
>QLNU02015360.1:79076156-79097765 GCA_006491805.2 Dysdera silvatica
AGCCTAAAATTGCGGATTTGGCGACCACTTGGGGCGTTATCTCAATGGCAAGGGATGTTACTTTTTTCCCTAACTTGAAAATATTTTAAATCATATTATTTTTTTCTTTACCTCACTCGGTAGCATTAATTGATTTCCGTAGGTTTTTGTAATAAAGAGAATTAAATATGTTTTGTTATCTATTTTCGTGTAATTTCTGGATATATAATACATACTTTTAAATAAGAAACTGACGCCACATTGTCAGATGTTGTAATCTAGGATACGCCTTCTCAAAACAAGCTGGAGCATTTGTATATTATACAATGATTCCTTTAGGCATCTTATAATGAAATGATAACGCTGCAATTCTTTCTATCATACTTTTCATTAAATAAGCATTCTAAAATATAGACACTTTATTGGCAATACAATACCTACTTTATTTAGACCGATATAATCCGTAGTTACATTAGTTACTGGTACATAAATAGCATTTACACTGATTCGCCTTACTTACTTTTACTGTAAATAATTAGTAGATTTGCGCTTCCTGAATATTTATGGCCAGAGAGGTTGCACACCATTTTTATAATTTTGGCGTAGATATTTGGAACCTTCCTACTATTGAGCTGTGGCAAGCAATGCTTTGATTTCTTGTCTAGAGCAATTTTATTTGAGAAGATTATTTTGTCGAAAACGAAAAATAAAGATTAATAGCAGGGCGGGCGACACTAGAGAAAAATAATGAAACGAAGCGTAGATTTTGTCTACCGTTACTGTGGTTTTGCCGCAACTTCGTATGCTTAATGGGCGAAACATGATCACATTTCTTCAAAATCGTGATTTTGATATTATATATATATATATATATGATATAATCCGTGAAGTCATTTATTCAGGGGCGAATTTCTAAGTAGGCATACAAGGCACAGGCCTAGGGGCGGTGCTTATCGTGGGGGGGGGGCGGCATCAAACTCAACAATGTTGAAAAAACAACGTTCCTTTTAATTTTTACCCTGTTTCCCCAATAGCGATGACATATAGGCGACTACTTTAACTTGCCTGCAAATACAAACTACAGAATCGAAAGACAAAGGGCCCTAAAAATTTTGGGCCCTGGTCATTTGCCCAGCCTGCCTATTTATAAATCGAGGCTTAACACGCTTTTTATATATACTAATAGTAAATGAATGAATAAAGAAAAACTTGACTGATAATGAAAAAATTCATGCAAGGATGCGTACGTGTATTTTTCTCAAATACGCAAAATACACGTAAAAACATCAGAGGCTCCAGGATTCCAAACTAAAACTAATGTGGATTCAAAAAGTGTCTCAAATCCAGGAAGTCGGAGACTATGGTAGCAATAATGTCGAGTTGTATCTTATTAGTTTGAATAATTATATGAAAAATCTCCTTTACATATCAAATGTTAAGAGTATGATATGTGGTTTTTTTTTTTACCAAATATTCCTTTCTTAGTAAAGGAGGGAGGGGGCGGCAGTACAGGCTGTGCCTAAGGGCGGCAATTTTATAAATCCGCCATTGCATTTATGTATTAAGAATATTTTTGTGTCTGAGAAATCGCTACTGTAGATTTATTTCTTTATTATTTGTAATCGTGTACTATATATTTTTTATGACTGTTGATTGTTATATATTCATGAACGTTTTAGATGAAAAGCCGAAGCTACGGAAGCAGCATCTGAAATCTTAGACTTCAGATTTTTCTTTCTACAGGTGTAGATTATAGAATATAGATTATGGATAAGTTATAGATTCCTTCATGTCTTATATAATTTGCTTCTAAACTTGCAGTTCTTTCAGAAATGAACCTTGTTCGTACTCTTTTAAATCTTCATCACCATCTAACATTTTAAACGACCATACGGACCAAACATATGTCTTTAACATTTTACAGAGGACTGTTTTTGACAACAGTTTTTAACTTTACCATGTTTGGCGCAGTATAGCCCAGATGCTCTTGCGCCATAAAAAAGCCAAACAAACAAATCTTCAGAAATTTGTTTGATAGCATATTGTCAGTAGTCAATTGTTGAGTAATCATGCCGAATGCAAAAGGCGGGCCTTATTCCAATTTAACTTATATGGCTGAATTGGGCAAGGATTTTAAGAAACACTAATAATTTTTTTTAATTACAAATTAAGAATCATTTTTCTAGAAAACACAGCAAACAAACTCCTTAAATATGGCTTAGCCCGATGTTAGCCTGTTTAGCAGCAAACTGAATGGATGGATGGATGGATGGATGAATGAATGAATGAATGAATGAATAACACAAAATAAAGTAAAATAGTATTCCTTCGTTTTGGAGTTAGCTATTTAGCACAAATCACTAGCACTTGAAGAAAATTTTTAAACAACAATAAAATACTTAAGGAACAATTTTTATCAAAGTTTCTTTAGACGTAGTAATAATAACGCCGATGTTATGGCATGATTAGATGGTGAAACGTTCTTTACGGACGTTTGTTCTTTATGACAGCTGTTGCAAAGCTAAACCTTATGTAAACATGAAAATTTATTTAGACAAGAAAATGTATAAATGATAGTGAGTAGATGATGTGTTGTGAGAGAAAAATACTTTTCAGTATGCTTATATAAAATTTTATGCAAAAGTCTAAAAATTTTGGATCGTCAAACATCTTAACACTAATTTCCCTAGCTCTTTCGTTTCCAAGAAAATAAACAAGGATTTGAATGTAAAAGAGAAGATTTAGCTATACTATAATGGAATTTTTAATGATTGCATAGGTGACAGGGAAAAGGGTTTTGAACCACTTTCTCAACTGGCAATTTTGCCGTTCCTTCCGTATTTTTTGAAAACTTTGAATTTATGAAAGCAGATACACGGGGAGAAATCCCTTTTCAAAATCAAAAATCCCTACGCAGAATTAGTCGCTTAAAACTTGTGTCATAACAGTGGCAGTGGTTGTTAACCTGACAAGCTAAAACGATATGTTCATGCTATTTCCTTCAGCTAGGGATTATCTGCGGAAAACAGGACTGTTTTGTATCTTAAAGGCATGGTGTTTCTATCTCCGGCCTGCAAAATATTAAAAATTCATGCTCCTTGTGTGTAATGTTCCATCTCTTGGAGTTTAGCGTTTATGTCCTAGATGGAAACTGAGTGGATATATTTCATTCGTAATACTTGTCAGATATATGAGTTCATTGTATTGAAAATTTTAGAGTTTGAGCGTTAAAACTTGCCCCTGAATTATTTATAATAAAATATTTGCAAAGCTCTGCTCCGTGTATTGATTTTAAGCTGCACTTTCTCCCCTCTCCAAAGCTGTACTCGAGGTAAACAGTTAGCCCGTTTTCCGTATAACTCAACTTTCCCGTCCACTAGCCAGCTACAACTTTTTTTGTGCGCTATAAATCGCAATTGAACGATTCGTGGACAATCAGAAACTCAAGAAGAAATAACTGGATTAAATGGTAAAATTAATTAATATGACAGTAATGCCAGATGAACGTACAGGCCAAGTACACTTGAGCCTAATGCCCTTAAAGGAATCTGGTGTTATTAAAAACTTATTTTAATCTTAATTGGGGAACCGAAATTGATTTAGATTTGTACATTCATTGTTAGATTATTATTTAACGTGTCATCTGAACGTTCTCTACTGTATCAAAGTTATAATTGGGAACCCATTTTCTTATTTCTTCCATACGATTGCAGATAATACTATCACATGCACATGCTTTGTGAACCTATGGGCGTCTAGAGTCATAACAATTACAACGTTCTCTATTTTCTACTTTACTTTTCTTTTTGAATTGCAGATAATTTACATCAGACGACTCCTGCTCAAGCTTAGAACTTCATTATAGCCGCTGAACTTCTATAATATTTTTTTTAAATTTCTCCCGGGACTTCCTCAGATAGCAGGATTATTTACGTTTTTAGTAAATATTCTTAGTATTCTATCCTTCCAGCGTAAAACTTAGTAATGACTTGAATGTGACCCTGTATGACAGACATAGGGTTTTAACCATACGCTGATGCGGCATGAAGTATTCAAAGCCAGTTATAAAGTTCATACAAAAAACACACATTTCGTTAATACCTTTAGTTTTCTTTGTGGCTGTATTTGTAGTTACATTTGTTTTGAAACTGATAAACTGGCGACTGAAATTTCTAAAAATAACGTTAAATATGTGATATAAAAAGCAAGCAAAAGAAACCGAAACCACGCTTTTATCAAAATATAGGTGGAATTGCTTATACAGGGGTTTACATTCAGTTCAAAGAAAATTGTTGGTATAATTATATTACAGTTATTGGTAACTTCGTTCAACTGCTTGCATTTTAATTTACATATTTTATAATCGATACTTTATAACTGACATACGTTTAACAGTTAAACTACGACTTTTCATTAAGTATAAACAGTATATAAATAATGTACATATCTGAGTATCATGCAATAGCAAACTGAATACTGAAAATTCAATATAATAATGAAGATTGGATGGCTTCTTATAGTTACATACATTGCAATTCTCATCACAGGAAATAACTAACCCTTCGTTTAGTTTCACACTCAGGATATATTTTGCAAAGTACTGTTCATGCATATGTCATAAAGTATGGAGTAGAGTTTCTAGAATTTTCAAAAAAAAAACAAAAAAAACCTACTGTTTTGTAAAGATAATCTCATTTTATGAAAGCAAGTTGAAATAGAAAAACTCTCCGTGCTCAACGGAGAGACGCTGGTTCGAATCCAGGAAACGGACGGGAGTCTCTTTTTCTCCTAAACAAAAAAGCCCTAGATTGAGCTTATTTACACGTGGGTGCCGAAAATTATTGTATGGAAAAACTGTGTTTAAAATTCCAAATTTTGTTATTTAGAAGATTCCAAAAATCTCTTTTAGGGCTTAGTATTCGTTTAAATAATTTGGATGCAAATTGAGTAATATGCTTCCAGTGACTCAATGGGCTGCATAATAAGAAGTGTTATTTTAAGGTGTAGATAGAGTAATTTGGATTTTAATATTGAAATTAATTCAATTGTGAATACAATTTTGAAGTCACGATCTCTAAATGAGCGTTTTCATATTTGCAAATTACTTTTTTCCCACATCCATGCATGGATTATTCTACACATTTTGGGAATAAATATTCGTGCATTAATATTAATCAGTTTTCCAAATTGAAATCCATGTTTGCTTTCATGTCTGGGGTCATGTGATGAAATTAACACGATATCCATAAAAATGATTGCATATCAATTATTTGCACACATATATTTGTAGCTATGCAAATAAAGTATCCGATCAGAAATAAACTTATTTTGAGATATTGTAAAGAGAAAACAAAGTTTGAATACGATTAGAAGCCCTTATGTAACACGAGGATCATATTATTTTTAAAATTACTGAAAAAACTACAAGAAATGATGATTTGTCTGCTGTGCAACATTTTGAGTGTCATTTATTACATATTTCGTTCAGTGTTTTATTAATTATTTTATTTTTTCTGTTAATAATTGAACTTAAAGCCATACCCCCCACAGAAAAACAGAGTTTATCATCATTACTCCAGGGAGGTATATTTCATGCAAAAAAATAAATTAGCTTCATTGAAAATACCAATGATATTAGTGCCATATTTTTGAGGAGCAGCCCGAAAAATAATATTTATTTTTTTTTTCATTTTATCGATATAAATACTGTCACACGGACACTATTTAATTTTCGCAATTAAACGTTGTACTGTAATCTTTATTTATTTAAAGGCAATTCGATAATATTTTTCCCTTTGGAAGGAATATCACATTTCATTCAAAAAAAAAGGGGACCAACTTTGATATTCTTTAATGTTACGAAATTTCAAATAACCCATGTGATATTTTTTGCGCAAAAACTAAGAAGATTCTACTCGAAGAAGGTTTAAAGGCTCATATTTTTCGCTAAGGTTCTTCAAACATCCGTAGGTACATAAAAGTCGATGTAAGAAATTGTTAAATGCCTAGAGGCAGGGGGAGTTTCTCAGTTATTGGAGTTCAAGCTTTGCCAAAACCGTTTTCGCACTATTGGTTTTCACAAACTTAATTTATTTATTTTTTCATAAATCCGAAAATGTTTTTACCACTTTCCATTCTTTTTTTTATGGCTCACAAAAACTATTATTTCCAAGCATTTGTTTGAGGCCCAAAATTTTCCCCCAAAAGAAATCACAACGATGCCGGTGCGAGAGCAGGTAAGAAAGCAAGAATAAAGAAGCATTTAATTGAGAATTTGCGTGATTAGAACGAAGGAAAATTAGATACCGAAATCCTTAATGCGTATAATTTTTGAATATTATTATCTATCCATATTATACGTAGACTTCTAACGTTGTGCTACAGTTAATCATCACACAATTGAAAGATCATTTTCTCTATGTGTGTCGCCGTTAATCACACAATTAAAATAATTATCAGTTCATTAACTAAACTCACAATTATTAGCCAAATTCCTTTGCTACAAAAATGAAATTTAGTGATTTATAATGCTTCGACGCTTTTGTGTTTTAGTATTTTACTTATAGAGCAACAGCTTCTTCGCATTTTCGGGCTGTGCTCCAGTGGACCAGGCTGGACATAAGGACAACGCAAATTAAACGTGTTCCTCCTTAATTGAGATAGATACGGGGCTATCCCGAGTCATTGGATTACCCAGTGTCGTGCATTGGAAGTTGGATATTATTGCCCTTCCCAGTATCCACACTTGTTCTTGACTTTAAATCCAATAGAATAATGTATACGTAATTGAAATAAAAAGTGTCAGGCAAGAAATTTACATATAAAAATTTAAATACTGGTAAAATAGTAGACAAAAAAAAGCTCATCCAAGCTTTCGAATGCTTCAGCAGGCGTCCTACATCAGGCGAAATGTCCGTGGAGTAACGCTGACATTTTTTATACCTGGGGTTTTCGGAAAGAACCAGGTCCAGTGTAGTCCCTCAAGATAGAAAACCCACTATTGAGAAATCCCCGGTCATTTCAGAGTTTTTAGTGAAAGAATTGCCTGTACGTCTCTGGTCGGGATGAGTTAATGGCTTTCTCTTGTAATTCGTAATATTTCCAAGATCCTAGGAAGAGTTTTTATCTTTGTTTATGATATGTCCCTGTGATAGTTTTATTGAGTTTCATTCGTATTCGTGCTCATATATTAATACTGGTTTTGCTAAAAGCAAGTATATATCTGCGCTAGTGGTCGTTTGTGTTCTCTTTTTTTCTAGTTTTGACCATTCCTTTTATTTGCCCTGTGCATTGTTTTCCGCGATATTTGTATAGGATTTAGTACACGGCGCCGACATAGGTTTTCTAAGAGAACAAGGTTTTTAACTCTTGTGAATTGTTGGCAAATTATTGTGGTCGGGAATAGTACGTTCTGATACTTACTTCCTCGTGTATGTGAGAGATGGCTTCGAATATGCCATGAATATACCAGATGGAGATGCGAGTATATAATACATTATTTAACCTTGTACTATTAGGTCTACAATTTCTGAGAATAAATCGTCTGTGGTATCCATTCTGTTTAAGTGCTCTGTGTAGTCATCCAGTTTCTCTATTAGAAAGGTCGTCATTACTACAATAGGAATTGGCTCTAAGACTCATGGTGTCTTAATAACTGGAGTTTTACTATCCAAAAGTGTAGGTGATCTATTTAATTTGCTATTTTACCTGTGTAAGTTGACCTTTCATAATCAAATGTATAAATAAAATGTAATGCTGTATAAAATAGTAAATTTAAATTATAAAAATATTTTAAACAATCATTTTTATATTCATAAAATATCTTCACTGAGTAAAATTATGAAATTATACAAAAAGATGCTACTATTCCGCATCTTAGTAAAATCATCAGAACGACATAAATGCTCGATTATGTGAATATGCGAAACATTTATGTTTGAGAGACTATATATATATACACACAAATGAAAGGAGAACACTCTTTAATTCCGCATGCTTCGAATGTTAGTTAAATTCCACAAGTAAAAAGAACAAGGAATTTAATTTAATTTCAATTAAGTTCTTTATTCATACTATTGCCTCTCTACCAACACCATGGGCGTTATTAGCAGAATTAAACCCACGCCTTCGCTTTTTAGTTCTCATTCGGAGTTTATTGTTTTGAGCGATGTACCTCAGACTGTTGATGAAGGCATGTAATTTGAATTCCGGTATAGCGATTGGACTTTCATTTCCCAAAGACACTTGCCACTGAAAACATAATGTGAAAGAGCTTTGGGAGGAAAACAAAAGCTAAATTTTAAATTTCCTTTCAATCTTTTTCGGCCCGTTTTGCATTTGAGAAAACGTGGACGCTTTTCCTGCCTCTGAATTCATTATCCTTGTGCTTAATTACATTAAACAGCATCAGACGAAGGTCGTGGCGTTTCCAATGAAAACCCCCGGTGTTTTCGCCGCGAAGCATTAATATTCATTTCGGCGGTGACAAACAGCTATTAATTACACAAAGGAAATTAAGTTCTCTCGCTTAATAATAGGGTCTGAGACCCGTGCCAGAATACGCAGTCGATTGGACAATTGGGCTGTCAACTTGCTCCTCTGAGCAATCTTCTGAAAACTGTTTACAGGTTTGAAAGGTTTAATATACAGCTCTTTTTAAATCAACAAAGTAAACCATCCAGGATATATATAAACAAATATCAAAAATATTTATCACACTTCGCCCGAAGAAAACTGCATATTGCGCACACGAACCTCAGTTTCATATTATGACAATACTAAACAATATTAACATTGTATAAATTTCCAAATATAGTAATCGCTTCCACTTCGGACTTTCAACAGACGAAGAAAAAACATCGTTAAACACAAAGTCGTTAATTGGAATGATTTCAGTTCTATGGAGCATTTGTTAGGACCGCAAAATATCGTCGTTAAACAGAAAAGACGTTAATTGGAATGTGGAGTTCTATGGAACATTTGCCAGGAACGCAAAATTACGTCGTTAAACAAAAAAGACCCTAATTTGAATGTATATAATTCTATGAAGCGTTTTCTAGGATAGCAAAATACCGTCGTTAACCAAGAAAGTCGTTAATTGGAGTATATGTAATTCCATGAAGCATTTGCCAGGACCTCTAAAATTCCGTCGTTAAAAGGAAAAAAATTAGAACGAGGTTATTGAGAGAGTTTATATTTTCTAAGGTAGTCCTAAAATGTGTATACAAGGGAACAAACTTTTCATCAATAAGAAATAGAGAAAACAACGTTTTTAAGCGTAGTTGAAATTTTATTAAACAAATTTCAACTCGTTTCAGACGGACTTTGGCCGTCCCTTGTCAGAAATACAAATCCGTCTGGCACTGAAACAAACCACGAAGTGACTTCGTGCACATAATCACTGAGGTTTGCTATGAATATTCAAAGTTTCTATGAATATTTAAAGTATTAGCCTACACAGGATAGCGTTAATTTTTTTAAACAACGTTTCTACCTAATAAGCACAAAGCCTATAACTCAAAATGGAAGTGTTTTAAGGGTCAATTGCACCCAGATTTGAGACTTAGTAAATTGGAAAGATCTATATTTTTGATAAATAAATCCGTTGGAACCAGCGTGTAAAACGCATTTTTTGATTTCTTATTCATTATTAAAAATATTTGAATTGGCGCATTTGCCAGTTTTCAGCCAAGTTCATTTGCAGAACTGGCGCAAAAACGATGGACATGGTTGCCGCAATTCAAAGTTACTCCTTATTGGCGAAAACAGAAAAATCAATTTCTTTGTTACGATGGGAAAAAGTTTTGCCATCACCTCACCTTTTTTTTTTACTCCTCCGTATTTTCAGTTGTAAGAAACGTGTTAAAATGTGATTACCTTTGATATAAGTATGAGTCGAAGCTCGATCCGTACGTACGTCATTTATGGCTTGCACGCATGTAATATATTGTATTATCTTAAACATAATTACCATATATTATTTTTAATAACAAAAATAAGAACATTTTGACTTTATAACACGAAATTTATAACTACATACAATTTTCCCTGTACACTTTTCACCCTTAATAGAAAGCGTTATGTCGCTTGGGATGAAGTACTGAAACCCACTCCGATCTGCATTAAGCACTTGTTCCGTATATTACAGCTTGAAATTAAATCTCTTGTTTATAAAACAAATTCCATAGCTTTGTTTTCAGTAGTTTCAAGATCACGAAGTGATCAGACGGTAGTATATTTCTTTATTTTTTGTGAAACGATTCGATTGGTTAATTTTAATTTATTAATAAAGCTACTAGATATTTCAGATTGCATATTTGCTTCTGATCGTGGATACGTTTATGACGCTGCTATGTTTGCTAAAATTTACTGCTTTTACACCAGTCATAAAAATTAATTACAGCCTTCATTTGAGGTAAAGTAAAATTTTCTGTCTCGCATTTCTTATCAAATTTCGTCGCAGGAATTATTTCGTCATCGATATTACGACAGTCATTTTCATTTTCCAAATACAATGTCACTTCGTCTTCAAATGTAAAGTTATTTAAAATGATTTTCTCAAATTTTGGCATTAAAATTTTAATTTGTAAGAACTGGTTATCATTAATTGTCATAGGATTAAGTAAATATTTCTGGATTGCCAAATTTAAAAGCGTCTGAAAATTATTAATAACGTCTTGGATTTTTCTTATATGTAAATAATGTTTTCAAATCATGGTATAATATATGTGAAGAGTATTGCTTTCCAGTACGAAAAAAAAAATTACACCTTCATTAAATGCGATGCCTAATCCGTATGAAAAGGGAAAATATCTTCCACATTAATACTGCAACTTCGTTGCTTGAAAGCGCCGAGTTAGTCTGCCAAAATGAAGGGCTACAACTCTCATTCATTAGCGCCAAACATTCACCTACGTCAGTAAATGCGCCAATCCAAATATTTTTAATGGTTAATAAAAAATTGAAAAATGCATTTTACACTCTGGTTTCAATTGATTTATTTATCAAAAATATAGATCTTTCCAATTTACTGTCACAAATCTGGGTGCGATTGGCACTTCAAACACTTCCATTGTCAGTACAACTCTTATAGCATAAATGTGAAAGGAGACATATATACCTTAATATATATTCAAGTAGTATGCATATTACATTTTTAACCAACATATAGATAATTTTTACAAATATGAAACTACAAAGAAATCTAACTAGATCTAACTCTACTGTATCAACCGCTACTAATTCGTATTTGTTTGTTTTTTGGTTTTACGGCTCAAAGACTACAGTGGTCATGCTGCGCCGGGACCTACAGTTTTCCGAGGAATCCGAACCTCTTAAGGCCTGGGGAACCAAACCCCGGACTACAGTGAGCAGTGCGATCTTTTATGAGATCTCTGAGTAAGCGTTCTTTTTGCACTGCTGGGAGTCGAACCCGGATTAGCCGCGCAATAGGAGAACGCGTTACCACACTGCGCCACCGCAGGGCCCTAATTCGTATATAACCATCGCTTTTTGAAAGCCAGGAGATGTTTTCGTTTATACAAATTCATTTATAGAGATACAGTTATTTTAAGAATAACCTTGTTAAAATGTCCTGAAAATATTTATTATTTTCAAAAGGGAAATAATAAAATTATATATGTTGAAAGAGAGATTATACAGTATCTCTATTATACAGAGATTATACATATGTTACATTTGCTTCAAACGTTATATACATTATTATATATACATATATATATACACATAAATATAAAATTATGAACTATGGCTTATTCCTCCATTATGTTGACACACCAGAAACCATGGCCCCCTAGTCTCAGGTGCTGGAGTGCTTCGATCAAGGCAGCGGTCAGTGTGGCATGAAAGCAGGGGTGCTAAGAATCACAGTATCTGCCCAGGTCGCCGTTTGTTATTGACCTTGGCAACGTATAATGGACGATCCCTTGCTTACGAAGCAAAACTTCAGGAATTGGAAGAGGAACTTGAAAAGATCAATTGGGACATTATAGGACTCAGTGAAGTCAGAAGAAAAGGTGAAGAATTGGTGGAACTTAAAAGTGGACATTTGTTTTATTATAGAGGAACGGAAACTGGAAGAACAAGTGGTGTTGGCTTCTTAATCAACAAAAGAATTAAAGACTACCTTCTTGAAGTCGAAAGCACGTCAGATCGAGCAGCGAGGCTCGTTGTTCAACTAACCCAGCGATACCAACTTCAGATAGTACAAGCATATGCACCAACATCAAGCCATACCGACGAAGAGGTTGAAGAATTCTATGAAGAAATCAAACAGCTACATACCAAGGGGAAACAACACATCAAACTCATCATGGGAGATTTTAATGCAAGAATTGGCTTCGCTTCGCTTTCTTTTTGGTTTTACGGCTCAAAGACTACAGTGGTCATGCTGCGCCGGGACCTACTGTTTTCCGAGGAATCCGAACCTCTTAAGGCCTAGGGAACCAAACCCCGGACTACAGTGAGCAGTGCGATCTTTATGAGATCTCTGAGTAAGCGTTCTTTTTGCACTGTTAATGCAAGAATTGGACAACAGGAACAAGGAGAGACATCGGTTGGTAAATACGGATACGGGGAAAGGAATGAACGTGGCGATCAACTCATAGAATTTGCCGAAGCTGAAAATCTTAGCATCATGAATTCATTTTTTAAGAAGAAACTACAAAGAAAATGGACATGGAAACACCCCAATGGAGGAACCAGCGAAATTGACTATATACTGGCAAACAAGAAATCAATTATTGAAGATTGCAGCGTACTGAACAGATTTAATACTGGAAGTGATCATCGAATGGTGAGATGTAAAATGCACTTAAATACTAAACTAGAAAGGCAGAAGCTCATTAGGAAACAAGTATGTAAGAGGGTGGATTTAAAGAAATTAAAAGAAAATACCGAGGCATTCAAGTTGGAATTAAAAAATCGCTTTTCTGCACTGGAAGGACTTATTGAAGAAGTTGACATCTCAGAAGCAAATGAAAACATTGTTAAGACAATAGTTGAAACTGCTGGGGAAATTGGTGGTGTAACCTGTAAAAAGCACAATAGCAAATTATCTGAGAAGACGAAACAGCTCATGAAAAGGCGAAGAGATATGAAGGTGGACAATCGAAATACCAGTTCCAGGATTGAGTACATAGAACTTTGTAAAACTCTGCGCAAAAGCATGAAAGAAGATATAAGAAAATTCAACTGTGAGCTAGTAAGGAAAGCCGTTGAAAAGAAATAATAAGAACCTGAAGGTTGTTAAAGGGAGTTTGTCTATTGGGAAGAAACACATCATTGCATTAAAAGGAGAGGATGGCACTGTAACAAGAAATAGGGAAGAAATACTTAGAAGAGTTGAAGAATTCTACAGAAAGCTGTATGAGGGTAACAGTGGATTAAACGAAGACTCTGAGATAGTCGAAGGAACAGCTCCTAAAATCTTAAAAGAAGAAGTAGCATTTGCAATAAAAAGTATGAAGAAAGGAAGATCCCCTGGCGATGATGGCATTATATTAAATACCTCAAAAGAAACTGGAGAACATGTAGAAGACATATTTGCAAAATTCTTTACCAAATGTCTTAATAAGTAATATACAAACAGTATTAGAGTTCTGCAACAGTAATTCTTTTGCATAAAAAAGGTGATAAAGAGGATTTGAAAAACTACAAATAATTAGCTTGTTACCTGCTATTTATAAAATCTTCACAAAAGTTCTAACACATCGCCTGCAGAAAAAATTAGATGCAGCTCAACCAAGAGAACAAGCTGGATTTCGAAGTGGATTCAGTACAGTGGACCATATTCAAGTATTAAGAGAATTAATTGAAAGAACACATGAATATGAACTTCCATTGTGTGTTGCATTTATTGACTATGAGAAGGCCTTTGACTCTATAAAAACATCAGCAGTCATCAACTCTTTAAGATCAACAGACATTGAGGATGTGTACATTGACATGGTGAAACGTGTGTATAAAAATGCAAGTGCAAAATTTCGGTTACATAAAGATACCAAAACTATCAAACTTGGCAAAGGGGTGAGGCAGGGAGATACCATTTCTCCAAAACTTTTTACTTCTGCTTTACAGATGATTTTTCAGCTGATAAATTGGAATAACAAGGGAATAAAAATAAATGGTGAATATTTAAATCATCTGCGGTTTGCTGATGACATTGTTATTTTTTCAACGGACCCATTGGAACTCCAAGACATGGTACAAGAGCTCTCAACTAGAAGTGAAGAAGTTGGACTCAAGATGAACCTACAAAAAACTAAGATCATGTTCAATAATTTTGTAGAGGAAACAAAAATACAAGTTGACAACACTGAGCTAGAAATTGCTGATTCATATATTTACCTTGGCCAGCTGATTTCAATGGATGGCAACATTATGAAAGAACTCAACAGACGTATTAAACTTGGCTGGAGTGCATTTGGAAGAAACAGTTTTATCCTGAAGGGGAAATTGCCTTTATGTCTAAAAAGAAAAGTCTTCAACCAGTGTGTATTGCCAGTCCTCTCTTATGGATCAGAGACATGGAGTCTAACAGTTGGAGCAATACGAAAGTTACAGACAACGCAAAGGAGCATGGAGAGGTGCATGCTTGGAATAACTAGGAGAGATCGAAAAAGAAACACTTGGGTGAGAGAGCAAACTAGAGTAGAGGACATCATTGTTAAAGTAAAAGGGCTGAAATGGCGATGGGCTGGGCATATTGCAAGAAGAACTGATCAACGATGGACAACGCAAATTCTCAACTAGATTCCAAGAGACCACCTAATAGCTAGAAAACGTCCTCAAACTAGATGGGTGGATGAAATAAGAAAAGAGGTTGGGGTGACGCGGAAACGAATGGCCCAGGATAGACTTGTGTGGAAAGCATTTGGAGACACCTTCATCCAGCTGTGGATAGATAATGGTTGAACGTGATATATATATGTGTGTGTGGGGGGTGGGTGTCAGAAATTAATATAATGAGGAATTAGAGAACGGCAGTTATGGGATAATATGTTTCCTTTAATTTGATGTAAGATATATTTTGCAGTTTTATTTAAAAATTGACGTAAAGTTTTATGCACATATATATATATACGTAGATTCATCAAAAAGTTCCTTGATTGTACTGATTAGTCACCAATCTTGAGATGTAGGGGGACACACTGATAGAAATCACTGTCCGCAAAACTAGTGCCTCAATGTACGAAGTGTCATCGTGCTATATGTGAATATTTGAATTTGTATCACACACACGCTTTTACGACCACTTATCAGAGCTGTTCTGTCATTTTTTACGAAGTTGGGCAACGCGTGTGCATCAACTTTCATATGAAACGCAAGAATTTAGCGACCAAGAAGCAGAACAATCCGTAAGAATGTCAAAAAAATTCGATAAATAGTTAAGTCAAACAGTCATCGAACCATCAAATTAAATTTGGGACATTGCTACGATCATTTATACAGCATACCAAGCGATTCTCACAGACTTAAATGACGGCAACTGTGGTGTAACTGTGGCGTATACGAAATTTGTTTCTGCATCACATGGCATTGCACTCTTGACGTCTCTCTAAATAAAGTGCCGGTTCTGAAAATAACAATACATCTAACATATAGAACCATTTAAAATTTCTCGATTATGATCCGTTATTTTCCGGTTTCTATTTTCATACTTTTCAATCGCCAGCTTTGTAATGAAATGAAACTTGCTACGTTTGGCGTATCATGTGGTCAAACCGTTAAGCCATTTTCGAGCCATTAAATTTCTACATACACAGTAAACAGAACCGTTTATTCGTTCATGTATTAAGATTGTATGACATTTTATCTGAGATACACGTTACTGTAACCCCTTAGTCATTTAAATGCAATTGAGTTACTCAGAAACAGACCCCGCCCAAAGCTAGAAAAACATACGAATCTAGGTTAAATGAAAACATTCTTCATAAATTTGTTTACGTATTCACGTTCTTGCATTATGTGGTTTTATAAAATAATTAATGCCTATCAATGCGTCTAAAACAGACATAAACATAGATAATATATTTTTTTTATATAAAACCATATATTTAATTAATACAAGTACATAAACAAGTGCATCAATTTAATTGTTTTGACCCTGGAGTAAGGCTTAAAAACACGACGTTTCGCGAGCTAACTTCTCCCTTCGTCAAGTGAGGGGTGAATTTTTAATAATGAAATAATAATTAAAATAATATAATAATAATTTTTAATAATAATTTTTAAATGTAGAAACACACTCTGCCTTCAATTGACAAAGGGAGCAGTTGGCTCCCGAAACGTCGTGTTTTTAAACCTTACGCCAGTGTCGAAATAACTGTTTGTTATGGAATCTCCTGGTGAAACTCTGTATTGTTTCGTTACATTAATTTTCTATGGATATCTACTAATTAACAACGAATTTGTAAAGGTTTGTGCCCAATTTACATGTTAAAACTGCGCTCAGGAGTCACCATGAGATCGGTGGCTTACTGTGTCGTCCAAACCATAACACATTTGTTTTCTGCACATGTGTCGTTTAAACCATAACAGACGGGCAGGAAACTAAGCTCACACTTACTCAAAACCAACCTATCAATTTTGAAAGCAATTGTTATAAGAACTGACCACTTGGGCGCGCTTACATGTCTGCGTATGCGCCTACGTATATATGCATGAATATGTACGTATATATGCATGGATACATACGTATATATGCATGGATATGTACGTATATATATTCATGGATATGTACGTATATATATTCATGGATATGTACGTATATATATATGCATGGATATGTACGTATATATATGCATGGATACGTACGTATATATGCATGGATACATACGTATCTATGCATTTATAGAAAGTTGAGGATAATGTACACAGTATCAGAACAATTCTTTTTTAAATGAAGATTTCCAGTTACTAACGGAACATTTTAAATTCCATTTTCTTTTTGTAATTTTATACGAGCACGCAGAATTGATGGTGGGACTTTCTGAATTAATTGGTTCTTTAGAGCAGAGCAAAATTTGGAAAAGCGCCTGAAGAAACGTCTGGTCCTCTTGAATAAACCATTAATTGAACCGATTATACAGATAATTTCCTGTGTCAGAGAAAATTCCCATAAATACACAAATATTTAATTGCATTTTTTTGTTGTTTAACTACGTTTTAATAATTAAACATGCAATCATTTTGCCTGAAACTCTTGTCTCTTCATTTTCAGAATGGATGGCTGAAGCACATTAATTATTCACGCAGTCATACCCCACGGTCGTAATATTTATTTTCGATAATAGGATAATATGCATCCTTTTCTTTATAACGGTGCTTTCATGGAACACAAATTTGGCGAATATTGACAAAGAGCCCTTTAATATGCATCTGTAATAAGGAATGAAATTTATAATGCTGAAAAGAAAATATGCTATAATAATTAATTATAATTTGTAAAATAGAGTTTTAAGAAAACAGCACTTTATTACCAATCTGAGGTTAAGTTTGTGAATAAATTATACAAAGTTTAATGAAGACACGAAAAAGAATGTTAAATTATTATAATTTAAGTGAAAAAATCACCCTGAAAAATCAGTTTGGCAAATAATTCCCATTAACTAATCTAAACGAAGTTTAATAACTCCTATTCTCCTTTAAGAATAGCCATCTGTGCTCTAAAGTAAGATCAGTTCACAGATAGAAAAGCTAATCACCAGTTTGGGGTAACATGATCTCACCCGCCCTTGCACCGTAACACACAAATAAATATATAATAAAAATAATCGTATACATTCACTTTGCAGAAGTTGTACGAAATGCGAAAGAAACGCAAAATTAACCGTAATGATGACCTTATAAAAAAATCTCATTATTTAGCTCAGTGTTCAGCAACTTAATTACGTAACAAACTACTTGACGTGATTTTGCTGTTTACCAAAGATTTACTTTTAAATCTGCACATCAAAAAATTTACTAATTTTAAATTTTCTTTGAATTATTACCAAAATATTGATATTTTTGTACTTATATTATGGTTTTATGATAATGTTCCTCCTTTTCTATGAGTTACAAAATTATTGACTCAAGAATATCGAAGGTAATTACAAAAACTCTGTAGGGAAAAGGTTTCCGCGAGTAACCGAAATATAGGGAAAAGGTTTCCGTGAGTAACCGAAATATAGGGAAAACGTTGTCGGCCACTGATTTCGATGAATAATTACTTTGTGAATGTATTGTTGCTATATTAGCATTCTGTCGCGTTTCTTACTGTTATCTCCGGGTCTACATGGGATCTTTGACATAACATAGACATTTTCGCCGCACCTTGTCATGGACATTATCTGGTGTCAGGTCGACACATTCGTCCATTATTGCATATTAGAAGTTATATCTTCATTGACGTATATCGGAATCATATTCTTCTATGTACAAACTATTAATATGCAAATACGCTGCCGAAAATAAATATGAAAAAGTAAAATTATTCCCTAAACTTGTCCCCCCCCCTTTAAACTACCAATTGATTTTTTCCTTAAAGTTTTCTATTATGAAATTACCTAATTATTCAATTTCTGACATAATGTGAAACCATCTCCTAAAGGGATTTATAACCCTTACATCCTCTCATTTTTTAATATAAAACTTCTGAAGATTTGAAGACAGAAAGCATACTGATAGATAATGCAAATTATTTGTTTGCACTTACTACATTTGCCATTATGCACTGTGTAAGCTATCTTTGCACGTTACAAAATTCTTATTGCAATTGAAATGTGTATTTTTAATTTCAATAAAAAACTTATGTGCATTCTGATAACATAAAGATGCTGTGAGATTAGATTTCCAAACACTCGGGTTCTGTGACTCGAACTAAAATTGCTTCGACGCATTATTACAAATGTGGATATTATCTCCCTTCTCAAGGACAGCACGATTACCGCCAATTTTGGTAACACATGAATCCTCCAACAAACTGCCCATCTGAGGCTCCGTGTGTGTGAAGTACTTCAGTGGTATTGTGCTTTCCCTGAAGAATGCGATAACAGCAAGATTTATAATAATGGGTCAAAGGAGTAGGCCGCTATTTGGCCCATAGACCGCTGGTTTTTGAAAATATACTCTCATTAGATCCCTGTGAACGTCCGTTAAAATTTTTGAAAGTCAGAAAGATGTTGCATCGTGTAGAAGTACATATAAAATGTGTTTTATATATCAAAAGTCTTAAGTAATTCGATGGAATCATATCTTATGAAGATAGATTACTGAACAATGCTTTTTCGCAATGAATGTGTACTTCTATAAGATTAACCCCTTAACGATCGCATAATTTTCAAGAAAACAGTAAAAAAAGTGCCTACTTCTTTGTTCAAGAAAATTGTATAAAAGTAAGTGTACGAAAAATATATGTATTCATTTTTAATTTTTGGAATTCTTTTTAGCTTGAAATCTAAAATAAAAGTAAGTACATTATATAAGTATATTTTCAGGGTAAAAGAAATGGATTGTTTTTAATATTTTTGGTGCGTTACTTTTGAACACTCCAGCCCGGAAATATCACTGGCACGAGAAATAGAGGGCGAAACCTCACCTCGTCATTTTGACGGGAGCGAAAAGGAAGGGGTTAAATGCCGTATTCATATTCTTGCGAATTAAAATTAATTGGAACCGCCTGCCGTTAGTAAACTGGTTAAGATTTTCAACTGCAGAAGCAGCTGCAAAACTTCTGGTGTTCTAGATTTACTGAAAAAAATGTTCGTGGTATATACTGTCCAAAGCTCACGAGATGAACCCAGGCGATACTTTTAATCAAAATAGTTTGATTTCTTTGTGAGGGGTTAGGAAGATCATAGGATATACACTCTCTGACAATGAAAGTTGCGCACGAAGAAGTAAACATTCTGCAATTGCAAAATTATTTAAATAGCCAGAGGGCGGGCTAATATGCAAATGGTCTTAGTTTGATGTGATTTCTCGTGACAGTACATCCGTGAGTGGCGCTGCAAGAGCCACTCACGGTGGCCTTATAAACCGGCATGTGGTCGACGTTCTATCAATGTGAGAAGCTTTGGTCGACGCAAACATGAGTACGCAGCGAAAAGAATGGTCAGTAGATGCCTGAAACGTCGATATATGCAACTGACGGACTTTGAGAGAGGCCTGATCATTGGACTGAAAACTGCAAGGCGGTCAGCGTACCGGATAGCCCGTCACAAGGATCGTTCGGACTATACAACTATACCTTCCGACTGCGTTGTGAGCAATTTGGTCATGTGACGCTATTCAGACAAGGGGGCCTGACTGTGGAAGGACCAAGTACACCACGAGTAGAGAAGATCGAATGATGGTGCGTCAGGCATGTATAAAGCCCACGGCATGTATCGATCCGTGATACAGGCCCAAGTAGGGGCTCATGTATGTCCGCGAACTATATCAACGCCTTAAAGAAGCGAACCTGTGATAATCTAGCGCCCCTTACGTGTGTTTCCGTTAACACGGGATCATCGGCAATTTGCAGTACTGCCATGACAGAGCAACGTGGAGTGCCTCAAATTGGCAATGCGTGGTGTTTAGTGATGTGTACCACTTCGTTTTGGGGACCGATGATCATCGTGTCCTGGTTTGGAAGACCACTGGACAACGGCATATTTCCAGACTCGATATCGAGCGACATAGAAGCCACACTACAGGCATCATGGTAGGGACAACCATAGTCGACGACAGCCAATCCTCTCTAGTAGTGGTACCTGGAACATTGACAAGCCAGTGGTACATCGATGAGATTCTATAGAGCCATGTTCCCCCATTTCTGGCTGGAGCCCTAGGTAAGATACTTTAGCAGTGCTCTGCCGGACATGGCATGATGCGACTCGCAACGTTAGACAGTAGTTGCCGTTATGCTCTAAATCTTCTACAATGTGGCTTAAGCAATTTTGTTTCCTTAATCCCAATAGTAACAATTAACTAAGTTAATTTGTCATCATTCTTCACTGGTTACACAGGGTGTCCGTTAACTTCCGGAAGAAAAGTATATAACAAGATTCCTTGCAAAATTCTAAGCAAAAAATGTTAATGAGAAAATGCTGAGAAATTCATATTTCTGGAGTTATTAGCGTCTGAAGATTATCCACTCTCACGCCGTTTTCATTTGTTAATGCCTTTTATAGTCCAGTTGAAACGAATTGAAGAAATCTTGTTTTTAAAAAGGCGTGGAGTAAATGTGTTTGGCTGTTTATTCGCTAACTTTACTTTAAAAGCCAACGCTCATGCGATATTTTTTGTCCCGGCCAATACGAGGAATGTTACGTCATACAAACAGTCATTTTAGTTTGGTAACCATTGAAATTTCCTTTATCGCCAAGCACCAGTAAGTGACACTAAAAGTGAATGCATAAAAATAATTAGCAAAAATAAAAGTATTTTATTTCTTATATCAAACATATACAATTATATAACGTTAATATTTTAAAGAAATTAAAATGTAACAAACTAAAATAAGCGTTAATTTACAATTTTTATTAATATTTTACCTTAAAATTTAAGTTGTTATTGAGTGTGTTTGTAAAAACTATTGGAATCTGCAATATAGTAGGATATTCATAAGGTAGAGATATGTAACTT
>QLNU02015360.1:79102158-79145153 GCA_006491805.2 Dysdera silvatica
CAGACTTTGTTATTAAAAGATAAAAACAACAGCTGTAAACAATATTTAGGTATGAAATAAAAGTTCGAAAATAACAAAACTTGTAGCTTATTCGCATATAACCTGCATGTAAAAGGTCCTATGGCGATGCAGTGGTAACGTGTTCGACTCCAAAACATACCAAAAGTGAAGAATGTTTGCCATCTAATTACTCACTGTGGCTGAGGTGTTGGTTTCTTGTGCTTCAAGAGGGTTGGATCTTTCGCTATGATTTTTCTTTCAGTTATTAGTAAACACCTAGCATATAAAGTAATCATTGGGTTTATATCATTTAAAGAACCGCAAAAGTGTGTTTTCACATAGCATTTTAAGATAAAATTTAATTAAAACTGAAATTTAATTGAAAATTATCAAGTAAGCATGCAAATTAAAAGCGGGAAGCAATAATATATTTCGCCTGAAATTTGCAACATTAATTTGTAAGTCCCCCGTTATGCTTGGAAACAAACTTGCACATACTTATCGTCCAGAAATCTACTTTTAAAAGTTCCGTGGGAGTTGCATTTCCTTCCTTCTTAGCTTAGTTTTAATCAATTCTTCTTCTCGAACCTAATTTTCGAAGGGGGCTTAGCATTCGTAAAAAGCAAAAGGAAGCGCTCAGTGGATGGTATTTCCAGATAGCATAATTTGCATAATAGGAAAGTTGGTTTACATAGTTTAAATTGTGTCCTTTGAGGCTTTCACTTGGAGATATTTCATTAGGAAATTTAATGAGAAATTACAGTCATTTACTGCCCTGTTTTTTCAGAGCGCAAATATGCTTCTCAATTTGTTTACAAATTCAACCTGCAATGTCATACATATTACTTGCTCTTTAAGCACAGGCAGTTAGAAAGAAGTAGATGGATTTTAAGCGATTCTTGATTTAGACTAATATTAATTTTAAAACTATTTACTGACATTTCTTTGAAGTGACCTAGATAGGCATTATTATAGCTCACCCTATGTCAGAAGAGCGCTAGCGCGTTCCCCAAACATGGCATTAATCCGGACTTGACTTTCACCAGTACCAAAATGAAGAATGGGTACCGATTAACTGTTTACAGCAATCTGGTCCTCTTGGCGGCGGAGGTCCGGATTCCTCGGAAAATTGTAGATCCCGGCAAAGTGCCTTTGCTTTCATAACTTTTTGCCATAACCTTTGCTTTCCTGGTGCCGCAAAAACGTAAAACATTATGTTGTCGTATATTATTTTGGTGTCTGCATGTTAAGTATTAACGTACCATTTATTTCACTTCAAAATAAACAAAACAAAATACCATTGATGGTTTGAAGGTCATCGCTGTTGTAAGGAAATAGCGTTTCCGCTTTATGACTTTATAGACAACTAAAAAGGAAATATTTTCTCAATAATAGCGTTAACATAAACATGAACGATTTAAAATAGCGTGTCAATATACAGGGTGTTCCAGAAAGTTTGATATCATTTCGTAATCTAATAACTTGACCAATTCTCGTTTAAATGATCTAAAATTTTAACAGCACGTGTAGAAACAACTGAAAACTCTATGTTTACTGTTTTATGTTTTTAGGTGTAGAAATGCCATTCGCAGGAAAAGAAAAGGCGTTTTGTGTGTTGTGTGCTCGAACATAGTCGAACAAAACTGTGCATTTGTGAGAGGATTCGCTAAATGTGCACCTACTGCAATGCAGATTTAGAAATGGCACAAAAAGTTCAAAGAGGAAGGCCGTATGTGCAGGATAAAAGCACCTGAACAACCACCAGCATCGGAAGAGACGGTTCAGCGGATACGGGAAACATTGTGCGAAGCCCCAGGAAGTCCATAAGAACAGCAAGTCCGTCCTCCAACGAGAGTGTGGCGTGTCCCAAGGAAACCCTACATCGTCGTTAGAGGAATCTGCGTTTCCAGACTTGCTATTCTTACAGACTTCTTGGGATTTCGCAAAACGTTTCCCCACACACGCTGAACCGTCTCTTCCGATGCTAGTCGTCGTCGTCCAGATCCTTTTACCCTGCATAGACGGCCTTCCTCTTTGAACTTTTTTGTGCCATTTTCAAATTTGCATTGCAGTAAGTGCACATATGGCAAATCCTTTCACACATGCACTCTGCACAGTCTCGTTCGACTGTGTTCTAGCACATAACACACAAAACGTCTTTTCTTTTCCTGTGAATGGCATTTTTATACCTAAAAACACAAATCATTAAATATAGAATTTTGATTTGCTTCTACACGTGCTGTGAATATTTTAGATTATTTGAAAGAGAATTGGTCAAGTTATCAGATTACAAAATATCAAATTTTCTGAAACACCCTGTATAAAAAGATGCTTCTTTTCTTTTTCTATGTATTTAATTTGCGCTATATAAATCTGATTTTTCCTGGGACAAAACTGCAAGGCTACTGCTTGGAGGCATTTTCCACATTTTTCTTAATAACAGCAATAGACGATAACCTAAAAAAAATATATATATATATAAACAGACTTATAAAACCCTGATCTTCATCTTCTGTAAGAAGAGGTGAAATAAAAAAAAAAGAAAACAATTTTTTCTCTTAATGACTCTCGTGGGTCGAACAGTCATTTCATGTATTATATGAAAATATTTATAACACGTGTTTTATGTGTTTGGAAACTGTGGACGTGAGTTCTAAGTAGTGAAGCGAGTCGGGGGTCAAAACAGTTTGAAAACGCAGGGTCTAAGCCGAAAAAACCGTGGATGTTTGAAATTAATTGCTTTATTTCCCCCCAAACATCCGCTTTAATGGATCAATTGAAAATGACAATACGAATACTTATTAGGGGCATGGTGGTTTAGTGAACAGATCGTTAAGACATAAAGCTAAAATTTGCTAGATTGGGAGTAAACTGCAACGTGGTCCGTTTTATTCTTTTGGACTTATGAGGCTAACAGCTCTAATTTGATTCGAAAGTCGTGAATGTCTGAACTTAATTATTTGAATATTAAAGTCATGCATTAATTAATTTATGCCGTTTTGTACAATTGCATATACCGGTGGAACAAATGAAAGAACTAATTATTACTGAATTAAACTGAATTAATACTGAAAGAACGAATTATTGCTTATATCCTGTAACAAAATGCAAAGCGATAGTATAGTAGCAAATCACGATGATCGATTATCGATTTTTTAAACACTTTGCGATTTTTTTTGTGTTACGAGATTTCTTTGGTTGGAGGATACTTATTTTTTTATATTATTTCATATATAGTAAAAAGGTTTTTTTTTTTCGATTTACATGCCTTCACATTTTTAACGACGACGTGTGCGTGTGTTTAGGGATGTGTACATCGCGCAAAACTACTACTTTTGAAAAGAAAATTCGCCAAATAACATATATCCCCCGCGAATTATCACAAATGTATCCATATGTCAAATATGTAAAATTTTTCTTATGGAAAATCTTCTCGATACTATCAGAAATAAAACATTTACAAAAATCCATGCCCATCTTAACCCTCTGACTGCTTATCCCGCGATTTCCACGGGCAACATGAAAGTAACAAAATTTTCTCAATCCCTCGATTTTCGCGGGTATGAAATTTTTCCATCTTTCATCATCTTTGGTTACAAAAATGTGCTACATATTTTAACTCTCAATTACATGTAGATTTGAAATATGTAATAAAAAGAAATATGCAGTTTTTGAAGCGATTTTGATAAAAAGAAAAAAAAATTAGCAGTTAGAGCGTTAAGCTCATAACGACCCCGTCTCTCCTACCAACAAGCAGGTTTCTACTGCTTAGACCACCCCGAATACAAATCAATACTAGTGTTACATTATATTGGCATTTTAATTATATAAAGTAGAATTACGATTAACCAAAATAAGGGGAAAGAACCCTATTTCAGATAAGCAAAATTTCGGTAATCCGGAAAACTAATTTTCAGTCTAAAGATGGGGAAAAAACACGCTGCCCAATAAACACAAGCTTTACGGCCCCATACGGGGCTCAAAGCGGCTGGCCCAATTGCCTACAAACAGCCTTCACCACCGATCCCTTAAGTGCACGTTAGTAAAGTGTCTCTCTGGCCGACAGCAGGCCCCGCATGCAATATTTTTAAAGGGCCACTGTGGGCTGGCCGCGGTTGCCGTGAAGCGCCTCAGTAGTGCCAGCAGCTTAACTAAAATTGCCCTTTAACTTTAACAGAACTTTACTAACTGGCCGGCATGAGGGAACTACTTCACCGATTCTTCATTAGGCCCATGTAGGCCATACTTATATATGCCATCACCATAATTGCACTTTAAAGGCCCGTATAAAAGTAAAAAATATTGCGCTTTTTATATTTGTTATTCAAACTAATACAAGATTCACCAGAATGAGCAATGTTAATGAGAGAATGAGAAACATTACGTAATAATGCAATCAACATGAGTTGCGCACAGCGCAAATAAGAAAGCCTGTTTTACCTACAACGGTTACAGTTACGAGTGAAAGTTTATCGATCATATACATGATAAATTTTATAATTTTATTAATTTCAAAGTAAAAATAATATTTAAATATATGAAGAATATTATTTCCTTAACTTTAATTTCTTTATTTTCACACTTCAGCCTTATATTCGTTTGAAGATTTCAATCCCTGTTTAAGGAATGAATTCGCGTCTATTACATTTTTTTGCGCCCCTTACTTAGGTAATTCACTGCTCTACCCAGGTAAATTTAGCCATGAATATTGCAAAGCTCAACTGAAAATAATGAAATAACTGTTTGGACGTAGCATACTGGAAGTAATCTGAATTATATGTATCCTACCTTTAAATCAATTTCATCTTCTGGGTAAGAATGGTGAGGGGTAAGGAAAAAGAACAAACGAAAATATGATTTAAACAGGAGCGATAAACTTGAGGAAAAATGAGGTGAAACGGAGGACGATGAAGAGGAGGAGGGAGCTGTGGAAGATTGGAATACAGGCAAAACTGATGCCATAATTAGAAAAATTACAGAAATAATGAGAAAAATAGATGATAATAAGGAGAAATAAGCACAGAGAGATTGTATATTACGAAAACAAATGGAGAAGCCACAAAATAATTATGATGAGATAAAAGTGGCATTTAGAGACATCTCAATAGAATTCCAAAGAGTGATTGAAGAAAACGAAACTTTAAAAAAGAAAATGAATGATTGTAAGAAGGAAAGCGAATAGAAGATGAAAGACATCGAGATTAAAAACAGGAAAATCAATCAAAAGGTAGAATATCTTGAAGTAGAACTTGAAATGAAAACGGAAGAATTAATGGAACCTCAACAATAGAATAGAATAGAATAATATAGAGATAATAGGACTACCATATAGGGAAGGAGAGAACTGCGAGGACTTAAGTGATGAAATTGTGTGCAAAATTATAGGTAAAGATGGAATCATATCGAAGCAGCGCATAGGTTAGGATATGGTAGGGGAATAAGCGACAAGATAATCGTAAAATTTTCAGATAGAAAAATCAAGAGTGAACTATTACAGAAAAAAAGAGGTATTTACATGAAGGTAAGTGATATAAGGAATTATGGAGAAAATGCGATTTATATTAACGAACAATTGTGCCCTTTTAATAAGATCTTGTGTAATGGCGTATTGAATAAAAAGATGGAAAATGGATGGAGACATTTATGTACAACAAACGGTAGAGGCAAGTTGAGGATAGAAGAAAATAGTGAAGTGATTACAATAAATAACTGCAATGGTCTAGAAGAATTCACTGACTTAAAAATAAGTCAAACGAGGAAACAGTTTATAGTAAAACCTACATATAGACTGGAACAATGATATTGATAAATGTAAAAAAATGTATAGATAAGGAACTTTTCGGAATTTCACAAAATATAAACGAAATAGTAACGGATATTTTAACTTTTATTAATTACAGTGACAATAGGATTAATTTTGTAGAACCATTGAAAATCGTAAATAGTGCTAAATTAACGAATAATGATGTTGAATTGCAAAACTATGAAAATTCTATTATTTGGAAATGTAAAACTCGAAACTTTTATAACTCTGAGTTCGATAAATTGAATTCAAAAACAAATAACGAAACATGGATAAGAATTAACGAAAAAATTGTAATTCATGGGGGATGAATTAGAGGGCTATTGACATTGGGGTGAAATAACAAATATGAATGATAGCTTTGAAATGATAGGAATAAAAAGACAGAATGAACTTGGAATGGGATTATTATATCGTCAACCTAAAGGAAATCTAGTTGAAGTGATAAATTGGTTAAATAAAGCTTTGGAAGAGAGCACCATTGAAAAAATAATTATAATAGGTGATTTTAACATAAGTATAAACAAGGAAAATGGAAATAGTAACTTATTACTAAACTCAATGAAATCACTGTTATTTAAAAACTTGGTAAAGGAGTGTATACGAATAACAATTCAATCGTCATCTACTATTGATTTATGCTTCACAAATATGAATGAAATTACTGCCGAAGTTAACTATTATCAAATAAGTGACCATAAACAATAATAATTGACTATAAGAAGAGGAAATAAAAAAATTAGGAGAAAAGTAAGGGTAAGAAACTATTGTCAAACAACATGTAAAAATTTAAAGATGCTTTAAAAAAAATAAAATGAAAAGACGAATTTAATGGAGAAAGGAATAAGTACAACATTCTTATAACAAGAATTAAAGAAATAATCAATGAAGTATTTAAATGGATAACAATTAAAGATAAAATCCACAAAAAGGGATGGACAGACAAAAAATTGATTAAAGAAATTAAAAAAGAAAGAGCATGTATTGTAGATATGTTCGTACAAGAAAAATTATTTACATGAGTAAATTTAGAGAAATGAGACACAAAATAAACAAATTAAACTTAAAAAGAAAACAGGACTACTATAATAATTGCTTCAAAGATAAAAACGCTAGAAATAAATGGAGGGTGGTGAATAAAATAATTGGTAAATCTAAAACAAAGGATAAAAATCTAGAGAGATTACGTGAAAATGATGAAACAATAATTGAAGAATAACAAATGGCTAACAAATTAAACGAGTATAGTAGATACTGAATTAAATCGAAACGAATATAACGAAGTGGACTATAATTTGTACTTAAAAAATGATTATGATAACACAATGTTTAACAATAATGGAAAAATAACAACGTTTTTTTATCGTAGTTGTAAGTTTAAAAGATGGTTCGACGCACGTTTCGAGAGAACAAGGTCTCTCCTCGTCTGGAACTAGCGTGCAGTAAACAACATTGGAGTGTTGCCAACTCGATGTGGTTAATACGTTGTCGGTAGCGGTTAGTGCTTTTTTTCAGGAGTACAGAGTTGTTTCAGGCGGCCAACTTACAAAAGTGGTAAATTTTGGTCACAAAGTTGAGTAGCAGTTGTAGTTGAAGGAGAAGCAATGGGGAAGAGTTTTAACAGATTTTTCCAAGCCCCACTAAAACTTGGGGTTGATTTATGGTCGTTCACAAGTGATGCACCAAATTTATGGATGTAAAACGCTTCCAAGAAGTCAAGTTCAATGACCGAAAAAGGTTGGCAAATGACCGTGGCTTCTTTAAAGTTAAATTGATGGTCATTATTCCAACAACGAACTGCAATCGATAATTTTTTAAACTCAGCATTGGTGACATATCTTTGATGTTCTTTTATACGATGTCGTAGGGCCCGCTTGGTCTGTCCCACATATGATAAATGGCATTGGCAAAACACACGATATATACCCTAGCGTGGTAGCATCGGGATGGTGTCTTTAAGGTGAGAGGGCCGAATTTTGGTATATGGTGAGAAGATGACTCGAAAGTTGGCTCTGCGAAATATGCTTGCCACGGCGGCACGGATTTTAGGAAAGAACGGGAGGATGACTGTGCCCGAAAACTCAGCTGTGGAGCTACTGTTGAGAGTGGAGCGGTGAGTGAGTTTGGTGAGTTTAGAAAGCACGTTATCGATGATGCTAGGACTATAGCCTCTGTCCACGGCGATGGTTTTTAAAATGTTAATTTCTTCTGTAAATGCTGACTCAGTAGAGCAAATATCTAAGGCGCGAAATACAAAGGTGTAGAATGCCGCCATTTTTTGTTGAAGAGGATGGCAAGAATTACGATGTGGGGGGTAAAGAGACAGCGAAAGGCTTTCGGTATACCGATGTCTGGAATTGATGGCCAACTTTTTTTATTAAAACGTCCAGGAAGTGAAGAGAACTTTCTGACTCAATTTCAATAGAAAATTCAAGATGACGATCGATTGAGTTGATGGTGGGTAGAATCGAGTTAATTTGGTCTGGTGAACCATTCCAAATAAAGAAAATATCATCGACATAGCGGGTCCAAAATTCGAACGCCAATCTGAATCGGTTCCAGAAACTCAGGATCAAAAAAGTGTTGTTTTGTAACCATCTCAACTTCCTTCAACGTTGCAAACGTAACAATTTAATTCTCAATTTCATAAATCGTGCCATGCATTGTAAATTGCCACCGTCAAAACGTGTCGACCGCACTTTCCACCGAAGCCGTTTCTCTATGCTTCGAGCCATTATTCAAGATACAAGAGGCATCCTTTCGAACATTGAAAGTGAACTTTATTCACTACATCTATTTCTCGCAAAGAGCTGTAAAAATTTCAACGTGTTAGATCGGCGTTCTTGGGATGGCGCCCAAAAAGTTTCTGACAATCACAAACGTATCCATGAAAAAAGTTTTCTAAACTGTTTGGTTCAAATTCACCTCCTGTCCCGAAACCTAACATCGCCGGCAACATCGTCAATATCTCCGGTATCCCACTCTCTGATGTTCAACACCGGGCACTTTCCTATAACTTCAATTTTGCTCAGTCTTGTCGCCCTTCCATTCCTGCCTTACTTTCACCAATTGAATCGACGTTCAAATTTAGCAAAATTTGTCCGTCACAAAAAGAAACTCTTCGCCACCTTATCAGCCATTCGATTCAATCTAACTTACGCTCCAATCTCGTTCCTAATATGCCCAAACCTGAGAAAACAGCTTTGAACGAATTATTACGTAATGACAATCTATGCATTACCAAAGCCGATAAAGGGGGCCAAATAGTTGTTTTAACCAAACAACAATATCTCGACGGGTCAGCTAAGGTCCTAGATTCAGGTCCTTACAAACACATTTCGAAAGATCCCTCTGAACGACTCCGAACCAAGTATAATAATCTCATCAAATCATCTGTACTTCTCAATCGCCGCCAGAAAAATTCTCTCACCATATCGCACGCAATTCCTGCCAGGTTTTATGCCCTTCCAAAAGTACATAAACCTGGCATTCCTTTCCGTCCGATCATTTCTTGTATTGGCTCCGTTCCATACAAACTTGCAAAATTTCTCGTCTCTATCCTTTCTCCTTTGTCATTTGCCAATTCTTTTACCGTCAAAAATTCCATTGATTTCATTTCTAAACTACATCAATTCTCACCTGCGAACCGTACCATAGCTTCGCTGGATATCAAATCGATGTTCACCAATATTCCTGTAGATGGCGCCCTTGAATGTCTTGAATGATACGATGCCGCTTAACCGAATTTCATTTCGCGCAACCTGAGATTGATGAACTAATATCATTGACCTCTTTTTGTGTAAACTGTAACTTTTTCATCTTCAATGGTCAACATTTTCAACAAACCGAAGGGTTGGCACTGGGGAATCCCTTATCCTATTACTGTGTGATATTTACAATCATTACTTTGAAACCAACATGTTTTCTTAAATTACGTTTGAATTTTGGATCCGCTATGTCGGAGATATTTTCTTTATTTGGAATGGTTCACCAGACCAAATTAACTCGATTCTACCCACCATCAACTCAATCGATCGTCATCTTGAATTTTCTATTGAAGTTGAGTCAGAAAGGTCTCTTCACTTTCTGAACGTTTTAATAAAAAAGTTGGTCATCAATTCGAGACATCTGTATACCGGAAGTCTTTCGCTGTCTCTTTACCCCCACATCGAAATTCTTGCCATCCTCTTCAACAAAAAATGGCGGCATTCTACACCTTTGTATTTCGCGCCTTACATATTTGCTCTACTGAGTCAGCATTTACAGAAGAAATTAACTTTTTAAAAACCATCGCCGTGGACCGAGGCTATAGTCCTAGCATCATCGATAACGCGCTCTCTAAACTCACCAAACTCACTCACCGCTCTACTCTTAACAGTAGTTCTACAGTTGAGTTTTCGGGCACAGTCATCCTTCCGTTCTTTCCTAAAATCAGTGCGACAGTGGCAAACATACTTCGCAGAGCCAACTTTCGAGTTATCTTCTCACCATATAACAAAATTCGGCCCTCTCAACTTAAAGACACCATCCCGATGCCACAACGCTGGGGTATATATCGTGTGTTTTGCCAATGCCATTTATCATATGTGGGACAGACCAAGCGGGCCCTACGACATCGCATAAAAGAACACCAAAGATGTGTCACTAATGCTTAGTTTCAAAAATCATCCATTGTAGTTCATTGTTGGAATAATGACCATCAATTCAACTTTAAAGAAGCAATGGTCATTTGACAACCTTTTTCGGTCATTGAACTTGACTTCTTGGAAGCGTTTTACATCCATAAATTTGGTGCATCACTTGTGAACGACCATAAATCAACCCCAAGTTTTAGTGGAGCTTGGAAAAATCTGCTTAAACTCTTCCCCACTGCTTCTCCTTCAACTACACCTGCTACTTAACTTTGTGACCAAAATTTACCACTTTGTAAGTTGGCCGCCTAAAACAACTCTGTACTCCTGAAAAAAGCACTAACCGCTACCGGCAACGTATTAACCACATCGAGTTGGCAACACTCTAATGTTGTTTATTGCACGCTAGTTCCAGACGAGGAGAGACCTTGTTCTCTCGAAACGTGCGTCGAACCATCTTTTAAAATTACAACTATGCTAAAAAACGTTGTTATTTTTCCATTATTGTTATATTTGCGTAGTGTTCGTCACTTTTCCAGTCTTATAACACGATGTTTGTTAAAGACATACATGAATTCGAACTATTAAAAATCATGCAAACATAAAATGTTAAAAAGGGAACGGGTATAGATGAAATAAGACCAAAATTGTTAAAGGAAAACCGCACTTATCAAAAGATTTAATATTTTGGTAATTGTCAAAATGGTTTCATGAAAAGCAAATCAACAGAAATCGCATTGTTAAATGTGGCAACGGAAATACAAAGATCTTTAGACACCAGTTATATAGGCATGGAAATATTTTTCGACTTAAATAAAGCGTTTGACATAATTAACAGAAAACTGCTGCTAAAAAAATTAAATCAGTACGGTTTTAAAGAAAAGATAAATAATATATTAAAAAACTACCTTCAGGGAAGACAACAATTTGTCCTTGTAAATAACATAAAATCTGATTCATTGGAAAGCAAACATGGAGTTCCCCAGCAATCAATCCTTGCTCCCCTATTGTTTTTACTGTATGTAAATGATATTATGCATGTATCAGACAAAGGTACATTAACATTATGTGCAGACAACACTAGTGTATTTGTAAGAGGAAGTAACATTGAAGAATTGATAAAAACTGGACAGGAAGAAATTGGAAAATATGAACTTTGGTTTAGAAGTAATCACATGAAAATAAATGACACTAAAATAAAAATATTAATTTTTAAAACGAGGAACAAAAAAATTGGTAAATTGAGGGATTTAGATAGAATTTATATTAATGGAAAAGAAGTTGAAATTGTCAAAGAAATTGATTCCTTAGGAGTAACATTAACGAACGATTTAAACTGCAATAAACAAATTGAAAAAAAAAAAAAAAATCAGTTCGGGAACAAGAATTATAAAGAAATTGTCACGTGCAGTTCTTAAGAATGTGTTACTGTGTCCATATTATGCTTTTCTATATAGTCACCTGATTTATTGCAATTGTATATAGGAAAATTTGAATAAGAACAACATGAAGGTAATTAAATCCGTACAGAATAAATTTTTAAAAACCATCGAACGAAACACCAGCTTAAGTTACATTACATTATTTGTAAAATATGGTATATTACCAATTGATAAAATCAATGAATATTGTACGCTAGAACTAATGTAGGAAAGGATAATAGAAGGAAAACATTTTGGATAATATTGATATCCAGTATCACGAAAACAACAGAAATTTAAGAAGAAGCAACCAAATTAAGCTACGAGAGATTAGAACGGAAATGTACAGAAAGGAATTGAATATATGGGAATAAAGCTTTGGAATGAATTACCAAATAATCTTAAAAATATTAATAATATAAAATTGTTTAAAAAGAGATTAATTGTATACTTATTAAACGGAGTTTGTGCGCCAGCGGATTAATAGGGTCCTCAACCGGTTAAATTTTATAATTTAAACTGGGGACCCATCACGGGGAAATGCAAATTGTATTGTCTGTTCTAAACTGTGTGAAATTTATTATACTTAAATTGAAATTCAAGACTGTATGCAATATGTAACCCTTGTGATAAACAAACATTATTATTATTATTATTATTTATACAAGTCGAACTCTATGCAGGTTAAATTAAGTAACGATATTTTAAAAATGTTTTTCAGGCACAGTAATATGAATGACGATGTCATGGCGTGGTTAGATGGTGAAACGTTCGCAAATAAAAATTTTTTTTTTTTTGCGTTTGGTGGGACACGATCTCACGACTTCCCCCTTACCGGGCGGGTACTCCACCAACTAAGTTACAAACGACGAATATTCAATCCCTTACGAACGTATTTAAAACCTACTTTCCAAAACTTATATATTACTGCGCCTAAAAAACAGTGTTAAAATATCGTTGCTTAATTTAATACAATGTATGTTGTGTTTGTTAAGAATTGCAATATTTCTTAGTTTAAAAAAAAAAAGATGCGTTACTGTAGTACAGCCTTCAATGGCCCCTTAATGGCCAGCCCACATACGGCCATTTGAAAGTTAACCCTAAAAGCAGTTTGTGGTATTGACTTAAACTTCGATTGCAGCTTAAGGCCATTGCAGGGCCCACAATTGCCCAATAACAGCTGGCCTTTGGCCCACAAATGGCCATCATTACCTACACAGGCCCCACATTTTGCCACATGGTTTCTGTTTAGTGGGTGTGGTTATGACGCTATGAGTTTTCTTTTGTGAGCTAATTTACTCGTTTTTCCTTCACCAGCTTAAGATGCCCTGGGTTTGATTATTTCAGTAGAAACTATTAAATCTTTTAACACCTAACCACTGAGGAGGCATTTGGATTTGGAGAGAGGAAATCATGGAAGAAATGCTTAAGACTACGAATTTATGTGACATCTGCGACATATCAGTCAGCAGGGTAGTCCTTAAGTAAGGGCTAGCAGGGCCCATGCCCCAGGCCCTGCATTTCTTGAAATACCGTGAAGCGTAATTCTCAAATTTAAAATTTTTGTAATATTGAAAATTTCCCAAAAGTACTTTTGCTTTGACTCTCGCATTTTGTGTGATCTAGTAGTCATACATTATTCCATTTGTTTTTGTTTTGTTTTCTTACTCGTATATGTATGGGCCCCCGAAATAAATTTTGCCCCGGTCTCGGCATTAGCTAAAGACGGCCCTGCCAGTCGGTATATAAAGGAACTTTGCTGGAACTATGCAAATATGATACGTACGTCAAAGTATGTCATTAAACCCCCTCTGACCCAAAATTTTTTCTTTCACATCACGAGATTACGCGTGGTCATACCCGGCATAGTGAGTAAAAACAAATAGGCTACCACAATCCCATTTTTTGTTAAACGTTGTGTATTTTATTATTATGCTCTTGAATAGCATTTATGTTTATTTTTTTACTAAAGATCGGAGTATAATAGAAGAAAAATATTGGCGTTTTTGCCAAACATATTGAACGGGTGTCTGCTACAAGAAATAATATAAAACTGTGTCATAGGCCTTTCTGATTAACCCAGATTTCGGCTAAACGAAGATTAGTTAAGCGGAGATATACTGTATGTGTATGCGAAAATAAATACAGAAAATGGGAATAAATGTATGAAAAACTAATAAAACCCAAAAATATTGTAACGTAATGCTTTCGTGTTAGTGTACATGTGTTAATAGGTTTTTGTATTATTTATTTTTTTGAGATGATGGCTGTTGTTATGAATTTGATTGATGCATTTGATTAAGTTTATTATTGACCAACAAATTGTTGGTTGGAAGAATTATTGTAGAATATATAAAACTGCTGTTTGTTATTGTAAAAGGTCGCCAATTTGGCGAGATTGAATGACACCAAAACTATTACAATTTTACAACTTTAAGTCTAGATTCGATTACTCAAAATTTACTTTTAGGTTCAATACCTCTGAAACAACTAGTAGTTCACTTCCTCGAATCCGTAAGGTTAATTTCTTGTACCTTGGAATTTAACTTCGTTTACGGATGAAAATGAAAATATTTGGGCCGTTTCGAATAGTGGCAATGGTGCAGAAAATTCCCACAAGTAGCCAATACTTTGGAACTACTGGAAAATGAACTCACTGAATTAAATAATTTAAAATTTATATTTGTAAGTTATAAAACATTATTGCATTGTGTGAATGACAAAAAACAAAAACTACCAACCCAGATTCAAAAGCTGGAGATCGTAGTGGCATGACACAAGAAAGGAATACGTTTAAACAGATTTATTATAAAAAAAATAATTAAAAGAATACATTTAGATATGATTAAGGACCCAGCGTGGGCCTATGGATAATATACACAATCTTTCCAGAGTGGGTAAACATACCTTTAGACTATATTTACAATACTTCCATATGAAATGACAATTTCTATATAATCATGTGAGTACATTGTTTTTTTTTGTTTTTTTATAATAATTAATCAACAATGGGGATAATTTACAGGGCTCAGTTAATATAGGATTGGAGGGAAAAATGGTTATATGAAAAGGTAAATGGTTACCATTTCTGAGACTTGGGGCCCCTCAGAGAGCCGTGAAGAAACGTTCTTTGCATGTTGAAAGCGGAGCTGGGACTCTTGTTGAACGGGAGACCCGCCCTTGCTTCGAAAGGGGTTGCTGTACCCAGCTGCGAGTTGGCGCCCTTTTTTTGGAGCCCATCTTCTTCATGACCACCACTGGTTTATATTGAGGTTGTAAGATTTTCTTTCAGAAAAAAGGCGATTAGTGTACAGATGGGACAGGCTTGACCATAGCAAAGGCAATTACGTCAGAACGCACCTCCATTTCTGGGAATCAGTGGTCATTTTACAGAAGAGGGGGAACATTCCCCTTTGTACCAGAAACTCATTTATTGTTTACTGTGAGAGAGAAATTCGTCCATTTCCTTATATGGTCAATCTTGAAGGAAAGACTTCGATTTTTACTACCTTTTTGTGGTTATTTCGCTATTTTGCTGCGATAAGTCATCGTCAGGTGCATAGAAAGAGTGCGTATCCATTGAAAAAATAAATGGCAACATGAAATGGTAATAGATGAAGTTAAATTGCAGGAAATATAGAAAGAAAGTGTCAAAAATGTAGAATAGAAATTTGCATAATTAGGGGAATTTTTATGCAAAAGTAGAAGGGATTATTTAACGTTAATTTTTACATTAAATAATAATAACAATATGTTTAATTTTAAATATAATCCTTTGAAGGATAACATAATATCCCACGATAATTTTAAATGTCTTCACATAAATTAAAGCAGCCTTTCACGAATTGTATTAACAATGTTGCAGAAAAAAACATGTTTATAAACAACGTTACTTTACGGCCGAATTGTTGAAAAATGTCCATAATTAACGAATCAACATCAATAACATCATAGCCTTTGCAAGAAGTTGATGGAGAATATCTCTATCTCTCTCTATCTATCTCTCTCTATCTATCTCTCTCTATCTATATGGAGAATAGTAGATTAGTTCTGCCCAACCATTTCTTCCCCTTTGTGGTTTTCTTCTTACAGTCCTCTCCAGTTTTGGCCTCGGGTGACGCAGTTATAGCGAATACGCCGTTTGTCCACGTTCCTCTCCAACCAAGTGCGGACATAATAGGGGGTCACAGGGGTCATGACCCCCAAAATATATTTTTTCACTGTAAAAAATTCCAACTTTCATGATAAATGAAGGGTGTTATTCCAAGACCATGGCAAATTTTGTCTTTAACCCCCAAAATGAAAGTCTGTGCCTGCTCCTAACAGTGCCAAATAAATAACTAAACGCTTACCTGATAACTGCTCATTATAGACGAGGGTTGTTTCCCGGGATTAAAAATGTTCTGATCCCTCGGGAAAACATGCGCTTACTGACCTATGGTTGCGTAGTGGTAAAACGTTCTCTATCACGGTTCGATTGCCAATGGTAACCAAGAACGCGTAGCGTTTTTCTATTAACCCTAGTCCGGAGTTTGGTAGCCTTAGCAACAGAGGCCCAGATTCCTCGGAAAATTGCAAGTCTTGTCGCCACATGAAACGTGATGTCCTTGCGCCATAAAAACACTAACTCTCTACTGTTTTCGTCAAATGAATTTGCATGTTGCATTACATTTAAAGAAATGTTAGGATAAAATGACTTACAATGGAAAGTAAGCAAGGTGAATAACAATATACTGAATGAAATTCCGAAAACGAGTAATATCTATTTCAATAGTTACTCGATCCAGCATTAATAGCAAAGCTCGAGATTTTGTGTCATTATATTGTGCGTTACACAAATATAATCCGACTTCTTTCCAGCCATACCCTACTCTCCGAACCGTTAAGCTCACTGAGTTGGATTAAAATTTTAGTGATCTTGAACGCATGTGATTATATATTATGGACTGAAGATCACGTGAAAACCCATCCCATCATATACGATCTATTAACTGCACGTAGCGTATGAAGTACAAAGGCAAGGCAGTACATAATTTGTGTCCTGGCTTGGGCCTTTTGTATTTACGGATAAATTATGGGGATAATCTGAATGTGCATACATATTTTCCTCTCCTTTCCAAGTTTCAGTATTTTAAAAAGATACACACCACCTGTCAAAAGTTTTGTTGTTGCTGCTAATTCTTTTCAACATCAAAAACTGAGGAAGGTGGTACCATGCAATTAAGCACAGCTTAAGTTAACATATAAATTAAAAAAAAATACTAATTAGGGGTTAGAGACAAAATGGATTAAATACTTTTCTAATTATAATCCTTTGTTATATACTTAACTCTTGCTGCTCTAAAGTACACGATGCTCTTACATAACATATTATTACAAATTTAAAGGACAAATAAGAATAATTGCAGAATTTCTAATATCAATACGTATACAAGACCCATATTACGCATAATTAGTGAATACATTCTGCATGGCAATCAAGCTTGAAAATATACAGTAATGAATTAAGGTAACAATGGATTTTAGGACAAGAGCACTTATTGCTTGAAACAAAATATAATTGAAAAAAATATATATAAACTGGACAAAACCAAGACCGTTTATTTTGTTTGCATTATTTGTAATATGATTCAACATGCATGACCTTTTTATTTCCAGGAAAGTAAAAATGCCTTCTCTTCCACCCTCCTCCTTTATCGGGAGCTTCTGTTTAAAGGTATATCGTCTAGAGCCTCTTTCCTTGAAACATCTTTCTTCCACAGCTTGCCAGAAAACGATTTGATCCATCTGACAGTGTTCGAAATCACCCAGAAAAACGTCAGGGAACAAAAATTGGGAAATCGAGCGGTGGAGTGTTAAAGGTAAACCCAATACAGGTATCAGACATTGCAACGGTTGGGTGATCCCCAAAACCGAGGTATCCTTCACTTAGATGCGAGCAATTCAACCTCGCGATAGCTTTGGATCATCTTCCCATTTGTAAACAGCCTACCATTTGCTCTCATGATGAAACTATGCTGAATTTAGGATGCACGGAAGTATACTACACCGAAGGGTTTGGGATTTGAGGGTTTAGGACCGTTTTTTCATATCTTTTTTCTACTTTTCAATTTTCATTGATAGCGCTGAAAGTTCTTTCATAGACTGGAAGTTTTTAACGGATACAAAAACTTCGAAATGCGGGATTCTGTTCGCATCATTTATTTTTTTATAAACCTTTAAAGATGTATTTAATGAACCGATAAGTGTATTACTATAGAAAAGTTTAAGCAAGAATGGGCATAGAATAAAATCTATGCTACCATAAATTATGTAAAATTTGTGAAAATTGTCACTTAGAATTTAAATTTGAACTCTAAGTCGATATTTATTCAACCATGTTAAAAGTTTTAACGAAGTGTGATTTGAGCTTACGCGGAAAGTCTTATGATATGAGTTCTGGAGATGATTATTGCGTGAATCGGTATGAATAAGCTATATTATCTGCATTTGTATATTGTATTACTACAGTTCTGCTAGAATGAGGCAAGAGCACATTGAAGAGGATTGTCGTTAATGCCAAAAGGATAAAATTTCTTTCAGAAATATAATATTTAATGCACTGCCATTAGAGACGTTACGATATTTTCATCAAAACATGCTATTGTATATAATTTTTATACAAAAATATAAAATCTACTGAAAAGCACCAAGCACAAACACTATCATAATCTAATAAAGTGTGGTAAGTGCTGCATTTATTTCTTTTGATATTTTCAAAATTTTACACAGAACTTTATTTACTTATACCCTATTGATGAGAAAACAAATAAGAGACAAAAAACTTGAGATCTAACAAGCATGTTACCCCATTCATCGTAATTAATTAATTAACCCACGTTTTTCCCATAAATCCCTTTCTGAAATTAGGATATAATTTATACACTAAATAGATAAACATAGGAAAAGTGTCACGATCTTTTCAAATTCAATAGATGATGGTTGCTGTGAACTATTTCCGTAAACAGGAGCTAAGAACTTTGGTCTTTTTTACATATCATTCTCAAATTTATTAGTTATTTAAAATATATAACATATAACTGTTACTTTTAAACATTAAATATTAATAAACAAATTGTTGACATGAAATAGTCGCAGTTAAAATTTTAATTACGTTTACAGTTGTTTCAATAGCATGTGATTATTTGTGTCGATAATTTCTTCATTAGTTAAGCGCAGTTTATTACTATATTATTTATATGATATATGTTATCACTTTTTCTACATGCACTATTTGGGCAAATGGAAACAGACACCATGCTTGAAAGGACACAATGGTATTCACAAGCTTAAATTAACGTATGGTGGGCTCATTTTTGATCTCAATAACTGCAGAGATATTGCAAGGTATATTTTCTATACAAAACATGAAGCATGAGAACCTCCCTATTTCAACCGTTTAGATTTAAGTCAACTAATAAAACGCTTTCTTAGCTTTCAATATTTTGCAGTAAAATGCATGTGCCTGAACCAATCATACTATAGAAACTTCTGACTTCGTACAAAATTCGAATCAATGATCTTAGTTTGCACAAACAATACTTTCGAAATTAGAACTAACTCAATTTTAGAATATACAAACGCACAATATCTGTGTTATGATTCTAACCCCGCGCACCAGTGAGTATAATTACTGCCTTCCAGCGGTTCGCTGGGTTTGAATTATGATCCCATGTAAGCTAGGTCTTACGTAAAAGTATCATGGGGTTGGGTCAGGTGTCCTGTTTGGCACCCTTATAATGAACCGACTGTCTATATTCCTTCTTCAGATGGCAGGGTAAAACAGCCAGGAAACCAAGCGCGGAGGTCACAGAAAGGTCACTGTAAAAAATTTCAACTTTCATGATAAATGGCGGGTGTTATTCCAAAAGACCATGGCAACTTCTGTCGTTGACCAGCTCCTTCAGAAACTAATGTGCTTAAAATAGCTAGCAATGATGTGGGCAAAGGAAAAATGAATTCCATCACACTCTTAATTATTGTGTCCGGGTAAGAATAAATTTATTATTACATTGAGGACACCCAAGTGTGCTTACAAAAGCAAATTAGATTCTGCGGTAATGCAGTGGTAATGCGTTCGCATGTCATTAATTTAAATTCGACTTCCAACAATAGAAAAAAACCTCTTCAATTAACTATTCATTGTAGTTCGGGGATTGGTGCCCTAGAGCTTATGAAGTTAAGATTCTTTAGAAGAATATAGGTTCACTGTACCCCTACGCTGGAAGCATGGCAACTGTTTCTACCGTAACATTAATCCAAGATGGATTCCTAATGATATCATACAACGCATTACATCCCACCGCAGTCCAGAATTTGTTTCCCTTAACGATAGATGTTCAGATCCTTTGGAAAACGAGATCCCCGCGCAGCATGAGAGCTTCTGTCCTGTCACCGTATAAACAGAGAAATGGGATAACAAGTTACGATGCTTATGTTAGCTGTCGATATATTCTGTTATAGACATTTTTTAGTATTCAATCAAATTGCGATGTGTATTTAAATATATTTCATTTACTTTTTATCATTATTTTGCTTTTTCTTCTCGCCCAAAACACATAATCCATGTAGAGCATTCAAATATAAGTTCGTCATACACTACATGCTACTTTTAGTTCGCAAAACCTTCGGTCATCGCCTAAGTCGTTTTATGGCATACTTAGGGAAAGTAAAATCATGTTGTCCCACACAATATTCTTTTATCTCATTGTGATATACAGGGTGTTCCGAAACACCGGTGTAAAAGTATATGACCGTGATCCTTGTGCAAAGTGGACCATAATGGACACCTACATGAGTGGTCGGAAACGAATATTCGTAGAGTTATAACTATAAATAAATAACAAATCATGGTTGTATGAAGAGGAAAAGTTACTCTCAATGCCTACGTCACCTGGGCCTACTAAGCCAGTGCCTACTTTGAAGCAGACGTTGGCTTTGATGGACGGTTGGAATATTAAAATCACCAGTCATGACGTGAAATCTATCCGATTGGCTGAAAAAAAAATTGCGCGTGCATTTCGCTTTTGAAATTAAATTACCAATTGAAGTGCTTAGTGCTTTACACCACACCCGTGCAGAAACAAGTTTTCTGTAATTCGTCTTAAACTAACCAGCGAAGGTGTTAACAGATGCAGACAGCTTCCTTATTGGTTGGAAGTATTTGGCGGATATCACGAAAAGTACTGACCTGTCACCTAAATGCAGACCACTTTTATGTCTCAAAATTGTCCCAGGAATACCGCTGTGGGGTTATTACCCAACGGTTATTCAACACCCTGTATATATCTCAGTGTGTGTGTGTGAAATTCCTTCTTAGATAATACTGCACTGTTGCACAGTTACAAATCATTTGATATTCTATATTTCTTTAAGTAATCGCAATATGGCGACGTGTCAGCTAGCCTTAAAATCAAAAGTCGGTTTGGTCCAATCTCTTGACCAGAAAATTGCACTTCAAGGACATACTCTCGTAAGCAACTTAAATTTGTGACAAATGTGATTGGCTTGAAGTCAGAACTTCGAAGAATGCACATACTGCGTCGCGCCGCATGTGCAGCAGGACCCTGTTGTTGTTCCATGGCTTATTGCTTTTCCGACTATGCACCCCTCCCTCCACGGAGTGCCGAGCAGGGAGTCAGTGGACACTGGAGTCCTGCGCGAATTGGTCCGCGATGCCATTGCCAACCTGGCCTTGCCTCCCTTCCAAATTTTTACGGATGGGTCCTTCTGTGCAGTTTCCAGGAAGGGTGGTGCCTCGCTTGATGATCCCGCAAATCGGTCTGGCCATATGCTTCGACTTACCTTTGTGTTTCTCCTCCACGGAGGCGGAGCTTGTTGGTTTGCGGGAGGCCACCAACTGGGTCCTTCACCACGGTAGCTCCGATGTTACCGTGTTCTGTGACTCTCAGGCTGCTTTGCTTGGCCTCCAGGCCGATCCTGCTGTTTGGCCGGTCTGCCCCATTGTCCAGGACATTGTGGTCGCGGCGGCTAGATGTGCGGATGAGGGGAGGTCTGTGATATACTGTTGGTTTCCTGGCCACACCGGTAATCGTGGTAACGAAATTGCGGACACTTGGGCGCGTCGAGCCCTAGAGGACGTAAACGGTTCCTGCAGTAACAGACCCTCCCCGCACAACCCCTCCCTTTCCTGCCGTATCAGGAGTCTGAAGGACACCTATCGAAGTGACATGGTGAACCTCTTAAAAAAGAGACATTTCGGGGCATTTTCGATCAATTTTCGCAGTGCTTTCTTTCCGATTGTCTCCCAAGGGGGGCACAGAACAGGCTGCATCGTTTCAGAATTGGCTGTGCATTCACCAACAAGTACCTCCACCGCATTAGGCAACTCCCGTCGCCAATTGAACCTCGCCTCACCGCCAGGTCTGTTAGACCCCTTAGATCCTCCTGGACCCCCTCCCCGTCTTTGCGCTGCCTCCGTGGTTGTGCTAAGCACCTTCCTCTCCGGGCTTGGCCGGTTCCTGTAGGTTACTCGGCTGGCCCATGGGGGTGTCTCCGGTCCTGCTGCCTGGGCCGTGGCCGTTCCCCGTGACGGTTCCAACGGCTGCTGGTTTCGGTGTGCGTTGAATGACGACTTTACGTGAACGTGCATCTATGAATGCCGTGTTGATCGGCAATCCATCTCCCCCTCAGCCGCCTCGGCGGCTGATTACGCTGTTCAAGCGTCCTGTCTGGGATTACAGCGCCGCCCCCGGCGGCCACCCTTCCCAATGAAACCCTTGCACAATCCTCCTCCTCCTCCTCCTCCTCCTCACATACTGCGCATAACGCCCCTTGCAACAAAGCTCCTGGGAGCGTCATAATTACTAACGAGTTTTGGTGCACATGTATCAAAAAATTGGCAAATATAGAAAAGGTGGTATTACGATTATAAAAGTGTTTTATTTCGGCCTATTTTATTATCATGTTATTTCGTACAACTTAGTTCTTTTCACCAGGTGCAATAAAATACAAAGTTTAGGAAAGGAAGGTGGCACTTACGTTGCAATTTATCACGTATTTTCTATAGTTTTGAAAAATTTTGACTCATATAACCCCTTTACATACCTATATATATATATATATATATGCATGCATATACATTCAGTTTTGGAGTTATTTATAATACCTTTCTATATAATAATATACAAATGTTTGCTCATAGAGTTTCCATATACTATATATTTTGTATATACCTTATATTGGAAGTAATTGGCATTTTCTGTGTGCCCAAGAAATAACAGAAACATATATCAAAAGAAATATATTTGCAATCTTATGAATTTTAACGGCATGCACGACAAATCGCGACGCTTGCATTCATATGCAAAATATTTTGAACCCAGTTTTATCGAAAACTTTCTCCGAATTTGCATGAATTGGAATTTTTCTCTTTTCTTACAGATAACATATATCTAGTACTGCAAGGAAATCCCGAAATATAAATATCTTACATCCACTGCCCAGGCCGAAGAAACTTTTATTCTGTCACTAGAAGATATTTGATCATAACTAGGAAACTGTCCAGCTTCAAGAATATATTCTGACGCCATAAAGTAAAATTAAAGCATCTTTGCTTAAATTGTAAACATTTAACATATATAATTATTGGCAATACTTGTTATGTAAAAAGGGGGTAAGTGTAAAAAATAATATTATAAATATAGCCAATTAAAAAACTAATCCATCTCATCTGATTAACATTTTCAACATAACCATCAAAATGTCGTCTATTTATGAAACATTTCGACTGGAAGTAAGTTACGTTCATTCAGTCAGTTCAGGTAAAATATCTAGTTATATGTGTGACTATCTATAATGTATTTGATTCTTTATAATATTCTATAAAATACATCGTGGCACAAAAAACATGTATGGTATTATTTTCAACTTTATAAAAAGCAAATACTGGGATCTTTTATTGACAAAAATCACATATACAGCAAACTTCGGAAGAGTATAGTAATAGTGAAGTATTAATTTCCAATGTAGGAAGTTTGTAAATATAAGTTAATTAACAATGCTATGATTCAATCGCGGACAAAAAAAATGCAATACCGAAGATATCGCCAATCTGCATGTGATCGTATAATAATTACTAGAAACAATTTCTAACACATGCTTAAGAACAAAGAAAAATTCCAAAATTAGAAGAAGCAGTTTCTTCTCAACAAACATAAAATATATACCCATTTAGAAAAATGAAACTGTGATATAAATTACTCAAAAATATACACACACTCAAAATTTATATTATATTTTAAGTTCAAGAATTGCCATCGATAGAGTTGGTATACCAACAATTTGTACTTCTGGTAGCATATTTAATGAATATGCCATGTCTGTCTCTAAATAACGAATTAACTTTGTTTTAAATATATTATACATCTCTGTATTATGTGCAGGGATACCATTACATAACAGACATATTTATGAAAGTTGATAGTAATTTTTTTTTCCATATGGCCTCATAAGAATAAATACTTATCAATATAAGGTCTTAAAACACCGTCTTCAATTATTTTCGTTCGAGTGCTTTCTCCGGATCGAAAATTGGCTAATGACACGAACTACCGCTCTGTATCTCTGCACCCATAAATATTTCCTTCAATGCTTTGTGCTATGTCCAAATTCTTTAGGTCATCCATCCTGTTCTTTTTCAGCATCAAGGTCTCTACCACATGATGTTTTCCTTTAGCGTTAAGTGGTGTGATTTGTATTTACCTCGCCTTATCTATACACAGTATTCTTACTTTTTTGTTATAGGAGCATATCAATGTATTTCTTATCTTTACAATGGGAAGTGATATTATTTTTTTTCAGTTCTATAAATGTTTTCTTTACATTTATGATAAAGTTCATCTCTGAACGTCAATTCCATTGGTGAGATTCCTAGTAAAACTTTATTTCTGGTTGGTATTATGATCATATCATCGACATACCTAACCTTATTTGTAATTACCCCCAGTTTTGCCTTTTGCATACCAGAGCTACAATTTTTATCTTTAGGTATCTATATTTGACACCTTTAAGAAAAACTAAAGGGTTTACTTTGAAATAAGTATGCTCCCATAATTATTAATAAATTTTAATTGCATAACTTAAATTTATATCTCTTTTTTAACATACGTGAAAAAAATCCATCGTTATTGGATTCTTATTAAAAATAAGCAGAATTTAAATGCGCGCATTTCGTACTCCAAATCACTAAAATCTTATACCCAAATTTACCAGTCCACGGATTCATTGCAATATGCTCTTGGAATAGTAACATTTCCCTTGTGCAAGACATGGCGTTTTATTGCATATAAATTCCGAAACCCATACATATTTCATATCCCATGATAAAAAAAAGGCAATGACAACAGAATATGGTAAATATGTAATATGCAAAAAAATAGATACTGAAGAAATCACCGTTCTTGTACGGACATTAAATAAAACTGAAAGGAAATATTTAGCTATATTTAGCTCGGAGATTCGTATTAGAATCGCAAGCATATAATTAGTAAGGTGAATGAAACCCCATTATTTGGGGAAATGTAATTGCGAAAGAGAATATCGCGTGTGCTTTCAATGTTAGACAATAGATTGTCCAAGATACAACACAAGCACGATATATCATGATATTCCGTACGAGTGTTGGAAAGGACATTAAGCATGTGATTGTTAAATAAATATTAAGTAACGTTCAACTAATGATAGGGGTTATATTAATTATTTCTGTAACAATTACTAACTAGAACTGCGTCATGATACAAGCATTAAATCTAAACGTTAGCTTGTCTCACGACTGGTTTCTCCCCTTACTAAATTAACTACATCTTCCTAATATCAAAGCGTCTTTCAAATTAATATCGCTTACATTAATGCTCTTCAGCCTTTATTGAAATAATATACTAAAACGTATATTTTTATATAATGATTCTCCAATCGTTCTTACAAATGTCCCATTTCTGATCTCCTACACATCGATAACCACTTCCCTATAAAGAAATAAATATATACCAACTAATCTATTTACCAAAGGAAGGGAAGACAAATAAATCCATATATTTTATTACAACCTGGAATCCGCAGAAATTGCAGACGGAATTCACAAGCGCAAATATTTATGAATTTTATATATAAGACACGATTTTCAGTTCGCTTGATAAAGAAACCAGCAATTCTCGAAACATTGCGGAATCATCCTTATATGTTGGAACAGTGACAAAATTTTACTTTACAAAATATAAAAAATAATTCCGCAACGTTTAGGGAACTACTGTTCCCTTTATCAAAAGAAGTGAAAATCCTGTTCTATAGATATGTGCATGCAAAATGCAATGCAATAAAATTCAGCTTTGACTTCGCTTACATTTTGTACAATAATGTATATATTAACACTTTAATTTCAGTACAATAAGCTAATTAAATAACATTCTACAAAGAAACTTGCATTAACTATCCTTTTCAAAAAATACTTTATTTGGAGATGTTGAGAAAACGGTTCACAGATGTTTGCTTTGTTTTGCAGCGTTTATGTTCATTTAGTTTTTATCGGAAATTATTTAGGGCATTAAATACATAGTCATTAATATAACGCAGCGGCTTAAAACAGCGTTCAATGTTTTTTACGGATTCCACGGCAGTTAAATGTGATGGTAGTTAAGCAGTGGTTTCTTTCTCACTTGCTTCACTTTTCTCATCATTTTATGATAATTCAATGGATTCTTATTTTGTCTTCTAAAGCGACGGAATACTTAAAATAACGACGGCATTATATACCTCACCGAACACACAAATATTTGTAAACTCATTGAAATATTCAATATGATTTTGTAGCAGCCAAAACGGGAATAGAGAATCATCTATCTAAGATTTATTATATTCAGTATCATCATTATCCGTGTTAACTTAACCTCATTTTGTGAAGTATATTTGAATGCAAGATTAAAATAGATCTGAACAATTACCTACCATCAATCGAATACCATCAAGAACTGACGTTTTTCGTTCATATTTTTCTCATTCTTTCTAACAACTTGAGAATTATTTTTCGTCGATAGCGGCACTTAAAGCTACAAATAATTCCTTAAATTAATCTAATGACGTAGCACTAAGCAAAATAATTAGCAAATAGAAAAAAAAAACGTTTTTAAGCTTAGGTGAAACTTTAATAGACAAATTTCAGCGCATTTCGGACGGACTTTATCCGTCCCTCGTCTGGAATACACGTTCGTCTGGCACTGAAACAAGCAGCAAAGTGTTGCCGATTCAGCGATGGGTTGTGTTGCCAATTAGATCCCGTTTCCTGTTAAAAAAATTTTATTAATGTTGACTGCCGCTCCATCTCTCGGCGGTGAAACATTACACTGAATCAGGTGGGATGGTCGGTGAATGTTGAAGAGCTCCTCGTGAGGTTGAGAAAGGAGGAAAAGAAGGAAGAGTTGAAGAGTTCCTCCTTGAAGAGCTCCTCCTTATATACGGGTCCTCTTATATAGGCCTCACGCAATCACCTTTCCTTGGTTCTCGCCAACACTTGGTCCGCCTCTGGATGGTGGTAATTCAATTCAACAATATGCGAAATCAAATATATTGCAAACACGTTGTATTGTTGAATTTCAACGTCGAAAAACGATTCATAGGACAGAATCCGATCAGTTTCAGACAGAATTGTCCAGAACACTAACTGTTCTATAAAATGTACTTTTGTTATTCTGGTAACTTTCCAAAAAAGTAAATATCGTGACCAAGACAATATTTCCCCTTCTCTCGCCCCCCTCGCCGCACAATTTTCATTGGTTCGAAATTGTTAACTCTCACATTCCGGAGTTTCACAGCTAATAAGATACCAATTTCTTGATAATACAGCCCAGATGCAGTGTATTGGACAAGTACGTCCATCTTGGGAGTAACTTCTCTTTTTAATTCAATTATGATTTGTTATTTGTTTATGGTAGCGAAACAATACAGAGTTTCACCAGGAGATTCCATAACAAACAGTTATTTCGACACTGGCGTAAGGTTTAAAAACACGACGTTTCGGGAGCCAACTGCTCCCTTTGTCAAGTGAAGGCAGAATGAAGAGTTCGTGAAAGTCCTAAGCTTATATACCCGCATGTTGGGAATCCCCATCTGACGCCATTTGGTGCGGAGCATTTCCAGCTGGGGAAACCCCAATCGGGGAAACCCTCGCCGGGAAAGCCCCCGCACCCGACGATGTCAGATGAACACCCCCAACTCGAGGTTTTGCAAAAATCCTGTAAGGTTCTGGTAGAGGTTTTGCGATGTTTATTGCACGACTCTTCAAACCGTAGGTTTCCCATGATTCCAGAAAAAGTCTACTCCCCAGATTCGTCACATTCTGATGATGGTTTTACCGGCAGATAAGGGTCGTACTACTGTTGTGATGGATAGGTCGGTTTACGATGATAAAGTAATGTCACTTTTAAATGATGGCGATACCTATTCCGTTGTAGATAAAGACCCTACTGGTTGTATTGAGAGGCAGCTGTCGCCTCATATGTCGCAGCATATGTCGCCTACTAAAAGTTCACAGAGTCGAAACTGGATGAGAAACTTTACTCGCGACTCCGTTGTTCGTCTGGAAGAATACCGCTGTTCTATGGACTCCCAAAAGTCCATAAACACGATATTCTTCTTAGACCTATTGTGAGTTTTTGTAGTTCGCCAACATATGCACTTTCTAAATATCTTGCAGGTATACTATCTCCTCTTGTTGGATCTTCTATATCTTGCAGGTATACTATCTCCTCTTGTTGGATCTTCTATATCTTGCAGGTATACTATCTCTTCTTGTTGGATCTTCTATATCTTGCAGGTATACTATCTCCTCTTGTTGGATCTTCTATATCTTGCAGGTATACTATCTCCTATTATTGGACCTTCTGAACGGTCGGTGTCTATATCTAGGGAGTTTATTTCTTCTATCAGAAACGTAAAAATCGCTCCCGATGATGCTATGGTGCCTTTTAGTGTTGTTTCACTTTTCACCTGTATTCCAACAAATTTGGCGGTATCAACAGCATTGGAGCGACTGAGGCATGATGGAAGCCTGGAAGAAAGAACTAGCCTTAGTCCGGAAGAGATATATTGCCTGTTCGAGTTCTGCTTGAATTCCACGGTTTTCGGCTTCAAGGGTAGATTTTACCGACAGAAGAGGTGTACGGCGATGGGGTCACCTGCTTCGAGTGTGGTGGCAAATTTGTGTATGGAGGCATTTGAAAACAGTGCTTTAGATGAGTGAATTTACTGTGTCCAGGTGTGGAAGCAATACGTCGATGATACTTTCGTTATCCTACCAAGGTCTTCAGTTGCTGATTTTCATCTCTATTTGAACAGCTTGAACCCTCATATTCAATTTACATTAGAAGAAGAAGATAGCTGTTCATTACCCTTCTTAGATGTTCGGATAAATAGAGATGGGCATGGGCGACTGTTGACTACGGTGTTTAGGAAACCAACGAATTTTGGCGCAGTATAGCCCAGATGCTCTTGCGCCATAAAAAAGCCAAACCAACACATACTGATAGGTATCTTGACTTTCGTTCTCATTACCCGGCATCACACAAAGCATCTGTCATTAGAGCCTTGCACCGACGAGCCTTTACACATTGTTGTAATGATGACCTTCGCAATGTTGAATTACGACGCAACAAAAGCGTGTTGAAAAAGAACGGTTACCCGACTAAATTTATCGCTCGTAACCAATGTGGTGTTAGTGGTGGAAACAGGAATGTAGAGGATGAGACTAGGAAGACATCAGTGGTTTTGCCATATGTGGCGGGTGTCTCAGAAAAGCTGTCTCGAATTCTCAGTTGTGTGAATGTTAAGACCTACTACAAACCTGTCTACACCCTGCGTGATCTATTACTTAAAGTTAAGGATCGCGTCCCTGAGGAGGAAAAATCTGGTGCTATTTACCAAATACCGTGTGGAGACTGTGACAAGGTGTATGTTGGACAGACGGGAAGATCGATACGTCTACGAGGGAAGGAGCATATGCGTGCGGTAGCTAGGGGAGACGATTCAAACCAGTTGGCTGAACATGTCTTCAGGGAGGGTCACGAACCAGATTGGCATTCGATGAAAATATTACATCAGAATGTGACGAATCTGGGGAGTAGACTTTTTCTGGAATCATGGGAAACCTACGGTTTGAGGAGTCGTGCAATAAACATCGCAAAACCTCTACCAGAACCTTACAGGATTTTTGCAAAACCTCGAGTTGGGGGTGTTCATCTGACATCGTCGGGTGCGGGGGCTTTCCCGGCGAGGGTTTCCCCAGCTGGAACTGCTCCGCACCAAATGGCGTCAGATGGGGATTCCCAACATGCGGGTATATAAGCTTAGGACTTTCACGAACTCTTCATTCTGCCTTCACTTGACAAAGGGAGCAGTTGGCTCCCGAAACGTCGTGTTTTTAAACCTTACGCCAGTGTGGAAGTTATGTTTATTTGTTTATAGTCATAACTCTGTGGATATTCATTTCCGACCTCCCATGTAAAGGGCCATTATGGTCCATTTTGCACAAGGATCACGGCTATATACTTTAATCCTTTGTTTCTGGAACACCCTATATATTGATTTAGGCTAATGAATACTATTGTATACAATAGTATACAATAGGCTAATGAATACTATTGTATATTTTTTTGTGTCGTAATAGTTTCGTATGAGTAGTGTATATTTTAACATGACATCCATTTTGTAATTCTATTATGAGAAACGAAAAATGATGATCATTTAAAAAATAACACTTCAAAAATCAACTAATCTCAATTATATATTTTGTCTGAAAAGTTATGGATAGAAATGTTTTAAGTAATTTAAAATGTACTACCATATTCACAACCAATTCCATCACTACTCATAAAATTTATAACTATATCATTTTTTCTGAATAACGCTCTTATACACGCAGGGGCGAAATTTAAATAATTAAAACTTCATTCCATTTTTATTTCCATACTTAAGTAAACGTAATTCTGACATATTAAAAAAGAAGTGTATACACAACTCATATTTTTTCATCTTCAATAACCCTTCATTCATCGATGCCTTTACAAAATGTCATACTTGGCTACAAAGATATGATTGTAATTACTGAAACTATGCGTAACATAATAAGAAAAAAATATTGTCCCTTCAGTCATCAGCCGCGTCCATATGTTTCAGGTAGTGGAACTCCCACTTATTAATGGGTAATTGTGAATTAAGGATTTATGTCGGCGAAAATAAATAAATGTAGACAATCAGTGGTATTGACTAAGATGTAGCTGCGTTCCGGAATAACGTTCTAACAGCAATACAATGGGCAAAAAATGTATGAAAGTGGATTTAAGGTGAACACCTTACTGTCAAACTGTGGTGACATAATGGTAAGCAGAGAAAACAAAATTCAAAAAAGAATGGAAAGTGGAGGGAATGGGAATTATGAACAAAGCTAGTGCAATATTCAATGATGTTTGCCCAGAAATGCATTAGTCATGGATAGGATACTATTCCTGCCCAAAAGATGCCACCAACTAGTTTGGATAGGTAAAAACTATAAAATAAGAACGCAAGTTTTCCAGTTATCAATTAGTATAAAAATTTCAACATCACCTTACTTAACAATAGAGTGTGGAATATAGTCAATTACGAAAGTGACCACCATTTAATTATTGCAGTAATTTGATATAAAGTGGTCAAAAATACTTAAAATTAAAATGAGATAATGCGATTTAGATATTTTCAAAGGCTACGGGTTTAAGAAAGCTTTCAATATAAACTCATGTTTGTAAAAATTGCAACACCATGAAGGTAGCATGTGATTGAGCTGAAACTTTCAGGAAATGCAAATTAGGGTATGCTATTCAAATGATTAGAATTTCAGAGTCATCACGCATGCGTGGGCTGAGCAGCGCCCTCTGAACTGCTGATGGATCCGTATAAATAGAGGGCTGTAGCGGGGCGTGTATGGTTATCTGCTAGTGGTAAACGTTACATGAGACGTCACTATGCCTCTACGACGAAAGAGGGCGACATTTCAGCAAGTTACGGAGTTTGAACGGGGACGAATGATCGGCCTTCGTGAAGGAGGGTTTTCTTATCGTGCAATAGCAGCTCGTATGGGGCGTAACAGCAGCACAGTGATGCGAGTGTGGAAGCAGTGGGTTCAAGAGAACCAGACAACTCGGAAATCCGGGAGTGGACGCCGAAAGGTGACGTCAGCACGGGATGATAGACACCTGGTCCGCATGGCGGTGACGGACCGTTTACAGGATCCCCCTGACTCAAAACCATCCGCGCCTGCGGCTACAATGGGCTCATGGACATAGAGACTGGCGTGCTGATTGGCAACAAGTGGTGTTTTCTGATGAATCCCGCTTTAATTTGGGGTACAGTGATGGCCGCATCCGTGTTAGACGCTATACCGGTGAACGTATCTTCCATAGTATCCGAAATCATAGTGGACGAACCCCCAGCGTTATGGTCTGGGGTGCGATTGCGTATCATGGACGATCTCAGCTGCTACGAATTGTGGGTAATCTTAACAGCAACCGGTACATCAATGAAGTTCTGGAGCCCGAAGTTGTTCCCTTCCTTCAAGGCATTCCCGGAGCTGTATTTCAACAGGACAATGCCCGCCCACATATTGCCAGGAATGTTCAAGACTTCTTTTCATCACAACAGATACAGCTTCTTCCTTGGCCTGCCTATTCGCCGGATATGTCGCCGATTGAACATGTGTGGGATTTCGTTGGTCGGCGTCTCGCTCGTGATCCTCGTCCCATAGCTACTACAGATGAACTTTGGGGTTGCATACAAGCAATCTGGAATGCTCTTCCTCAGGCACACATTCAACATCTGTTTGATTCCACACCACGTCGTATAGCATCACTTATTGCAGCGCGTGGTGGCTTCACCAAATACTGATTTTCGACATGTAATATTGTTTTTTGCTTTGTAATTTTAATCGTTTATTTGTATCAACACAGGTCGTTTGTACATTAAATTTCATTCAATTCGGACGAGTCCTTCATGGTGTTGCAATTTTTACAAACACGAGTATAATTCTCAAAAATGAATTCGAATCATTGGAGGTGATATTAGAAGAAAACCTACTGAGAAAAATTAAAGCGAAATAGAAAATAAGATAAGATAAATAAGGAAATAAACTTTAGGTTACATAGAGAAAGCAGAACATCCTGGGTCTGAAGTAAAAGCAGAAGAAAAATAAACTAGACGGAAAACTAAACTGCAAACGAAACGTAGGAAATAATGTGGAAAAATGGGGAAAACCATAAAAGAATACAAAACAAGCTCAAAAAAGTAAAAGTTTTAGAAATGTCAAGGAGTGGACTGAAAAACTGGTAGATAGGGCGGAAATCGCGACTAAGATTAGAAATCTGAAAGTACTATACGACACAACAAGCAAACTATCAAAAAAACATTTTAACTAGAAATATAATTAGAAATGATAATGGAGAAATCGTGAATAGAAAATATTGAGGAGGAGAAAGAGAGAGAGAGAGAGAAATGAGGTATCATAAATACAATCTATAGACAGGCATACTACAATCTGTGTAAGACGAAATTAGTAAAATTATAAGAAAATTTAAAAAAGTTGAAGTACTTGGCGCTGATGACATCGCATTAAATAATTCAAAAGTTCCCTAGATTTAATGGCAATAATATGAAATTGAATTATTAAGCATATATGTGGGAAAAAAGTATATTTCACTTGGGATAATGACACTAAACATTGTATTCGTGTTATTTGTATGTCAAATTTCTTGCCATTGAAAAAAAAAAGTGTCTATTTCCGAAAAGTGGAAAAGGATATTAATAGTTAAAATATAAAGAATGAGACCTCTTAAATGGTATTATTTGGAGAGGAATTATATTATCATCAGTACCTGACAAGTGATCGTAACGAGAATCATTCTAAACTGAATTAAAGATGAACGATCAAAAATTTAAGATAGAACAAGTAGGAATTAAAAAAGACCATTCACGTATGGAGTTAATCACTATTTCAGGAAGTATAATTGAACAAAGCATTAAATATGTATATGCCAATCATTTTTTCATAGATTTTGAAAAAGGATTTTATAAAAAGAGAAGAACTGTATAATACTTTAAAAGTTTCTTAATACCAATAAAATTGGTGAACCCAAGTAGAAGCTTCTATCTGAATTATGAATATAAAGTGTTTCATAATGAGAAATTCACTGATCTTCCTGCTCTGCGATGGCTTGTTGTAACAGGTTCACCTAGCGTCAAGCCTGTAGCTAAGCTAAATGAGTGAATGTATACAAGTAAAATTTGGTTATATTTATTTATTTTTATATAACTGAAAATGTTTCCCCTTGAAAAAAAATTCTTGAAAATCCTAAATCTTTGATTTTGGCAACTTATTGTTTCTAATTATGCAATAGTATCTTTAATTCCGGTTAGGGATCACAGCCCTGCTATGATATTTGTGCTATTGCTTCGCTTCAGATATTTTAATTTATATTCCTTCTATTTTGATTATTTCATCAACATGAAAATATATATATATATATATATATATATATATATATATATATTGAGAGAGAGAGAGAGAGATAAGATAGATAGTGAGAGAGAGAGAGATATGTTAAATTTTTATGAAGAACTTTTGTACTTTTCCAATCAGGAACATGACCTTTCTCCCAGGCATGTTCTGCCAGAATATTAGTCTTCTCACCTTTCTCCACAGCACGACGATTGTCTTTTTTACTTGTACAAACAGTTCTTCACGTCTAGCCAGTGTATACCATTTCGCAGTCTTTGCAAGGTATCTCCTCAATTCTTCCATTAGAACTTGATCTTTCACTTTTACTAACACGATGCAGGTTTATAGTAAGTCTTGATGTCAGTTTTCCTCAGAATACGAGTAATCTCCTCAAAAGTACTCTGCACATATGGTAAAACAACCGTCCCTCTAGTCTGTCTCTGCACAACAAGTTCTCTACGTCCGTCATTAGTATATGTCATTACTATATTTTCTGTACATGGACTAACCAGTAATAATATTTTAGTCGGGATTAGTCATTAGTATAGTCATTATTATATTTTTCTGTATATGGATAAATCAGTAGTAATATATTAGTCGGGAATGTTTTTGGTAAAAACATGCTCTTATCAATCTAAATGTAATAAAAACAACACATATTGACCCATTTGGATGAGAAGTTCATTCGTTAGTTATAGATAAGATGAGTTGTTTACAACCGTTTCGGTGGGGAAAATGGTCTGTTGTCATCAAAATAAAAATCAAAGCAATTTTTCTCTATTCTGAATAGAAAAAACTGTATTGTATTTTGTTCTGATGATATTTAACCATTTTTTCTACCCAAATTGTTATAAACAATTCAGCTATAATTGAGACTTTTAATTTCCGTGGGATGACGTCATAATTTATATCCTTCTATGATAAAGATGACTTGGATCTGAAAATCATGAGTATGTCGATACGGTTTTGGCTTGTAGATGGCAAATACGCTTTGAATTGCCACAATTTATATTACTTTGTTTTAATGAATTCAGTTATAGAATTGCCTTTTGTACCGCGGTAACGGGCGGTATCAATGTTAATGAACAACACTTATTGATATTTCATTTCGTTTTAATGGTCGACAATCGTTAATCTTCAATTTGAATATGAATATAATTATGTATTAGAGATGAAACGCACAAGCTACTTACCGAAGACCCCACTCCAGATTATAAAATATTCTTTGATATTTCTATAAGTGGGGGCCTAACATTATTATTTGTAACTTACTTCAAATATTCTGATTTATCTGAAATATGACAAATGTCATTTACAGACGAAGAGAGAATCGATATGCAACAAAAATGGTAAAAATCGATTAATTTTACGAAACTTAAATTCAAAAGAACATGTTTCACTGCATGCATTTTGATTCGCACTACTTGAGATCAGATTGTACAAATAATATTTTTGACATTTCAACTGTTAACAGCAATTCATATTCAGCTTGTAAAATAATTGAAGAAAGATATGTTTAATTAAGAGCTTGCTGTATAGTTAATAGGAAATTCACTCCTATTATGTTGTAGCTTGATATATATATATATATATTATACAGGGTGTCCATGAATTCATGACCCAAACGTTAAGGGGTTTCAGGGGACATCAGATAAACCATATTGGCCGAAATCTCCATGTCGGCAAAGAACCCGAGTTGGCTGTAGAGTGAAACTATTGTTTATATCAACATCGTTGCGACGTAGGCAATTACGTGAACCATAAACACTTTTGATACATAATTGAAATGATTGATTTAAAAATTCAGCAGCAAAAAAAATCAGAAATTCCCTTCCCTCCCCTGGTCCTGAATAGTGTTGCCATTAATCATCAGAGGTATGGAAAACGATTGGTCTACCATACTGGAGGCAATTGGGAATTGTTAAGCATGTGTAATAGGTGAAGGAGATCAAAAGAAACAACTTTGGTCGAGTGAACCAATGTCCGAAAACGAGCCGTTCTGGAATTACAGAGATGTTATTATTTGCATCCACACACACACACACGCACACATTAGTTAATCAAGTAACATAATTTGGGAAATTTTCCGTTTCAGCCTAAAACCACATTGGTAAAAATTCAACCACTTACTACAGTCCGAAGCAACTTCCCATATCCAAATTTATACAATTGGAGAATTGGAAAATTCATGGCCCAAACGTGAAGCTTACGTTTTATTTAATTAAGGCTAAATAAAGGTTCTTGTCGATTTCACGTAATCTGAAATAAACACTTACCTCTCTATATATAAATTAACGCATATCGTAACTCTTTGCTGAAATAACTTACTTTTCACAATAGGCGCAGTATAGCCCAGATGCTCTTGCGCCATAAAACACCTAAACAAACACACTTTTCACAATAAAAATTCGAGACTCTCTTACCATTTATATATACAAGTAATATACTTTATTATTTTTCTCGGAAAATCAATCAAATTTTTCTTACCTTTTACATAGGCATTTCCGTTTACATACTATTCAAGGAATTTGGATCATCTTGGACCTGCGTCCTAATACCAACAACTACACTCAAATTTTCTCTAGTAATCTTTCTTAATACTATAGAAACCTAATTTTCCGATAGTTTTTTACTAATCAAAGAAAAGGGAGAACCTCCCCATTTGATTTCATCCAATGGATAACTTTAAATGCAAATTCTTTTCTAAACACCAGTTGTATATACTCTCTTAGCAAGTGAACATCACGCTCTGTACACGTGATATAGTCAGAAAAATGCCTATTCGTTGTGAGTTTTGGTTCTTCAAAATGGCCAAAGTAAGTCCTTTGTCTTTATATGTTAAAATCTTTAGAATATTTTATATATACATAGCTATTTTTAATTAAATTTCTATTGTTTTTATAGAATTTGTAACAACTCGTATTCTCTTATTTCTTGTAGTCATGCTTTATATTTACTAAGATTCTTCGGTTTATAGGAATATTTGCAAACCCCAACTATAATGCAAAACATCTGGAGTATTATTTACCAATTTTCTACGTAGTTTGATATGTCCCTTTAGCAATGAATTGTGTACTATTTATTAGAATATTTGGTAGTTGATTTAGCTCGGAAAATTCGGAAACACATTCAAATCATTATGCGCAATTTACGTTGCGAATTCGAGAAAGTACATTTCGTAGGAAAATAAACTAAACGAAACTAAATCCATAACTAAATTGCAAAAATATACAATTTCCCAGTAAATTCCTACCCCCTTTCGTAATTTGTCAATCGTTTCCTGCTGCTATCGAATTCTCACAGCTCAAAATAACTAAGTCCCCTTTCTTCAGTCAACAGGGACTTTAAAATACTGAAGTTCCTATAATACATCGATTGGTTCGAGCAGAACGAGAGGAGAAGAGAAATATATTTCTTTCCAATTATGCAAATTCTTTCCGATTCAGGCGCGGGTTTAGGATGCAGAAAGAGAATTTAATAAATGCTCCAAGAATGATAGCAGTTCTTCCAAACTCGAATTTTGTTCTGTAAGTACGACGAAATTGGGTACGAAAAGGAAAGACAAAATCGATATGCATACTTTTTCTTCAGCTATTTCTAAATGAACACTCAATTCTGGAGAAATAGAGGAAATTAAGCCCGAGGAAAACAAATATAAAAGCTTAAATTTGATAACAGTTCCTAACGAAGACCTCCCATATCTTTGAGAGTGAGTAAGAATCCACTTCGCTTTCAACAACGCAATTGCTCTTTCAAATTCCAAACGGAAAACCGAAGTCAGTCAGGTTTACATAAGAAGTTCTTAAATTCTTCAGGAAATTTGAAGGTTTTAAGAGGGAAGGTTTTCCAGGAGAAAAGTTGCATTTTCATCGTCATTACTCCTGATGAAGGACTGCTGCTGATGCGTCCGAAAGCTTGAGTGATCTTTTTCATTGCTATTTTACCAGTGTTTAACCTTTTTTATATATTTTAATTCATGTTGGGATGGCTATTCTGCCTTTCTATTTAGAAAAAAATTGTTTAATGTGAATAACACTAATATTATATTTATAAAATACACAAAATCGCAGTTAAAAATTTAATTATAAAACGTTGAAGGCTATTTGGAAAGATTTAGGCCTCCTTCTTCAGAGCATAAATAGAACTGATTCTGTAAAACGTACAAAAGTTTCACTGTTGCCAAACCTCCGGTCACATATTAATACTTTTGTTTACGTTCTTAAAAAGGAAGTTCCTTGATTTCGAAATAGCTATCAACGTTTTATAATTAAATTAAATGTTATAATTAAGTTAAGTGCCAATTAACAAAATATTTCGTTTTGTCAATGTTTACCAATGTAAATTTTCGTATGTATATACATTCTACATTAAAGGCTTCTCAAAAATTTCACGCAGAAATTTATGACAATATAATAATATAATATGAATTAAGTATAATATGAAATAAGTTTCCCATTTTAATAAGCCTAGAATACCCCTATTTTTAATATACATTTTCATTTACTAAGAGCGCCATGTTTTAGTTGACAAAACTCCCTTTATTCCAAAGCAGTATAAGCTAATGCAGGGGTTTTCAAACTATTCTGACCTACCGCTCCCTTCACTTTTCATTAATTGTTAAAAGCTCCCAAATATACAAAATATACAAATTAGCTCCTATAAATATTTTTATATAACATACTGTGTACAATGTCGACCTTTTTTACTGCACCGCCTCAATGAGCTATGACACACAGTTTGAAAACCAATGCTCTACGGCAACGAAAAGCTAATTTTATCGTTAATAACACTCAAACCGCATGCTTTTAACTTTTTTCGTTCTTCCTATATGTTGCTTCATTTAGTAGGGTCAAACCAAATTTTCAAAGAAAAAAATTGTTGAGTTGTCTAAGTTGTTAAAATGAGTTAAGTCGCGGCGAAATGTAGTCACCTGCCTTATGAGGGGAAACTAGGAATACAGCAGGAAAAGTAGATTTTTAACATGCCAACTGCAAAAATAGTCGCCAATAGATAAAGAGCAACCAGATTTACCATTCGTTGTACGTACGTATATAATGAATATTGATTTTTACCTCATAATAACCAAAATGTATAAATTTTAGACGAGTAGATGTCTCTTTTTTGTATTTCGTCCTTCACTTCCCAAAAAATTATAATAAAAATACATCAGTGGCAATTGTGACCTTCAGTTCCCAAACGTCTGGTTATTTTAGAATACGTAAGCCAATTCACATAATTCTCTTTAAATAAGCCCCAAAATTAAAGGACAGATTAAAGTCCTTCTTGAGGTGCAGCAGGATGGATAGAAGTATGCTTAAAATCAGGACTGCCCTTCCTAAAAGGATGTCTGGCCCAAGTCCCGTATATATATCTGCTCCCAGTCTCGTACGTATATCTACTCCCGTATCAAACACAGGACCCTATGCTTTGTCGAAAAGCCAGTTTTAACTACCAGCCTATATAAAATGTTATCCAACGTCTCGACTCCTCAATGAGCCGGAACGCATAGTTTGGGAACCTTTGTGCTAGTGTGTTGCTTTCATCAAGGTATACAGTGTTGAGCCCAGTATAAGAACACATAGGCACAAATTACTAAATAAGTAATATGACAACATTAGAGTTGCACGTGAATAACTAGATTCAAGTAACAAATAACAAAATAAGAAACAATTGTCATTTATTTTACGGTAAACTACAACAACATATTTAAAAAAAATGTAAGGCCCGTTCCCTTGTTAGCAGTTACAGCATGAGTTCACTTTAACTATAAACTACAAGTACTATTTTCTGCATCAGGATTGTTTTCCTCGTTCGGATTATCAAACAAATTAATGACCTGCTTGAACTTGTAATTTATAGAAGCAAGCTTGCCAAAAAGTAAATATTCATTGGCGATCATAAATTTACAAAATCATGTACGTGAGCAACAGCGACAATCAATTTGTCACAGTTATTTATTTGTTCGTATCTTTTCGAACAAACCTTAATAGGTATACAGATAAATTGATGGAAAATATTTGTTTCCGAATTTGCAATCAACAAAATAGCATATAAGAGAAAATATGGCATAGCTTTAGTAATTATCCATATTAGGGTTTGTCGAATTTTCAAAAGTTGCTCGAATCGAAACGCAATAGTGCGGAAAAGTTGCTGCTCGTCAAGATAAACACAGTGAAAAAAGAAGTTTTGGAATCGGATAATATCTTCAGGTCACACATGACCCTCAAAATTTGTGAAATTAGCCATAAATTGACCTTTTTTTAGAAAATTTTTAAAAGTGCTTTAAATTGGTTAGATTACCATGAAACTTCAGTTGTGACAGTAATTAGAAATTAGTTAACGGGAAATAATACTTTGAAGGACAAAAATACCTCCAAAGGGAGCTGGCAGGGGGTCGCATTAGGACGAAAATTGGCCAAAATTGTGAAAAAAACAAAACACCGTAGAAGCGTTCATGACTTCAGAAAAATAGGTTAAGTAGACTGTTTGATTAACTATTGCTGTGCAGCCATTCGTCCGTATGCATTCCACATTAAGTGAAGAGGAAAACGACGCAGAATTCACCAAGGGAGGTGGCCGCACTTCGAGTTCCACCTACGCCCTTCCCAACCAACTGTGGGGAAAAGACCAAAGACGTGGAAAATTACTATTCTTTTGATTTGATTTAGTTCCCCATTAACTGGACTTTGTTTTCCAATATTGGCATTTGGCAGCGAGAAAGCCAAGTTGCTCTGATGAAACCATCTCTGCTGTCACCGCCACATACTTTGCTTGCTGCTTCTGTGATTAGTTTCACAGTAAGTTTAACCTCCTGAGTGTGACATGGAAATTCGTTTATGTTGAAAGTTGTTATCTGCTTGGAATGAATGAGGTTTAAGATTTCCTCGGATGTTGCAGATGCTAGAAGTGGAGGACAGGTAATTTTCGTTGATGACTAGATGATCCACCTTGTCTAGTCTTTTGCATTAAAATTAAAATCAGGAATGATGAAGGTGCGTACGGATTTGCATTTCTCTAGTTTTTCCTTGGCTTTTAAAATGTGTCTCAAAGCAAACTCTCTGACATGATGTCGTTCTTCTTTCACCATAGCCAGAAGAAGATTCTTAACATGGGCAAAGAAGCCGTTGGATGCGACAGAAAAACATACACATTGGGTGGAAAAACGAAGCCATTAGGTTTTTAGAGCTTTCCGTCAAAAAGCCTTTACAGTGGTCCATCTGTATGCTCCACTTCAATGAGTTGCCATTGAGGCACTTTATTGAAAAATTAGATGGCAAAACAAATGCCCCGTAGTCGTACTCTGAACCTATCGGAAAGCACCTTCAAAGATGCGAAAAATTACCAATGGCAAAATTTCTGGAAATTCATTGCATACTTTCAAAAGTGAACAAGTATATCCTAAGCAAAGATCAAAAATGTTTAGTTGAAATTTCACTGGCAATCCACTCAAGTGTTTGTCCTCCAAATCTTGCCATATGTAACTCTAAACTGCTCAGCCATTCCAGGTAGTTGACAACGGCTAACGGAATTTTTTGACTATACGTTGCTTCCTCAGACCCATCTTCAAATCTTATTCATATCACAACGTTCATCCTGAAAGTATACTCACCTCTATGGTTCACAATCAAAACCCAACCAGCAATACTTCAAGGCCCAAAACATGTGTTTCAGTGTATACTTACACTGTGTGAGTACTTACCAGATCATCTCAAAACAATCATTGATCCAGTAATCCAAAACAATGCTTTCATTGCCCATCCAGAGAATTTTTTCTGGCTATTGTGAAAGACGAAAGACGGCATGTCAGAGAGTTTGCTTTGAAGCGCATTTTAAAAGCCAGGGAAATACCAGAGAAATGCAGATCCGTATGTACGTTCATCACTCCTGATTTAAATTTTGATGCAAAAGACTACACTGGGTTGATAACTTGGTGATCAACGAAAATTACCTGTCCTCCACTTCTAGCATCTGCCACATCTGAGGAAATCTTAGACTTCATTCATTCCAAGCAGATACAAACTTTCTACATAAACGGATTTCCATGTCATACAGAGAGGGTTTCATCAGAGAAGTTTTGCTTTCCCGCTGCCAAATGTCAATATTTGAAAACGACATCCAGTTCATGTGGAACCAAACCAAATCAAAAAATAGTGATTTTCCACGTCTAGCTCTAGTTGGTTAGTTGGGAAGGGCGTAGGTGGAAATCGAAGTGCGGCCACCTCCCCTGGTGAGTTCTGGGCCGTTTTCCTTTACACTGAATGTGGAATGCAAACAGGCGAAGAGCTGCACAGCAATAATTAAGCACACAGTCTGCTTAACTTATTTTTCTGAAGTCAACGATTTCGAAGACCTTTTCGAAGTCCTCTACGATGTTTTATTTTTTTCACAATTTTGGCCAATTTTCGTCCTAAAGCGACCCCCTGCCCGCTCCCTTTGAGTCTATTGTCGTCCGTCAATGTATTATTTTCCGATTGCCTGTTTCTAATTACTGTCATAACTGAAGTTCCATGACAATTTGACCAATTTTAGGCACTTTTCAAATTTGTCTAAGAAAAGGTCAATCTATGGCT
>QLNU02015360.1:79155105-79179060 GCA_006491805.2 Dysdera silvatica
TTCAGTAATCGCATCAATTTTGTCTTTTTCAGACTTGACGCATTTGCCAATTTTCAGGACGTATTGCAGACAAAAGGCTAAATTTTTCCTGAATTAGAATACCGATATGGTTTATTGTAGGCACATTCGAAAGCTGGTAGAATGGACAAGTCGTTTGGTAAATTTGACCGATTGTAGCTAGAAGGGTGCTTGCGGAATTGCTGCTTACAAATTTTGGCGACAACTCGATTTTTCACTGCGCCAATGTTTCAGCGCTTATAGCTCACTACCAAATTCAGATATCCTGATGAAAATGATGTCATCTTACAGAACTGTTTTTTTCTCTTTCTAAATTCAAATCAAATCAATCAAATTAAACAAATTAATTAATAAATTTCAAATCAAATTAAACGCTTAGGTACTTTTTGATCCCGTGTTGACCAGGTCAACTTTTTCTAGCAGTGCACTATACTGAGTTAAGATGTGAGGACACAAAAAGTCCAGGGGCCTGGGACCCCCACTTTGTCATGGGCCACTCTATATGATAATTATGCCCTTTGCCTTCCTTTCTGTTTAATTTAATTAAAAAAAACTCATTGTGTTCTAGTTTAATTTTGTTAGGATATTTATTTATTTTACTTTAATTAATCGGCTCAGATGAATAACTGCTCGTAGTTAGACCCGAAATGGGATAGTTAATCATGTTTCATTCATGGTAGCAAAACAATGTTTAGAATTAGTGTAATAGCATGGGTAGTTGATCAAATTTTTATTATTGTCGAATGCGGAAAGAATTCTAATATGTAAATGATTGGTTGGGGAATTTGAACCCCCCCCCCCCTACTGTAACTTATGTACTCAGGGTATTAACCCTAGGTCTATCGCCTGTAACTATTGTACAAGAGAAACTTGGGGCATGTTTCCCCAGGAAATGGATTGTAATTAATCATTATGTGTTTTATTTTATTAAATGCTGAAATCTCAAATAACATCTTAGAGTGATTCCTTTGCGTAGTTTTCTTTTGCCTATCAATGTGCATGCTTGATATACATGTACAATTAAGTTCCAGCTTAAGGGCATAATTAAGTAGTTAATTAACATCATACATCATTAATTAAGGTTAATTTCTTGTTAGCTCTTTAATCATTAATTAAAGTTAATTTACATCATCTTTGACCGGTGAGCATGAATCCAAAAGGATGGACTCATGTTCATTGATTTAATAGAAGGGGAAAATTAGCTTCCCTTTCCCGAAATTCTGGGTCTGCAATAGCTTTCCTTTCATGATTACTTTTAAAGTAATTAGAGAGACATCTAATATATTTGAACTCACAACGCGTTTATTCTCAATAATCAATTATTATTAATCAATTAATAAAATTTTACAATACAATATTTATTCATTTTACCCATCCCCATAACACTATGTTTCTCAGTAACACTCATGGGACTGTATATTATGTACCATCGGCGTAGAGTTTTCAAAATTATTGGCGGGGCTGCACATATTTTGTAGATTTCTACTATACAGTTTATGTAAAATTGTCATTTATTCCAAATTATTGGGAGGGCTCGGGCCCCACGAGCATATATAACTCTACGCCTATATTACGTACTCAGTGGTGCACCCAGAATATTCTCAAGGGGGCACTGGTGCAAGGAATTTTTGGTGGAAAAAATGGCCAGACGCCATATCAATTACGGTTGCCATTTTGTATACATTTATCATTATTGAATTACTAATAATTCTATAATGCAACATACTTAAATAATTAGAAGTAGTAGATTATGTTTATACAATTTTACAATGGCCAGCACTCTTGTCTTATCTCCATCAGTGAGGTTAGATTTCTTGACATAATTACAAATATCTGCAGTCAGAATTTCTATTTCAACTGTGTTTGATATTGTGTTTTGGTCTACCTTTACCTCCTGAAAAGCGTTTGAAGACAGTTCTGGGACACTGCTGCTATTGCTTACCTCAAAAGCAATTTCATCAATGTAACCAGAGTTCAAGGAAATCTTGGGAACATCACTACTTTCATCTTACATTTTTAATAAAATAATTTACCAGTGTCTGTTGGCGTAATAATTTTTCGTTTTGTTAGCCCAAAAGAGGTGTTCGGGGCCCCCTCGGCCCCTACGTGGGTGCGCCACTGTATGTACTTATTAATACAGAAGCATTTCATTTATGAAATATTAAAATTTTCGGAAGTTCACTCAGAATTATTAAAATTTTAGTAATTCACAGAATTTTGGAAATGACAGAATTTTTTTATTAGAAACAAATCATTTACGCAAGCGATCTGTCATCCTGCTGAATTAATTGCTGCAAACAAATTTTCACGTAAAAGTGACAAGAGGTCAATTATTTTAATTCTTAATACGAATTTGAATATGTAATTTTATTGTAAATATTAATCACTTGTAAGTTATGACTGTAACTTTTACTGGAATCTATCACTATGAAAATAAATTATTGCGACTACTTTGCAAAAATATTTTTAAAAAGGTGTATTTATTTTTTAGATTTGGCAACACCGGAATCGTCCTATGTTGATCAGAAATTGCGTGGCTCTTGTTGTTGTTGGCAGCACGTGATGCTGAACGTGAAAATTCTTTAGATTCGAACACTATTACACTGGAGCAGTGGGCTGGTGAGTTGTTTCAGCAAGTGAATATTGTTATTGTATTACTACCTAATTTATTTTATATCCTTAAATTAACCATCCCTGGGATTACAATTACACAGGCCCATCGCTAACATGCAGCGCATTGTCGCCATCGGCGTTTCAGGTAGTTCCCCTGTTTTGTAAAATAAGATAGTTTTACATTTTAACTTCATTTAAAATTTTGGCGACACTTCAGAAATGTCTCGGTCGCTACGCTCCTTTCGTTTCCAAAACTTATGCTATACTTTTAAATTGTGTCCGGGAATTTTAAGCACTGTGTGTAAATCGCAGCGCACGCAAAGTCTGGCTGGTAACACTGCATGGTTCGTCACACTGTTGCTTTCTCCTAACTTTTTTGCAATGTTGCCAAAACTGATTAGAAACAGGCTGTAAGCTTCCGCCATGTTGGAAATGTTGATGGTGCTTTTTGGGTTAGTATTTATTTTTACGAAATTCGGCGTCACTGCATAACAATCTCACCGTTTGGGCGCCAACTTCGTGTTTGCTTGCTGCGATTTCGTGTTCATGACGGATATGGTAACAGTACAGATGTATCCCCTGTTTTGTCGCCAAAAGTCATGCTATACTCTTAAAACGGGGGGAAAGTTTTGTGGAGCGTAAAAAATGTGCGCATGCGCGGGGTAGTTATATTGTAGTGTCGTAGCATCCGTTCGGCAATTTTGTTGTGTTGGATGTGTTTCGTGGTGGTGGTATTTTGTAAGTTGTACCGATAGGATGAGTGAACGTTTATTTATTTATTTTTTTTTTTTTTCACAGATTGGAATTGAAAGTATGTTTGGGACGGAGAGGAGGTATGGGGGAAGATGTTACAGGAGGTATTGGGGGAAGAAGGGAGAGGAGGTACGGGGGAATGTGGAGTATTGCAATGTCCGCAATGAAAAGCTGTTGGACTCGTACTTCACAGGAGGTATCGGGAAGGGGGAGGAGGTATAATGGGTACGTGGAGCATCGCAATATCGGTGATGCAATGCTGTTTGACTCATACTTCGGAAATTATATGTGGAGGTGGCGCACATAGGGGTATTTATATTAAAAAGTTGGCCAAAAGTTCAAAATGTTAAATCCACCAAACCCGTAAACAAATTAGTATTTACAAAACTTAAGTAATTGAGGGATGTTGAAATGGCAGCAATCCTTTGCCGCGCGTGTTTGCACTATTATACAGCTCAGTCTAAATTCGATCGTTTACTAGAGTATGTATTTCTGTTCTGCGAATTCATTGCAATAGCAATTTTTCGAAAGTGATATTTTGTAGTTCTACGAACATTACAAACTGGTGCATTGTGGAGAATTCTGAGTCAGGTTATGTACAATATAGTTTAAGTATTTTTATTATCATTGAAACTTATTAACTATGTATAAAATCATATTAAAGATAACTTTATTTTTGCTTTTATTTCTTCCGAATTCTACATTATTCCAGTGATTTTGTCCGGCTACTTTCAGGTTTCGGGTTTTATATCATAATAAAGAATAAGAAATGTAGTTTACTGTAACACAAAAATTGTGTCCGGATCGATCCGGATAACAACGTATTTATCTTCATTTTAAATCTACCTCCACAACTATTATCTCGGGTTAAATAATGATTTTGTATTTTTTATTATTTTTAGAGTCATCAGGGTGAAAATAATAACTCGAAAATAGTCTTATGACATTATGCAACAATGTGATGGGACAGATATTAACGCAATATTGGAATATGCCGAAAATTTTCTATTAAATCGTGAAAAATATTCGAAAGAGAAAAAGGCGTGTTTAGCATAAAATATCGTACTTAAGATAGATATCAAGCGGAAATGGGTAGCTTCACACTACAAAGAGAACGTTTTCTTAAAAATTAATAAAAGTTGGCTACAAGGATATTTTAAAATGCCTTAAATTCGAAGAAGATTCGGAAGACCAAGTAAGTCTTTTAATGAATCAAGCGAACGAAGCAGAAAGCGTAAGACTGGAGATATTCGCACCAATGAAAATGCCGAGGAGTTAACTTTTGCTACACAGATGAAGTTACGAGCCGAAGGAAAAGACGCCTCTAAAGTTCTGAAAGAGATAACTAAATCACCTGAACGAGCAGCAAAATACAGAAAGGCTTACTTTAGTAACACACAAACAACACAAATGACAACAGTACAAACATTACCAATGTTTGTGGAAGCAGATTTTTCACGAAGACAGTATGAGATTGTCAGGCATTTTAATAAAAAGGTGTATCCCTGTTACGCCATTTTATAGAAAGAAAAAAAGAAATTGCTATCCTAATCCCGAATCCGGGACCGCCAACACCGCCATTGGACTGTTCATGACTGGAAACACGTTGCCTGGTCTGACGAGTCTCGTTTCCAATTGCATCAGGCGAGTGTACGGGTATGGAGACAACCTCATGAATCCATGGATTCTTCATGTCAACAAGGGACTGCTCAAGATGGTGGAGCTTCTGTGATGGTATGGGGCGGGTGCAGTTGGCATAATATGGGACTCCTGGTACGCCCAGAGACAACTCTGACAGGTGCGTAAGCATCATGTCCGATCACCTACACCCATTCATGTCCATTGTGCATTCCGACGGACTTGGACAATTTCAGCATGATAATGCGACACCCCACACATCAAGAGTTGCTACCGAGTGGCTCCAGGAACACTCTTCTGACTTTAGACACTTCCATTGGCCACCTAAATCGCCAGACATGAACATTATCGAGCATATCTGGGATACCCTGCAACGTTCTGTTCAGAAGAGATCTCTACCTCCTTGCACTCCTATGGATTGGTGGACTGCCCTGCAGGATTTCTGGTGTGAATTGTCTCCAGGATACCTTCAGACATTAGTCGAGTCCATGCCACGTCGTGTTGCGGCACTTCTGCGTGCGTGGACGAGGAGGCTACACGATATTAGGTAGGTGTGCCAATTTTTCTGGCACTTCAGTGTATATGTTAATATTTTTTAATACTCTCTATGAAAATATAAATGCATGAATTAATGTAGGGCCAATTCACTGTTCAACAGTAACTTGAACAATTTAACAATTCTTATCTATTTTGTGGTGCTGATAACGAACACGGGAAAAAATTGAGAATTAGCTCTTGTTTTGATTTTACATAGGTTGACAACAGCGACTGCAGAAATCTTGGGGGGGGGGGGGGGGCGGTTTTGTTTCCAATTCCTAGTTTAACCATTTCCAGTACTTTTTATTTGCAATGATATAATCCCGGCTCAAGTGGGAGGAGGGTGATCACCCCATCGCCCTCCTCTTGGATCCGTCAATGCAGATCGATAAAAATAATGTAGACAGCATGAAAAATGTGCGCCGTTAGAAAAGATACTGCTTTTCATGTTATTATGCAGATTCTTTATTTTTGCTAAGTATATTTTTATGATTGTGTTTATTATGTTTTATCGTATATTTATTATGTTTTATCGTATATTTATTATGTTTTATCGTATATATTATTATTATATTTATGTTTATTATTTTTATATATATCGATTATATTTTATCGTATTTTTCTCAAATGAATGAAAACTCCTAAATAGAAAGCATTTACAAACTATCGTCCAAAATACGTTGAACGGTGTTACCTTCGCAGTAACACAAAGTTGATTCTGTTTGTGTGAATACAAAAGTAACTGCCATTCACTATATAGAGCAAATAAAACGAGAGTCAGAAATTCAAACTATTCACCTGTTCTCAGGATTCAGAGTAAGACACCGATTGCTCTAACTCGAACAGAGCTATAATTTCTTATTATAGCAACTACTGGTCAATAATGGGAAGCAGAAAGGAAAACCGTAGTGTCTGTCCCCTTCTAAGCCAAAGTTAGCAAGCTTTGAACCGATCAAAGTAGGAGTGGGGGCCATAAAGACTTTTCTTTTATCAGTATTTAAAACAGGCTGAAAACCTCATTACAAAAAGCTCGCCATTTAAAGCACAATTACCATTTATTCCTTACAGTGGGTGCAACGAGTGACTTATTTATGCATGAAAGTGGGTCAGGTGAGGGGAAAATGGACGAGTCCATTGCAATTTCCGGCCGAGCCGAACCTCTGGCGTTATTTGTATTTAGAAGTCGAAAATGTTAACAACAATATCCTGATTAAACAAGAGCACGTTTCTTTAATACTCTCAACGTAAAATACCATATTATCATCATCCTCAATAATAAAATTATCATGCAAGAAAGAGAGAAAGAGACATAACCTTGTTTAAGAATGCTACCACTGTGTATACTTGGTGTAAACCGCAATTGCAGTTTTCTATTTTAACATTTGCTAAAATCTTTGTTGAAAAGTTGTTAAAAAGCCTCTTGGAAACTGGATTAATTTCCTGCATCGCGTAAAGTTTTCCAGATTTTTTTCAAAACTGGCAATTGTCATTTCCCTGAAATTTTCTAACGGATGGGAAAAATGTCTTCCTACTCAGAAAACAGGAGTACTGGAAGAGGTTAGGTATTAAGTCCTTACTAACTTTTCATTGAACGTGCCTCTTGACAAAGGCCAAGGAAAAGGGAAGCTTTTGAGTCCTGGAAAAGACCTCTTTTCCTGAAAAAAAAAATCACTGACGTTCCGGGGCTTTCCTCCTTATCTAGAAACGCCATCTTTTTGCTAGTATTATGCTGACAATGCAGCCTTTTTTTAATAATGAAATTGCATACACAGGGGAGCATTTTCTTCGGTCATTCCAGTTTTCCTTTCAAGCTGACTCGAACGAATCGGTAGGCCGAAGCTGTAAGTAGCGATTTATTTAAAACTTTGTTTTCCCCTTCTCTGCCTTTTTGCCTGATCGGCAGGCAAAAAGTGTGGACCTGGCTTGTCGTTTTTCTTGGCAGATCGGGGAGCGAAAGAAAGAAAGTGTTAAGATAAAGCTGGGAAAAGCTCCATTCTCAATAGACTCGGGAAAAATGACAGAGAAATAAAATTTATATTTTTTAAAATACTGTATTTCTTAAAAGAATATTTAAGGCATATTTTTCCGAAAAAATGAAATAAAAGCTTTTATTTTCAAAAAATAATCCTTATTCTATCCACAGGGTGTCCGGGAAAAAGTTCAAAATCCCTCAAACTGCACTTTGTGCCGATTAAAATATAGGTTCACTGCTTAAGAAAGGATATGTCCAAAAAATTTTGAAGAACAAAGAATAGTCAAAGGGAAACGTTTAAAAATGTTTTTCGTTTCCTTACTTGATATCATATCTGAATCTATGTTTTGAAAACGGAGGTGAATATATTGACAATCCAGGAAAATGAAAGGTTTTGCTCAGACTTATTTTAGTGTTTATCCAATGATTCTAGATTTATAGCACACGTTATATAACGAACAGAAAATTGAATTAATGTCATACTTCTTTAGTTAGTTGGGGATAAATTAATAATAAGTAATTAATTCCATACGTAATATATTAGGCCCATATAAGAAGTGATTTATTAATATTGCGCTGCTCTTTCATCATCAATGCATTTCACGTTCTTTTGCGAAAGATCCCGGCATCCACCTTTCGAAAATATGTAAGTTATAAGAGAGATATTTCATTTAAAAAAAATTATGCAATTTAAAATGAGCTTTAAATGAGCGATAGTTACCCATTAAAATTTCAAACATCAATTACCTCTACTACCAATCTCTCTCATGTTTATCCTCCAGTGAGTCTATATGTATCCACCCAGAATATATTTAGAAGCATTGGAAGCAATCGCTAAAAGTATTAGTTAATCAGAATTAATCAAATAATAGAGTGGCACATCCTACAAAATGTTACGTATAATACTTCTAACACTGGACACAACAGAAACTGTCAGAAAATTATTCTACGACCTTTATTATATTTTAGTTCAAAATCCTAATAATTGCTACGACTAATAGAAGCAAACATTACACAAACTTTATTGGTGCAGTTAATTTATATAAAAACGTTAAAAAACATTGCAGATAGCTATTTCGATAGCACCCAGGTCTTCATCGTCGGAGAAGTGATTTCTTTTTATGTTCATGAAGTTGGTTAGCATTGTCAACACGTTATTTGTAAACTTGATTGGGTCGACAAGGAATTAAAAGTATTTATGGAGTCGCACAGTGGGCAAAACGCTCATTCTAGGGAGAAAAAAGTCTAAATTTTGATAGTCTTATATTTTAAAATTTTTAGCGTATTTCCGTTACCAAATATCCACAGACAGCCTACAAGTAATATCAAAGGATATGATGCAATAAATTAGCAGTGGCGTCATCGACGCTTGGGGTGTGCTCAACTCTGTGGTTTATTACATTACTAAAAGTTTTTTGCAGCGTCTCTGTAAAAGTATTACTTTGAATCTTCTAATTTGCCAATTCTTTTGAAATTTCGTACGATGTTTATTTGAAGGTTTGTACATATTTTGGCATAAATTATTCAAGTTGAAGACGTTAACCAGTTTTAATAGAACGTTTTAAATTTATGTAATCTTCATCACCGTTACCTTATGTCAATTTCTAAATTTAAACGTCCAGGAAACACATGGGTTCGCACGGGTTCGCTTTGATTTATTTTTTTTATATAAGTAGTTCATATAGTTTAAAATTATGTCGAATTTAGCTGCAGCCATCTGCAGCCGTGCCGCCACTAAAATTATTTGCAATATTTCATTTACATTATGTCATTGGCTCAACAATAAACAAATAATTATATTTAGAATAAAAATACACAAACCTTATTTTTAAATCGTTCTCTTTTTAAGTGAACTGCAGTTTCTTCTTGCCTGTTATTTTTTATTAACAGAAGAAGGAAAAATAATATACATCAATTGCTGTTTTCCTCCATTTTATTTCATTTCTGCCAAGTTTCGCAACTTCTTTTATAGGGACTCCAGTTTTAATTAGCATTTAAACATTAGAAACATACTTTCCGTTATTCTTTTTAAATATTAATAGCTCATGCAGCTCAATAAGTGTTTTGTTTTTAGCATAATCATGTTTCCTGCAGTGCATTGCGGCCTACAACCAAAAGGGGATTGGGGGGATCCTTCCCAAAATAAAACAAAAAAAAAAGACGTATAAAACGGGAATTTTTTAATTATATTTAAGATAAAACATCGTGTCTCGAATAATTAATTTTTGCACTAAGAAGTTTTATCCGGAATCATATTTATCACCCCTGCAGAGTCGCCATTGTGGGTGGTGGGGGCGAAACAATCTATGTTGAGATTAACTTTGTCCACATTGTTTTACCATAATATTGGGATGATCCCCTTTTAGATCCTACCCCTTGCTTATCTTGAAATATAGTTCCTGCATGGGACTGAGAAATTTTTTCACTTTCGTAAACATATATTACTGTTTATGATCGTTGCCATCTGTACTTTGAAGTCAATGTCACGTTGTGCCATCAACGCATGGCTCGTTTTAGTCACCCTCGCATTGGTAGGTTAGAAGAAGGGGTTCAAATTCAAACTGAAACTAAAGTATCCAGCTGTAGTTCGAATTTTTGGTTTTGCTTTCTCTCGCGTCCCCAATCAATTTAAGCACTCATAATAGACCTTCTTTCAAACATATAGACATGTCGTTGCTGAAGAGAGAGCTGTTCGAAGTTTGGCGACAAGAACTGTTGGCCAAAAATAGAAATGCTGCTGTTCTTACGTATATTTTGGACAAGTTGAAAATAAAAAAATGCGAGGAAGATAAATATATTTGTTCCAAAAAATTAGTTAAGCAATTTACCAGCAAACTTACTTCAAAGTGGAGAGCAAGCAGTCGGTCGTTAAAAACGTTCGAGCTGAGAAATCATCAGTGGCTGGATGAAAATATTGTTGTTGTTTTTAGTTTTTTTATACAAAAATCTTCCATACCACAAACAGGGGAAAAAGGGCAGACCGTCAAAAGACTTTTCTAAAGTAGGTTCCAAACCCAAAAGGTTGCGCCTTTATTAGAAACGTATTCTAAAGAAGTGCTATAATTTGCAGCAAGTGGTAGCTTACATACATCTGACATGAGAGACGCTGCTTACGTTGTAAAAACCGTAACTGAAAATTATCCCAGAAGAGCAACCAAAATAAGAAGAATTATAAATTCTCCACCACACCCATTCTTTGTTCTTTTCCTCAGATCCTATTATTTTATTATTATCGAAATCATCTTCAAACACTCATTCAAATAAGTGGCCCCTTGAAAAAACCGTAATCAATTTATTGTCTGACCCATCACTACCAGAATCATTAAAGTTTGTTGAAGCTGATGATGAGTAAGTACAACGATGACTCGTCTGCAGTTCATTCCCATATTTACTAACCTCGAAACGTTCGCACCAAGAAAAAAGAGATATTTTATGCCTAAAAATGGTGAAAATTATGACAACAATTTTATAAAGGTATGATATTATTATTATTCGAATTATTATTTTATGAATTATTACACTTATTAATACATTACGAATTGTAATTAATGGAAATTATTTTATTAAACCATTTATTGATTAATGGACAAGAAATGTGGATGTAATTTTGAAATTAATGCGCATAAATAATGACTAAGCCATTATTTATTATAGTTTTTAGCGTAGAAATAGAGTTTTAAGCATAAAGAGCGTTATTGTTTTAGCCTTGATTTTTTTTCCCTCTAGAATGAGCGTTTTGCCCACTGTGAGTCGTTTCTAGCCGTGAGATAGAACAGGTTTTTCCATGTGGGCGAACTAGACTACCCAGGGGTTGATGATTGAGTGTAACGTTAATGTTTGATAGGTATGAAATGCTTTGAAAAGCTGAGATCAAATGTTGATTTTACTTTTAATAATCTGTGTAATCGAAATAAGAACTTACGTACACATTCTCATGAGCGTTTTGCTAAATCAGAGTTATGAAGTTTCCTGTTTGTGACGTAGGCTTAATGCCTTAGTGTTTGGCCAATATAATGTGTCCACACTAGCATGGAATGAAATATATGCCCCAACTACAAGAATCGGGTATGGTGTCATTAAAATGAGAAGAATTTATTTCGTTATTGGTGTGAAGCTAAAACGAAGTTGAATCTATAAGAACAGCAGCGTTCTTTAGAAATTATCGGCTACTCAAAGATTTTATAAATATCGCACTGCTCACTGTAGTCCGGGGTTTGGTTCCCTAGGCCTTAAGAGGTTCCGATTCCTCAGAAAACGTTAGGTCCGGGCACAGCATGACCATTGTAGTCTTTTGAGCCGTAAAACCACAAAACAAGCAAGCAAGAAATTATCGGAATATACAGAATGAAAACAATGTCTTTAGGTGCTGAAAAAACACTGGAGAGAGAAGAAGCAAGTTTTGGTTTATTGAGTTTCCTAAAGACATGACCAATAATGGTTGGATTACAGCTGCGTTATGAGCCAATTTTTCGAATGTAGCGAAGTTCATTAGTCAACGCACCACGCAGCAAACACGCATCTTATGGCCCAGTAGTGGGAATTTGATGGCTAGCCATATTTGCCAGTTATGGCACTTAATCGGGTAAAGTAACGGCGTCACCACTTTTATGTCCCCTCGATAAACTAATGGGTCACAAGCCTGGCTATGTTATGGGCCTCTTATGGCACGCCATAAGTACCATCAAATTACCAGTACTGAACCATACATGCTATGTTAAATGAATAGCTGCCATAAAAAAGCTATAAAGTTTTCACACGATTGCCGTAACTGGCCCTTATTTTCTGGTATACTAATGGAATACAAGCCTGGCTATGTTATGGGCCTTTTATGGCATGCCATAAGTACCATCAGATTGCCAGTACTGAACCATACGTGCTATGTTAAATGAGTGGCTGCCATGATAAACCATTAACTTTCCACACGATTGCCATGTGGCCCTTATTTTCCGGCAAATTATTAGCAGCCATGCAATTTCCAATACATTTTCAACACATGGCCATAAATTGGTCAAGATATGGCTGCCATTAGGTTACCAGCACTAGCATACGAATGGGGGTGTTGATGGAGGTTATAACACCGCATTTCAACAAAATTTTATATATTTAACATAGGAATATACAATTTATAACTTCGTAACACCTCCTTACGAACTTTCTGTATATGCCTATGGTTACCAGCAAGATTTCATTCAGCATGCCATAGTATTATAGTAGCACACACATACCGTTATCTGCACTGCTCCAAATGGAGAAAAAAAGAAAAATTGGTTCAAACTTCCTTAAAGGGAAATAGTGATTGTCTAGTACATAATTTTAATACAACAAAATGATATAGGCTTTGGCATTATTGAAACAGCCTTAGGTGCATGCCATGACACACCCATGCATAGTACAACTTTAAAGTGAACAAGGTGGGTGCTATGATGAAATTATCACAGTATTTGATTTAGCTGGCCATAAAGCTACCATATATACAGAAGCATTTATTGGAGTTTTAATAATTACACATTCTTTTACCAGCTATTGTGCAATGCACTTTTCGGCGTTATATGTCAAGCTGTATGAAAATATATTAATATTTAAATATAAATAAAAATCTTAATATTTTCTAAAAAAGTGCAATGTGTTTCCGATGGTCAAAGTTTAATGCAGTCTTCATATTTATCGCCATATTTTTCATGAATGTTACACGATGGTTTCCTTTTGCCAAAATCAACCGATGTCATTTAAATTTATTCTCCCTATATTTATTAATTTTTGCAATTTTCAAGTCAATCTATTACCAGTTATTATGAAATTATCAAATTTGCAGTATAATCAATTACAGTATTGCAAAACAGAATTGGAAGTTACAAATTATTGCAATTTTATTAGAAGTGGCGTCACGAAGTCCGGGACATTCCATACAACACATCTTGATAACTATTTTTAAATCAGTGGTATCTACTAGATAATAAAGCCACTCAGGCAGCAGCATATAATGTATGCAAGGTATACTAAATAGAAATAATTGCTACAGATGGAAATGCAACATGAATTAGATTAGTTCACATTATTGATAAATTTCAGTCCTGTATTTTCATGGCACCTTGTTAAAAAAAGCTTAAAAAATTAAAGAAAGATCTGTACAAGTACTGTACTATTTAGCCAGCATATTTTCAATTATTTGAGCAACACGACAAACACATGCTTATAAACAAATAAATTAAAAATAATAGTTATATAGAGCAGTAAAATAATCGTGCAAAATTTCTTTTAATTAATTCTTACATTACAGGGAAACTTAATAATTAATAAACAAAGTACTCAAGAAATTTTATTTCTAAATTTAAATATACATTAAATTTTTATCTTTTTTCGTCGACCGCCATAACAATCAATGGAGATCTTTAAAAATCTTTCAATATGTTCGTCAATTTCTGGCTACCTGATGGTTTCAAACGTTTCGTTGAAACTGCAAGAGAGAAAAATTTTTAACTATTATACAGATGCATAAATTATTCAGAATTTGGAATTTTGCATTACTGTCACAAATTGCCTAGTATTGGATTTATCTAATTTGTTAATTTATTCCAGAATGTCTTTCACAATTGTTACAAATTTGCTATATATCTTATGGATTACGCATAATAAAATGACTCAAGGCAGCTGATCAAGCAAGGCGAACAATAAATGCAAAAATTCTGAAACTGCAGATGAGTTGATTAAGAGAAAGTCCTATTGAATGGAATTTACATATATTTTGCTGTTATAGAAGTCGATTAATTTCATGTAAAGTTTAGGTATAATATATATATAAAATTTTGGCAGAGAACATGCAAAATGTGAAAATACAATTAAAAAGTTACCCAACAGATTTACAGAATACAGTCGAACTCACTCAATACAAGCATAGCTAAAACGAGAATTCCGTACACTAAATATGGTTCCCTATATAACTGCATAAAGGAATACACGCTTTTTACGAACTATCAAACAAGAATCTTGGATAATACGAGAAAATTATTTGTCCACACCATACGCCGACAAGGGAAATCCTAATTTGAAAGGGAAAGAAGAATCTCTCTAATCAAATGCCAGCTATTAAACTGTAGTAATTTATCAGTTTTATCAGACAGTACTCTAACCCACCTGTGGTCTACATGTAAGAATTGAAGATGTAAAGATCAATGTGATTTGTATGAAAGAAATGTACTGCAAATTTTACCTTTATTTTCCATACAATCCTTGCAATTTGACACTAACTGGGAGGAACCAATATTTCCATTATTTTCTCTTAATGGGGTGGAAAAACCAAACTTCCTAGATAACTATGCCTCAAAATCTGTTAAATATTTTCCATCTATATCACTATGGTTTTCGTAATATATCAACTTTCTAACTGCCTTATCATAACTGCCTATAAAAATATTATGCAAGAAAGCTATTTAATTAATAATTTTGTCAATAATAAATGTATATAAAAGTTAGGTTTTAAACAGGTTTTAGAGATGTTTATTTAATTGCAAGCAAAGTTAAAGTATTACTTCAGAATTCTGATGAGTCGCAAGCATCATTTTCATTGATTTCAACATTGTAATTTTGCAAATTATACAGATGTATAGCCTATCCAGTTTTATATGTTGAACCAACAATATGGCAAAAAATATCTTAGTTATGTCATGTGTGACTCTGATAATAACCTTCGAAATATGGGGCAAAAAACGCCCACAATTTTTTAAATGGTGAACTATAGAAAATTTGATGACAAAATTTATTAAATAATATACTTAAGCAATTTTAATGCTTATTTCAGGAATTCAAATTTTTTTTGTTTTTTTACATTGTGCCATATTTTTAGTCACACTCCAAAATTATCCCGGTTGCCAAAGGCGTGCTAACTTTCTTTCCGGGTAATCATTCTCGGATGAAGTTTAGTGAGTCATGAATTTTTGTTTGAAAAGGTAGCATTGTATTAGCCATAAAACAACGTAAAAATAAAAGTAAAAATGGATTATATTTTTTTAAGAATTAACCAATACATACGTGAATTAGTAGAAGGGTTTTTAGACGACAAGTACAAGGTAGCATTGTATAAGCCGTAAAGCAACGTAGAAATAGGAGCAAAAATGGAATTTCGGCCACACTGCATGGTTCGTCACAAGGCTTTTCTCTCCTTCTAAAATTTTTCGAAACTTGCAGTAGATTGGCTTGTTATGTTATTCTTAGGCATCTCTAACGTCACACTTTCGCGTACCTTTCTGGGATTTTAACGCCATTTTCAAAATGAAAACGACCCTCTTTACGGAACCCTGGATCCATCCCCGAATTTGCGGGGTTTTTACATTGGGTTACAATAACCCCTGAATCTTTGAATATGCAATCCATAATCAAGACAGCCTAGCATTCTCAATACTTAAATAAATTGAGAAACAAGCGAACTGCAAACTGGAACCAGAACCAAACTCTCTCCCTCCCCCTTATCTCAGTTTGAAGATCTAATTTTAAACTCGGACTGTGCACTAGTTCAAGGTCGGAGCAGACAAAACAAAATCCCGATGTCTGCCCTGCCAGAATTTGTTAATTAGCCCCTTACTTCTCACTTCCCTCTTTAAAATAGAAGAAATAATTAAATCTTTTTTTTAAACCAAAAACCTTATTTTACGTGAATATTTAATCAAAAGTAGGCCAAGTTATGGCTATGCGTGTTAATGAGATTTGACTATATATGCATATAAAAAAAAAAAAAATTAATTACGCGTTACAGTATATAATAATTGTTGAAGTTAAGTCGTTCCACCTTAAGAGATATCGGATAATTCGCGTTTTCTTGAAGATGAAGGGGTTTCATTATTTGAATTACACGGTAAATGAGTACCGATTTCTTCACTAGTTTTCAGTTCACTATTTTCTAACATGCCACGTGCTCCTTCCTTTGAGTTTAACTCTCTATTATTTTCCCTTTTTTTAAATAAATCTAAAACATTAACATTTGACGCGGATTTATACTGCAACTTTTTGCTAGCATGAAATCTGTAAAAATGCGTTTTCAGATTTTTAAAAAGGATTTTTTCATTACACTTCAACAAGGAATTTTTTCCAGCTTTGCTGCAATCTCAATGCAACAGTAAAATGCCAATTTTATTTGAGTAGAAATATACTTCGGTTGATGACCGGTAGAGGTAAGGGATAAATGAAATGGAATTCTCCAAGTACCATCGGAACGGACCCCTCTGCTTAAAGTCCGAACGCGGTTCTGATTCAAGAGCACGACAACCGATGCTCCATTCATATTTTCATTATGGTTCATATCATCAGAGTCTGAGATAGCCTTTTTCACGTCGCTGGGTTACCGATAGTTATCCCAACGGCGTTCCGGATGCTGGCATGTCGTCAGCAGGCTACGAATCCAGTTTTTAATGGCCCAATGGTATTTTTCATTCGCTATTAGTATTATATATTACTATTAGTATATATATATGTGTGTGTGTGTGTGTGTGTGTGTGTGTGTGCGGCGAGCGAGGTGGCCCACTGGTATAAGCGCCCGCCTTCTAACCAGAAGGTGTTTGCTAGAGACGTGAGTTCGCGCCCCAGTATGGGATAGAAAGCCAGCGTTACTACACTCGTGGGGCCATCTGTTGATCGCGGAAAGTACTAAAGCGTTCGGACTTTAAGCAGAGGGGCCAGTTCGAAAAATATGCAACAGTCTCTCCTTGGAGGTGTCGGCGGTTGTAGCGGCGCCTCCAACTGTACGGCTACTAGAACCAACACAGCCCAAAGTGCTTTGCAGCCTAGTATAGGTGCAACCACTAGGGCTGAAAGACCACGCCAGCGCATGTCATGGACAATAGATATGAACACCTACATCATGCGCACCTACTATACGATTACAAAGCTGGAAACAGACATGACAAATTACAGACCCACACTTCACGCCAAATTCGCACAACAGTACCCACACCTGGACATCAGTATAGAAAGGATAACAACCCAACGCAGGAACATAATAACCAGAAATCTCTTAGCAGAGCCCATACTACAAAGGTTAAGAGATGAAGTCGCCAATGACCTGGCAAACACTTCAACCAGTGTGGCCAACCCTGAAGCACCAGCTAGTAGCGCAAGAGAACCGCTCCAACCAAGCATAGAAGAAGAAGAGAGGAGGGACGTGGAGAAAATGGAAGAAGGTTTCCAATGTGCCCTGGCGGAATATGAAGGCTCGGATGCCGCAACAAGGCCAAGAATACCACGCCAACCGGCATCTTGGAAACTCTGCAAAGCAACCAAGATCCTCAATGAACATACTCTACCACTACACCTACAGAACCACAACTCCCTACAGGAAATACACACCGCCATATACTGTGCAGCAGTAGCGGCATCACGCGCCAATGGGTACGAAGTAAGGAACGAAGGCCGAAGTAACAGAGGAAACAAAGCCCAACCACCATGGCAAGTGAGACTGCAAAAAAGAATAGAAGAGCTCCGCAGCAGCATAGGGCGAATAACCCAGTACATGCAGGGAAATAGGGGTAAGAAATTAGAGTATAAATTTTAAATAACTTTGAATTTGGAAAGCCAAATTCAAAGTTACCTTCTCGCCTATTAACAAGATTTTGCCCTCTAGACTCAAAGATAACATTTCCACACTCCAACGCTGGGGCGTGTATCAAATTTTTTGCCAGTTCGGACTTTCCTACATAGGACTGACAAAACGTGCCCTCATGCATCGGTTGAAAGAACATCGCCGATACGTTGAGAAAGGTGAGGTGCACAAATCATCCATTGCTGTTCACAGCCACGAACACAACCATCGCTTTAACTTTTTTGACGCTCGTATCATCCACCAACCTCATTCACCACTTGAACTGGACTTCGCCGAAGCTTTCTTCATTAACATGTTTCGTGATTCCATTGTGAATGACCACAGCTCAACTCCTTCCTTCAGCTCAGCTTGGCGAAATGTACTCCACCTAACTCCTTCTGATATTAATCCATAGTCCCGCCATAATTGCCACCTCTACCAACAGACAGCCAACTTTTCCACAATTTGGTAATTTCTGGGAAGAGTGGCCGCACTACAAAAACCACGTAGTACTTGACTTCCTACTTTTGGAAGTCAACATTTCACTTAATAACTCAACTCTAGTTACATCCGCGAATCAACCTCGTTTGTTGACGATATTCCACGTGTTCACTCCCGAAGAAGGGCGAACTTTTATCGCCCGAAACGCGTAGCTCGAACTCAATCTTGACATAAATACGCTTCTAAAACGTTGTTTTTTGTGTCTTATTTATATTGCGTATTGTTTCGTCGAATATTTCCACGTATGTCTAAATTGTTTAATGAAAATAGTGGGAAAAACGAAATTACGTATTTAAGTCCTCAAATACAGAACGAATTAATTGACTTGCTTTCTTCAAGAATGCAAAATGAGATTATTTCAGAAATGCACGGCTCCTATTTTTCCATCATATTTGACACAACTCAAGATGTTTCACAACAAGACCAGCTTAGTCAGATATTCAGGTACGTTACCATAAATGTAGATGACAATGGATCACCAACAGAGTTGAAAATTAACGAACGTTTTCTTGGCTTTATTCGTATTTCTGACGGCAGTGCTGAGGTCTTGGCTACGGAAATAATTAATGCCATTGGAAGTAAGGGAATCTCCCTAAATAAATGCCGTGGCCAAGGATTTGATGGTGCAGCTGTAATGAGCGGCGTTTATTCTTGGAGTACAAAGGCGAATTCGAGAAATTGAAGAAAATACAACATATCTTCACTGTGCAGCCCGCAATTTGAATCTGGTTCTAAACAACGCTATTAAAATACCTGAAGTAAGTTTATTTTATGATCACGTTCAAAGATTATACAGTTGTTTTAGCCAGGGTATTAAAAGATGGGAAGTTTTACAAAGCTGTGGAAAAGGTAAACGAGAAGTTCCTACACTACAAAAATTGTGTGATACACGCTGGTCGTGAAGACATGATGCCGTTTTTACCATTCGCTTCCGATACAAAGATACTATGAAGGCGTTAAGCTATTTGACAATAACATCTAAAAAGTTGGAAGAACGAAATGAAGCTAGTGGCCTAAAAAACACATGGAAAGGTATGAATTCATTTTACACACCGTAATACAATCAAAAATATTGGAAACAACCAATTTAATGTCAAAATTTCTTCAGTTCCCTGATGAAAATTTGTGTCAAACAACTAAAATGCTCGAAGAAGTTGCAGAGAATTTAAAAAATTATAGAAATAGTTTCCATGAAATTAAAGACGTCGCCAAAGCAATAGCTAACTCGTGGGGAACAGAAAGCGAATTTTTAAAAAAACGAAAACTTCGGACGAAAAAGTTTTTTGGTGAGCTTAGTGAAGACCAGCGCCTAAGTGATCCTGAGCAGTCTTTTAAAGTCAACGCGTTTTACACAAATGTCGATCTTATTCTGGCCCAAATAAACAACAGATTCTTGAGCATGAAGGAGACGGTGCGCAAATTTGAATGTATATTTCCTCACAATCTCAATCATAAAAATGATGATGAGTTGTATACTTCTGCTAAATTACTTGCTGGGGAATTTTCTACTGATCTTTCTTTGTAATTTCCTCAACAATTACAACTTGTAAGAAACTTCGTAAGTTGTAACTTGTAAGTTTCTTCGGGAAAGCATATCCGAAATAAAAAGTGGATCAGTGAAAGGTTTAGCTGAATTTTATTAATTAAAAATAACATTCTACTGTCCAGCGTTCCAAATGTTTCCATCGCAGTTAAAAATTTTCTAACTCTTCCAGTCACTGTTGCTGGTGCTGAAATATCGCTTTCCAAATTAAAACTGATAAAGAACTATCTATGAAATTCTATGTCGCAAGAAAAACTATCGACTCAAAGCGTTATATCTATCGAAAATGATCGCATTCGACAATTATATATAAATGCATTAGTAGAAGATTTTGCGGATAAAAATGTTTGCAGAAAAAAAAAAATTTTATGCTGAACCCCAGATTTTATTCAGAACTATCCAAAGAATCGGACTTTTTTCCTTAAAATAAACTAAAAATAAACAAAAAAACTGGGATACATTTTTCTCACAAAGAAAGCGTTTTTTACCTCCTAGAAAATTCCACATTGATGACAAGAAAATGAAGGTAAGATTTTTTCAATCTTTCATATGGGTCACAATTGATTTTTGAAATAGGGGGCCCCATATATTTTTTGCGGGGGCCGGGCCCAGATTTTGCCCTACGACACTGAATATACTTAGTCACAACCGTGGCAGAATGACAATCAGGGCAATTGTTCATTAGGAAATTTTTTTTCTCTTAAAGCAGAAATTGCTAAACTAACTACTAAGTGTTGTTGATTGCTAACATTTAAGAAAAACTTTTCAAAAGGAATGGAGACCAATTTTTGAACAAGTATTAACTGTGCCGGCTTATTTTTTCAGAGATGCACCCCGTGAGTATCTTGTACAGGGTGTTCAGGCACGTAATGGGTCGGTATTTCGCTGGGTTACTGGTATCCTGGTCCTTCGGTAGGAGGTAAGTTATTCCCTTGCAGAGGAATTCAGGCATTTTGCTGGGGTCTTCAATTATCGCCGTAAGTTCCTTGGCTAATGGGCCATGGGCGCTGGTAAATTTCTTGTACCAGAAGTTGTGTATGCCGTCAATACCGGGTGCTTTCCAGTTGTGCGTACGTTGGATTACCTGCTGGAGTTCCTCTATCGTGATGCCCGTGTACTCCATCTCCTCTATTCCTCTCGTAGCCTCCATTTCTTGCTGAATCCAGGGGGCGCTTTTGTGCTGTACTTCATTGGACCATAGTGTCTTCCAGAAGGTCTCTATTTCTGCTGGCTTTGGGGCTTCGTACTTGTCTTTGTTCGCTGGGGTCTCTCGAAGCTTCCTGTAGAAGGCCTTCTGGTTTGCTTGGAATTGCATGTTCTGTTGTTTTCTGTTGGTATAGTCTTTGTATCTTCGGAGTCTTCTGGCGTATACACCCAGTTTTTGTTTGAGGGTATCCAGATATTCGCTGATATGTTTATTGGGCTCTTCGTGTCTTGTATGAATCCTATTTCTCTTAAGGGCCATCTTCACTTTCCTCACTAATTTCTTACTCCTATTTCCCTGCATGTACTGGGTTATTCGCCCTATGCTGCTGCGGAGCTCTTTTATTCTTTTCTCCAGTCTCACTTGCCATGGTGGTTGGGTTTTGCTTCCTCTGTTATTTCGGTCTTCGTTGCGTACTTCATACCCATTGACGCGTGATGCCGCTACAGTTGCACAGTATATGGCAGTATGTATTTCCCGTAGGAAGTTGTGGTTCTGTAGGTGTACTGGCAGGGTATGCTCGTAAAAGATCTTCGTTGCTTTGCAGAGTTTCCAGGATGCCGGTTGACGTGGTATTCTTATTCTTGTTGCCACATCTGAGCCTTCATATTCTGCAAGAGTACATTGTAAATCTTCTTCCATTTTCTCTACGTCCCTCCTCTCTTCATCTTCCGTGCTCGATTGGGGCAGCTCTCTTACGCTAGTTGGTGCTTCTGCGTTGACCTCACTGGTTGGAGTGTTTGCTAGATTATTGGAAACGTCATCTGTTAACTTTTATAGTAGGGGCTCAGCTAAGAGGTTTCTGGTTACCATCTTTCGTAGTTATATATATACAGCAAGTAATTTCACAATTTCGTTATATTTTCACGTTACTGAAAACTGAAAAAACTACTATTTTTATTAAAAAAACTACCATTTTTATTTTCAAACGGTATTTCCAAAAAATAAGACCAATGCATGTCTGCTTCCGAGGTAGCCTTTATATACGGATATATTAAATTTTTATCTATTAACTAAAGTTTCAGTACATAAATCGAATTAAAGTATAAATGCTTTTAACGGCCATACAGTTTCATATTAAAATTTTCACATATTTTTACATATGAAAAGAAAGAAGAGTTGTAAAAAAACGTTTTTTATGTTAGTTGATATATCTATATATATTTATCCAATCATATATATAATGTTATGAAAATTTAAAAAATTTGAAGCATTCCGAAACACAATATTCAAGCTTCAGGTATTCATATATTTGTGTTCGCAATATGTTTTAAGTTAATTTTCTGATTCGCCCAAAAACAAAGAGTATATGGATATTCACAACCCCACCCTCCTCTCGTCTACATACAAAATAACTGAACATAACTTTTATAGCAATTAAATTTAGCCAAAAATTTGCCAATTCTAAAAATTTCTTTCAAACTACTTCATTCACGTTAATAAAAAATGATACAAGTTTTATCTAATATGAATGTATGCTGTATTTACTTAATTTCCCCCCCTCTCTTAGCAATAGGAAATGTATACCTATATAAGCCTATAAGTTTAGAAAGGACAATACTTACCCTAGAACTTTAGGTTACTTCGAATCCATCCCTCGACTACTTTCGTAGTTCTGCCTCAATGGGGAAAATGAAACACAGGCACACGTGGGCCGTTGCTATAATTGCCGCGGACACCAGGAGCTGAACAACGATACGGCATTTCTTTTCCAATACTTCTATAGACAGAAAAATACTCAAGCAAAGTATATAACACACTAATGCAAAATTTTACAGTAAAAATATGGATTAAAGAATCGGCCATATTGGAACTGCCAATTTTCAGTGTGTAGGCTCTCAATATAAGGGGAGCGCAGTAAACGAAAGGTCGGAAGAGGGGTCAAAGAAAAAGATCACTCATAAACGCATTTATTTTCTTTCTCCTTTTGGCAGATCAGACCCGAAGATTTTTTTTTTGTTTTCGTAGCCAGTTTGTAAAATAATCTGCAGACTGCTGAAAAAGCTACTATGTACATCGTAGCTTTTCAGCAGTCTGCGGATTCAGAGTCTTCAGAGCAGTCAGCAGATTTTTCAGCAAAAAAATTAAAATGTTCGCTCATCCTATAGGTACAACTCACAAAATACCATCACCACGAAACGCACCGAACACAACAAAATGGCTGAACGGATGCTACGATACTACAATAAAACTATCCCGCGTATGCGCACATTTTTTACGCTCCACAAAACTTCCCGCCCGTTTTAAGAGTATAGCATGACTTTTGGCGACAAAACAGGGGATACATCTGTACTATTACCATATCCATCATCGCGTCACGAACAGGAAAACGTGGCAAGCAGAAATGAAGTTGGCGCCATTGGCGCCCAAACGGTGAGATTGTTATGCAGTGACGCCGAATTTCGTAAAAAGTAAATACTAACCCAGAAAACACCGTCAACAACATTTCCAACATGGCGAAAGCTGACAGCCTGTTGCCAATCGATTTTGGCAACATTGAAAAAAAATTAGAAGAAAGCAGCAGTGTGACGAACCATGCAGTGTCACCAGCCAGCCTTTTCGTGCGCTGCGATTCACACACAGTGCTTAGAATTCCCGGACTCAATTTAAAA